>OY728127.1:1118418302-1119043302 GCA_963277665.1 Viscum album
AAGGAGTTTTGGGCATGACCCGGGGTATCCTGGTACACGACAAAGAGACTTGATGCACTCTTGGTTACATCACTCCTGGGGGACATGCTTACGATTATTATCATTTTCCTTACAAACCATTATGAAATTTTTATAAGTATATACTTCTCAAAGAAAATATTTTTATGATTATGGATTATATCCATAAACTGTCCAATTTATATTATGTGTTTCAAAAGTTTGGGATTAGGTATTTCTATTCATAAATTGACCTAGTTTATGTCATTGTATAGAAATGGCACCCAGTAGAAGGAATGTGGACTCCAGCAATATGTTTGATCCCAAGAATAAGAAGGATCATATCTTTCAGGGTGTTAAGCCATCATTTAGAAGGGAAATAGTCTCCCATGTATTATCATCATATGAAGAGATAGTATCATGTGTTGATAAGATAAGTAAAGAGTTCACTGAGTCCTATGGCTTCGAAGGAAAGCTAGAGAAGAAAAGGATTGTAGAAAGAAATTTGGATAAAGGGAATAAGGGAATGAAGGATTTTCCAAAATGTGATAAATGTGGAATGAATCATCTTGGTAAATGATTAAAGGGAATGAGATTTTTTTTTAAAAAGGACATCAAGTACATGATTTCAAGGGTAAGAACAAGTTTTCAAATGTAAAATGCTTCATCTGCAATGAGTTGAGACACTACGCATAAGAGTATACTACAAATGATGTTATTGGATAACAATCAGGTTATGATTAAACCTTGAATGAAGAAGAATGATTAGTGTTCTTATGTTGTTATTATAAAATTATTTCATATGAGTGTTGTATCAACAATATACTGGTTGCATGAATTATGGAGATAAATAAGGATTGTAATACAGTGCTATTTTATTTAAAATTTGAGATTATATGGTTCTATGAAAAGTGACTTAATAGTAAGATGCACTTTTTTTTGAAGATACATGGTTGAAGGAAAGGTAATCCTTAATATGGTCATAATAATAATGTAGTGTTTTTGGAATATGAGATGGTTGATTTTGGTAATTCAAGATGTTCTAGTGTTGTAAAAGAATACATGATGAAGGCATTCACATTTTATTACATGGAAAAAGGGATCCTCATTATGTTTAACTTTCTTATAAATTTTGAACTGAGAGTTTGGATAGTAGTAATTTGGAAAAGTCTAAAGGTTGGAATGGATTATGTTTGAAAGGTTATTCTTGGATTTTTAAAAAAGGACAACACGCACACCGTGTGACATCCCGTCGCATCAGACAAAGCAGCAAGAATCGAACCCACAACCATAGTGCTATTGGGATTTACCTCCTTCCACTAGACAATGTGAAGTCCCTGGATTGTATAATGCAGATTTTTTAAGGGGTCTGATATGTGGATTATAAATTCATTATATATAGGACCCTATATGATTAGGATAAATAGAGTATTTTTGAGTGGTGTTATGTTTTTGTGGTAGAAATTTATTAATAGATAAAATTATAATTATAAAGTAATTATATCTCCTTATGGTTTTAGACAATCTCATAAGTAAATTCCTCAATATTAAGAAATGGAACATAGAACAAAAACGTTGTCCTAGATAGTACCTTAGATCATCAGAAATTTATGGCTTTGTGATTGTTGGCCTTTTCATAGCCATGTCCTCTACCACTCTCCTTCAGATATTGATGGTTATATTTCTATTCCATATCCATATTTTCCTACATGGAACCCTAGTATGTGTTATTTTCGGTAACCTTCATACAGACCACTATTTATTTTAAATAGAGGCCTCAATAATCCATTTTTCGATGTGGGTTTTCAACAAAAATATTTTGGATTTCCCACCATTTATTTTCGAGGAACATTTTAACATTGCGAGGATGCAATTTATTTAAGGAGGGGAGAATGTAACAACCCATGATTCCACCGTTTGTTTCCCTTTGAATAATAGAGCAGCGTGTGTTGTACGCAACCTCAACTTCTAACACATCGCGACCAATCAAACTAGCCGTTATGAATAGTAATACCTACTTTTTGAAATTTTATAAATTTTAACCCTCAAAATGGACTTCATTTTTGGATTAAGAATATAGAATATAGCCTAGGGTGAAAATTTGGTACTTTTCGGATAACATTATTATTTTGATGAATAATGAAAATTACTAAATTTTAATAAAAAATAACTTTTTTAATAAAAATAATTATTAGTGACAAATTATTAATTTGAGTGGTTATAAAGTATACTAATTATATATATTTACCATTTAATACAATATTTTTCATTGAACATAATTTCACAATTAAACCAGACATAAACAAGTGTCAATCTTTTGATAGTTATTATATCTTAAAAACACGATTTTTGTTTTGACAACGGGAATTAATTTTAAATTAATTTCTGCCACTTCTGTATTTTGAATTTTAAAAAATGGATTCCATATTTAGAATCAGGATGTCCAAATTGTATAAATAGGTAACTATTATTTTTACATATTTTGAATAATTACTTCGGTAAATAATTTGTTTACCATGGTTAAAGGGTAAATCCGGGAAATAAGTTTAACAAAATAATATTATAATAATATTAATTTAACCTAAAACGAGTCCTAACCCTATTGGATGATACATGTCAGACCATGGGAATATTGGGGTCTATTTTGGGACCCCATTGATCCACTTATATGTGATAGTGACACTTTATATTAATTAAGTTAAAGTGAATACAAAAATGACAAAAGCTTATATCTTTTAGAAAAACAATTATTACATAGGGTTATATATGTTGGATTTTAGATTATAAATATTCATTAGAAAGATAAAAATATTTTTCTACATATTGATATTTCATTTATAATTTTTATACATTATATAATTTAATTTACTTATGACACAATGCTGATGCCGTAATTACCCTAATAATGAAAAATTAAGATAATTAATATTATAAATACCCAAATAAAAATAATTTCTACTTTTTATAAAATCCACTAATTTTAAATGTTTATATGACATGTTATAATTTATTTATGTAACATCCTTAGTAGTAATAATTCTGTTATGATTTTCAAAAAAATCAATTCTCCAAATAGTGTCCAAATTGACATAAAAGAGTTTTTAAAACAAATATTATTTTATTAATTGATATTATATTTCTAAAAATATAAGGATCGTCCAAATGACTCATATAATTATTGATATGTCATTAATGGACCACTTTGGGGTCTCTTGGATTTATATAGTTAGTTTATTAACTATATAATATAAAAATACAATGTGACATGGTAAGTGTCAAACTAATTAACTAAGAGTTAATACATAAAGATATGGATAATTTAGTGACCCAAACCTATCTAAATACTATTGGTTGAGTTGTTTTAGACCCATACCCACCTTAGCCTTTCAATAAATCACTTCGGAGCCATTAGAAACCGAATATGAATTTATTATAAAATAATATTTCTAGCTTTTCCTAAGGTGCCCCTCACCCCTCTTATAAATGGGCATTCCACCTTCTCAATAATTGAAACCATCAAAGCCTTTTGGATCGGCAAACCCCAGCCCAAATACAGTCTCAACTTCCCTCAATTCAACCTAGAGGCCTTAGTTTGATCTGAATGCCATCCAATGGAATCATTTTGATCAAATCAAAAGGAAGAACCCGAAGAAGAGGTAACATTTTCACCAACCTCTTTCATGTTCCTTTCTTCTTCCACTTCCTCTTCATTTATTATTTCCATTCTAAAATAATAAGTCCAGTATCTTATATATACTGTGATGTTATTATAAATATGGCTCAACTATATTCAGTATTATATCTATCATTTTAATGACATGTCACTATACGTGCGTACGTACGACCTACCGTATCCACGTCGTGGTGTAATTGTTATTCAAAACATTATTATTTGAATGGGTATAATAATGATGTGTATTTGATATAATAATAAAAATAACATTATAAGAATTTTATATATATAATATACCATCTAATTTTATGTTATTTTAATATCAAAATATTGATATTTTCACTCGTGCGTACGTACGAATTACCGTCTCCACGACGCGATGAGATTCATTTCCAACTTCACCATTCATCGACGATTATAAATAATAAGTATGTAATATATTACATAATAATGCTACTGGAGATATATATATATATATATAAGTATTTATGTACTTACATATATCTTATTCACTTACTTCCATTCAATACTATATGAAAACAGAAACAGCGTTTATGCGTACTTACGGACTACCGTCTCCATAAACAATGTTTTCTATTTCATATATATGTATATTATGAAAATTTATGTTCTAAATATATATGAAATATTTATCATGATTTATATTCTGGAAGTATTTAAATCATGATCTAAGTGATACAATCATGAGTAACTAGTTAAAACACCTTCGATAAAGAAAGAGATTATTACCCGAAATGTTAATTTAATAGGGAAATTATTATTAAATGGGTAGTATAAGTCATAAATGAATCATGTATGATATCATAAATATTAATATGGTTCTGTTATAATTTAATAACACACTACAGTCTTCTTAAAGGAGGCTAAATGTACCCTCGACTAAAGGAAAGGGCAAATTAAGTGATTTTCATCTCACTCTTTATTTCCATGAGATTCAGGCCATATTGCCACTATTACATTTTGTGTGGTGTATGTACTGACCATAATTGTACACATTGTGTAATACACATTATTTTATGTGTATTTACATACTCATTTTATGACAGTTCTTTTATTTGGTGTCTGTATCGTAAGTTACAAAATTGTTAAGGGTTAATTTTACAATCTCATTATTATCTAAGGTTGTTTTTACATAAGTATCTACTGGGATATATTTATTATCCATGTCCATGTTTCATAAAAGAGTTTTAAAAGGGATTTTTTTAAGGGAACGTTTAATAAAGAATCATTTTAAATGTTTTAAATATTTATTCTTCTAAATCATTCTCATTAATGTCCATGTTTTCAAAATGGGTTTTAAGGATTTATTTATATGGACATGACTATTTTAAAAAGGTTAATTCCTTTCAAAAGATTCAAAGTTTTATACTTTGATTAAAAAATGTATTTAAATTTATTCCTTTCTAAATTGTGTAACATTCAAATGTTTTCATGAAAAATGGATATTTCTCACAAAGATTTTTACAAAACATTTTCATCTATGTCAACATCCTTTGATGGATTTTATGATTATTTGAAGTTGATTTATTATGATACAAAACTTCCATATTTTAATGATGTTTTTGTGATATGATTTACTATGGATGTGCCATTTATATACCATTCATGGTTTATGGGTAAAGTATAGACATTTTGTATGCTAGTTCTAATACAAATGTTTATGTTATATTTCAACCTTTAATTCAGATGAATGTGTTGGACTAGTATGTTCCGGTTTGGGGACTGGTAAAAGTAATCCCTCCGGGTAGGGGTCTGGTTATAGCAGTCCCTCCGGGTTGGTGTCTGGTTGTTAGAGGCACTCCGGTTTGGTCTCCGGTTATTAGAGGTACTCCGGTTTGGTATCCGGTTATTAGAGGCACTCCGAGTTGGTGTCCGGTTATTAGAGGAACTCTGTGTTGGTGTCCGGTTATTAGAGGCACTCCGGGTTGGGTTCCGGTTACAGTTAGCCCCTAGGTATTGGCACGAGGCCTTGAAAAAAAATTAAAGTACAGAATTATGCATTTCATCATTGCGAAAGTTGTTAGTGATATTTCATGAGATTATTCGACTAGTAGAATATTCATGTGAATAAGTAAATGGAATTATTTCATTTAATCTGTTCCATATTTTGTTAATGTTCATGTTTAAGAATGCTTTTGTTTTAGTTATACATTGCTATAAATGTTTATGTTTATTTATGAAAGCATCTCATATATTCTTATCCTTACTGAGCATCTGAGCTCAACCCTTTCTATGTTTTATTTTTCCCAGGATTCTATGAAGTGTATTGTGATTGATTTGCAGGGTTAAGGCAAGGGAATAATGGAATTCATAAAAGTTCAATGCAACACCTATGTATGTAATCTATTTCCCAAGAATTCTAAACTGATCGGTCCTTCGGGACTTGATTCCTTGTAATCATGCCAATGTATTAAAATAATGCACCGACTCTGGGTAACTGGGGTCGGGGCATTACAGTTGGTATCAGAGGAAGTTTAGAAATAATCTTGGGAACTAGATTTAGATAAAATCTGATTATCACACATTACCCTAATATATACTTTGAGGAATAGCATAGAAGAACATCCATGAATTTTGGTATTGTAGAGATTTTTTGAGTTTTCCGTGCAATACATCCCTGTTTGGATACGAGCAGGTAGAGGCGGCTCTGGCACATATGTACCTAGGACTGAAAACTCCGACAAGGAGTTTCGGGCTTGACCCGGTGTATCCTGGTACACGACAACGGGCCTTGCTACACTCTTGGTTACGACACTCCCGGGGGATATGCTTAGGATTATTCTCATTTTCATTACAAACCATTATGAAAGGTTTATAAGTATATACTTCCTTAAAGAAAACATTTTTATGATTATGGGTTATATCCATAAACTGTTCAATTTATATTATGTGTTTCAAATGTTTGGGATTAGGTATTTCTATTCATAAACTGACCTAGCTTATATCAGTGTATAGAAATGGCTCCCAGAAGAAGGAATGTGGACTCGATCAATATGTTTGATCCCAAGAATAAGAAGGAACATATCGTTTAGGGTGCTAAGCCATCATGTAGAAGGGAAATAGTCTCCCTTGTATTATCATCATATGAAGAGATAGTATCATGTGTTGATAAGATAAGTAAAGATTTCACTGAGTCCTATGGCTTCGAAGGAAAGCTAGAGAACAAAAGGATGGTAGAAAGAAATATGGATAAAGGGAATAAAGGAAAGAAGGATTTTCCAATATGTGATTAATGTGGAATGAATCATCTTGGTAAATGATTAATGGGAATGGGAGTTTGTTTAAAAAGGACACCATGTACATGATTTCAAGGTTAAGAACATGTTTACAAATGTAAAATGCTTCATCTACAAGGAGTTGAGACACTACACATAAGAGTATACTACAAATGATGTTATTGGATAATAATCATGTTATGATACTACCTCGGATGAAGAAGAATGATTAGTGTTCTTATGGTTTTATTATAGAATTATTTCATATGGGTGTTGTATCAACAATATACTGGTTTCATGAATTATGGAGATAGATAAGGATTGTACTGCATTGCTATTTTATTAAGGATTTGAGATTATATGGTTCTAAGAAGAGTTACTTAATAGTAAGCTGCACTTTTTTTTGAAGATACATGGTTGAAGGAAATGTAATCCTTAATCTGGTCATAATAATAAGGTAGTGTTTTTGGAATATGAGATGGTTGATTTAGGTAATTCAAGATGTTCTGGTGTTGTAAAAGAATACATGATGAAGGCCTTCACATTTTATTACTTGAAAAAAGGGATCCACATTATATTTAACTTCCTTATAAATTTTGAACTGAGAGTTTGGATAGTAGTAATTTGGAAAAGTCTAAAGGATGGAATGGATTATGTTTGAATGGTTATATTTGGATTTATATAAAAGGACAACATGCACACCATGTGACATCCTGTCGCGTCGGATAAAGCTCCGAGAATCGAACCCAAAACCATATTGCGATTGTGATTTACCACCTTCCACTGGACTACATGAAGTCCTTAGATTGTATAATGCAGATTTTTTAAGGGGTCTGAAATGTGAATTATAAATTCATTATATTTGGGACCCTATATGAATAGGATAAATAGAGTATTTTTGATTTGTATTATGTTTTTGTGGTAGAAATTTATTAATGGATAAAATTATAATTATAAAGTAACTATATCTCGTTATGGTTTTAGCCAATCTCATAAATAAATTCCTCAACATTAAGAAACAGAACATAGAATAAAAATTTTGTCATATATAGTACCTTAGATCATCAGAAATTTATGGCTTTGTGATTGTTGGTCCTTTCATATCCATGTCCTATACAACTCTCCATCAGATATTGAGGGTTATATTTCTCTTCCATATACATATTTTCATACATGGAATCCTAGTATGTGTTATTTTCGATTACCTTCATACTAACCACTATTTATTTTAAATAGAGGCCTCAATAATCCATTTTCCGATGTGCGTTTTCCACAAAGGTATTTTTGATTTTCCACCTTTTATTTTCGAGGAAAATTTTCAAATTGAGAGGACGCAATTTATTGAAGTAGGGGAGAATGTAACACCCCAAGATTCCATGGTACGTTTCCCTTTGAATAATAGAGCAGCGTGTGTTGTACGCAACCTCAACATCTAACACACTACGACCAATCAAACTAGCCGTTATGAATAGTAATACCTACTTTTTGAAATTTTATAAATTTTAATTCTCAAAATGGACTTCATTTTTGGATTCATAATATCGAATATAGCCTAGGGTGAAAATTTGATACTTTTCGGATTACTTTATTATTTTGATGAATAGTGAAAATTACTAAATTTTAATTAAAAAAAACAATTTTAATCAAAATAATTAATAGTGATAAATTATGAATTTGAGTGGTTATAAAGAATATTTATAATATATTTTTACCATTTAATACAATGTTGGTCATTGAACATAATTTCACAATTAAACCGGACATAAACAAGTGTCAATCTTTTGATAGTTATTATATCATAAAAACACGTTTTTTTTACAACGAGAATTCATTTTAAATTAATTTCTGCCACTTCTGTATTTTAAATTTAAAAAAATGGATTCAATATTTAGAATCAGGTTGTCCAAATTGAATAAATTGGTAAATATTATTTTTACACATTTTGAATGATTACTTCGGTAAATAATTTATTTACCATGGTTAAAGGGTAAATCCGATAAATAAGGTTAAAAAATAATATTATAATAATATTAATTTACCCTAAAACGTGTCCTAACCCAATTGGATGATACATGTACGACCATGGAAATATTTGAGTCTATTTTGGGACCCCATTGATCCACTTATATTTTATTGTGACACTTTATATTAATTAATTTATAGTGAATACATAAATGACAAAAGATTATATCTTTTAGAAAATCAATTTTTACATAGGGTTATATATGATGGATTTTTGATTATAAATATTAATTAGAAAGAAAAAATGATTTTTCTACATAATGATATCTTATTTATAATTTTTAGACCTTATATAATTTAATTTACTTATGACACAATGGTGAGGCAGTAATTACCATAATAGTGAAAAATTAAGATAATTAATATTATAAATACCCAAATAAATATAATTTAAACTTTTTATAAATTCCACTAATTTTCTAGGTTCATATGACATTTTATAATGTATTTTAGTTAAATTTTTAGTTGTAATCATTATTTTATGATTAAAAAAAAAATTTACAAATAGTGTCCAAATTGACATAAAAGAGTTTTTAAAACAAATATTATATTAATAATTGATATTATATTACTAAAAATCTAAGGTTCGTCCAAATGACTCATATCATTATTGATATGTCATTAATGGAGCACTTTGGGGTCTCTTGGATGTATAAAGAATGTTTATTAACTATATAATATAAAAATACAAAGTGACATGGTAAGTGTCAAACTAATTAACTAAGAGTTAATACATAAAGATATGGCTAATTTAGTGTCCCAACCAGTCCAAATACTATTGTTTGAGTTGTTTTCGACCCATCCCTACCTCATCCTCTAAATAAATCACTTTGGAGCCATTAGAAACCGAATATTAATTTTTATTATAAAATAATATTTCTAGCTTTTCCTAAGGTGCCCCTCACCCCTCTTATAAAAGTGTGTTCCACCTTCCCATTAATTCATCCATCAAAGCCCTTTGGTTCAGCCAACCCCGGCCCAAATACACTATAAACCTCCCCCAATTCAACCTAGAGGCCTTAGTTTGATCAGAAAGCCATCCAATGGAATCCTTTTGATCAAATCAAAAGGAAGAACCTGAAGAAGATGTAACATTTTCACCAACCTCTTTCATGTTCCTTTCTTCTACCACTTCCTCTTCGTTTATTACATCCATTCTAAAATAATAACTCCAGTATCTTCTATATACTTTGATGTTATTATAAATATGGCTCAACTATATTCATTATTCTACCCATCAATTTAATGACATGTCACCATACGTGCGTACGTACGGCCTACCATCTCCACGTCATGGTGTAATTTTTATTCAATACATTATTATTTGGATGGGTATAATGATGATGTGTATTTGATCTAAATAACAAATATAACATTATAAGGATTCGGTATATATGATATACCATCCAATTATATATTATCTTAATATCAAAATAATGATATTTTCACTCGTGCGTACGTACGGATTACCATCTCCACGACGCGATGAGATTCATTTCCAACTTCACCATTCATCGACGATTATAAATAATAAGTATGTAATATATGAAATAATAATGCTACTGTATATATATATATATATATGTATTTATGTACATACATATATCTTATTCACTATCTTCCATTCAATACTATATGAAAACAGAAACAGTGTTTATGCGTACTTATGGACTACCGTCTCCATAAACAGTGTTTTCTATTTCATATATATGACTATTATGAAAATTTATGTTCTAAATATATATGATATATTTATCATGTTTTATATTCTGGAAGTATTTAAATCATGATCTATGTGATACAATCAAGAGTAACAAGTTAAAACACCTACGATAATAAAAGCAATTATTACCCGAAATGTTAATTTAACATGGAAATTATTATTAAATGGGTAGTATAATTAATAAATGAATCATGTAAGATATCATAAATATTAATATGGTTCTGGTATAATTTAATAACACACTAAAGTCTTCGTACAGGTGGTTAAATGTAACCTCAACTACAGAAAAGGGCAAGGTAAGGGATTTTCATTCACTCCTTATTTCCGTGAGATTCATGCCATATTGCCACTATTACCTTTTTTGTGGTGTATGTACTAAACATAATTGTACTCCTTGTGTAATACACTTTAGTTTATGTGTATTTACATACACATTTATGAAATTTCTTTTATTTTTTGTTTGTATCATAAGTTACCAAATTGGTAAGGGTTAATTTTACAATCTCATTATTATCCGAGGTTGTTTTTACATAAGTATCTATTGTGACATATTTATTATCCATGTCCATGTTTCATTAAAGGGTTTTTAAAGGGATTATTTTTAAGGTAACTTTTACTAAAACAACATTTTAAATGTTTTAAATATTTTTTCTTCTAAATCATTCTCATTAATGTCCATGTGATCAAAATAATTTTTAAGGATTTATTTATATGGACAAGACTATTTTAAAAAGGTTAATTCCTTTAAATAGTTTCAAAGTGGTATAATTTGATTCAAAAATGTATTTAAATGTCTTCCTTTCTAAATTTTTTAACTTTCAAATGTTTTCATGAAAAAGGGATATTTCTCTCAAAGATTTTTACAAAACATTTTCATCTATGTCAACATCCTTTGATGGATTTTAAGATTATTTGAAGTTGATTTATTATGATACAAAACATTTATATTGTAATGATGTTTTTGTGATATGTTTGACTGTGAATGTGCCATTTATATACAATTCATGGTTTATGGGTAATGTATTGACATTTCGTATGCTAGTTCTAATACAAATGTTTATGTTATATTTCAACCATTACTTCAGATGAATGTGTTGGAATAGAATGTTCCGGGTTGGGGACCAGTAAACGTAATCCCTCTGGGTTGGGGTCCGGTTATAGCAGACCCTCCAGGTTGGTGTCCGGTTATTAGAGGCACTCCGGTTTGGTCTCTGGTTATTAGAGGTACTCCGTTTTGGTCTCCAGTTATTTGAGGCACTCCGGGTTGGTGTCCGGTTATTAGAGGCACTCCAGGTAGGTGTTTGGTTATTAGAGGCACTCCGGGATGGGTTCCTGTTATAGTTAGCCCCTAGGTCTTGGAACGAGGCCTTGACAAAGAAATTAAATTTCAGCATTATGCATTCCATCATTGTGAAAGTGGTTAGTCATATTGCATGAGATTATTAGACTAGTAGAATATTCATGTTAATAAGTAAATGGCATTATTTCGTTTAATCTGTGCCTTATTTTGCTGAAGTTCATGTTTTAAAATGATTTTGTTTTAGTTATACATTGCCTTAAAAATTTATGTTTATTTATGAAAGCTTCTGCTATATTGTTATCGTTACTGAGTATCTAAGCTCACCCCTTTCTATGATTTATTTTTCCCAGGATTCCAAGAAGTGTATTGTGATTGATATTCAGGGTTAAGACAAGGGAATAATGGCGTTCATAAAAGTGTAATGTAACACCTATGTAGGTCATCTATTTTCCAAAACTGCTAAACTGATCGGTCCTTCAGGACTTGATTCCATGTAATCATGCCAGTGTATTAAAATAATGCACTGACTCTGGGTAACTGGGGTCGGGGCGTTACATTATCTAATATAAATGAAAATGAAAATATTAAAAGTGATGTAAATTTAATTAATAATTATGATAAAATAATTTTTTTGATTAATATATAACATTAAAAAATTGTGATATTAATTTATTCAAATTAAAAAATTGTATTGATATTATTAATTTCAAATAAATTAATTTAGGTAAATATATTCATATATAGACATTAGAATAAATAATATTTTATTAAATGATTCCAAATTTCTAAAAAACATTACCTCATTTAGGTAATTTTTAAATAACAATAAATATTTTATAATTTACATTCATGGATAAATTGATCATTTATCATAAACATATTGTTCTCTAAATGGTTTAAAATGTTTTTATTGTTGTATGGGTCAATGTAGTGTTTTTTGACAATATTTATTCTTATGTCAATGTTTATTTCCAAAAAAACAAGTAATTTTTTATTTAATTAATTATATATAAAATTTATAATAATTTGGTCTAAATTTTTAAATAATAATAACCTTATTTTATTCTAATATGAAAAATTACATTACAAGAAAATTAGTTACATAAAAATTGAAAAATGGTAAATGTTGAGAAATATATACGTTAAGAGGAAAAATAATAAAATTAAACGGTTTTTTATGATGGATGTGTGTATTGAATAAATAAAACCACTCATATATCTTAATTAATTTTTTATCCACATGAGGATAGGGATTCCTCCCAATTGTGAATGTGTTTGATTATTTACAATAATTTCCCTCCTTCTAATATATAAATGGGGACGCACCCTCCCATATTAATCATATATTAAAACCCCACTCTCTTCAAAAATACCCTACCAATTCTCTTAACCATTCCTTTATTCTACTAAGATGCCATAGATTGTGGATAATATATCATTTGATGGTTTAAGTATCAACATATGTAGGACACACAAAGAAGATACAAGGTTATTATAATTTATTAATTTCCCTATCCACCTTATTTAATTCCTATTATAAGTTAATTTTATAACAACCTCACTATCATAAATGTACATATTTTTTATATTTTATTTTTATTACCGAAAACTATAAACACTTCCTTCAAATGGGATATGAAATAATCATTCTTGTGTACAACGTACCAATGAATCTGGAATTAATGACATTAATGTTTCCATTACCACATTACATGTGCTTGTATAATGACAGATTTGTTGTTAATATATTATATACATGATACATATTCTGTTACTTTTGTTGTTTACTAATTATGTTACACATAAAATCATGATTTTGTTATTGTGTGAATACTACAATTTCCCTTATGTGTATATCAAACTATCCCCTCAAGAAGTGCTATCATTCATTCACACATTACATGGAATATATTAAGGATGGGTTTAATAAGAATATTTAACATACATGAAATGAAAATGACAATATAATGGAAATATAAATATAAATAATTTAATTTTCTTTCATTCAATATGATAATAAAATGGAAACATTGTTAATGAGTACAAAAACCCTACAATCTCCTTGAATAATGTATTTAACTTAATATCCCAAAAAATTAATAATTTTTACAAATACATATATTATAATCATATATGACATATATATTTCTCCCATTTCAAATTCTGTAGAATACTAATTCATGATATAATCAAAATATAGAATAATATTACAAGTCAAAACATACTTGAAAATCAAAGAAGTTCTTAACAAAAATAAGGAAATAATGAGATACTGTTGACAAATTTGGGGTATGATGTTATGAATGAATAATATATCATAATTTTAATGTGATGATGGATCTGATATATGATAGTAAAATTCATAAAAACATTATAAATTATTTTAAAGACTGTTTAAACTAAAAAGATTGTAAAATAATGGAGTTTTTCTCAGTTTACATTACATTTTATCAATTTTTTATTTTGAACATATTCAATATTCCATGGAATATATACTGTCTATTTGACATGTAATATAATGAATAATTAAATCATTATAGTATTTTATGTTTTAATTTGTATTATTTTATCCAATTCAATTTAACATGTCATTTTCAAAATAGTGAACATTATTGTGCAAACTCACATTCATTTCCCATGGTTTTCTTTATCATAATGAAATCAAATTATTTTAATAACCATTCAGGGAAAAATACTTTCCTTAAAAATATCCACATTCTTCTGTTATAATAATATATTTTTTTCATAATCCATATTCAATATTGATGTAATTTTTTTTTACATCAGATGTTCATTAATTAAATAATGAAATATGGATAAATTTGTATCATTTACTCAATAAGGATAAATAACGATAAAGAGAATTTATATGGATGAAAACAATTATTTAATATATATAGAGTTATTTGGACTATTATTACATTGGTTGGGAATTTTTATAGTATATCCTTTGCTATATTGGTAGTCTCATGAGATGAATCTATTTTCCAAATTAGATGTGTTTTTACCCATTACGAATTAAATCATTTTTTGGATGGTATTCAAGATAAACACGTCATGTATGTAGGAAGAATTACATCAAATAAATACTTATTTATATCATTGGTAATTAGGTTATTATTATCACCCATTAGATTTTTTTCATTTCCATTCCATGTGAATTCATTTCATTGTTATATTATTGACTATAGGAAATTTTTTTTCAGTTATTTCTATATACATATAGATTCTTACTCATCTCAGTATGGTAGTAATGTTATTTTAATGGAATTTGTGATTAGTTAACTACCATTCCATATTAATTATAAATTTTGATTGCCGATGTCTTCCATTGCACATAACCTTTATTGAGTATTTGGGTAGCACCTTAATTGTTCCCTTTCACCAGGATGTGATGAGGAATCCAAAAAATGGGTTTTCATGTTTGAAGTTCATTTGATTTATTATTTATTGAATTTTAATTTCTATTCCAATTATCTATGGTTATAATGTATGCGTATAGTTCCCAGACAACTACTAAAATTATCAGTCCTTTGATATTAAAATATTTTATATATACCAATGTAATAAAGTAAGACGCCTGCTCTAACCTACTAGGATTGGGGTCATTATAGTTAGTATCAGGTGATGTTATGTAGTGACCTAGGAAACTGGATTGGGGATAATGTAGTTAGGGGGAAAACCCTATTATTAAATTTTATGAAAAGTATAGTCTAACATCCTAAATTTTTAGTGACCTATAAATTATATGGTTCTTCCTAAGAATCCATCCCATTCTGGATACAACATGTGGATGTGGTTTCAGTAACATAGTTTCATTGGGGTGACAACTCAATGAAAGGATTATCCATATTAATTCAACTGTTTCCTCATACCTAACAACATTCCATACTCTGCACCTGGTTGATACTCTTGGGGGATATTCATAAGATAATATTTTTTTTTAATGAACTGCTAATTCTCGTTGGATTTAGAATAAAATTAATCATTAGTAGGCCTTAAGAGACATCCACAAGACACCAATGGATGAAAAATAAATTCCAAACGTTTTCAAATTCTAGTGGGGGTGATTTACCATTTGTGAAATAAAACAATTAACCTAGAAAACCACAACCAAACAACCAACTATATGATGCATGAATAAATGAAAGATAACTCAACCACCTCATTTCTCACACCTTGTGTACCAAAGTGGAAGAAAAAGTAACATTGAACTTAAATATTTGGAAATAACTAAATGAAACTCCTAGAAATCACAAGATTCCCTGATTTAGAAGCTCGATTCTCCAACATCACAAAATTTCCCATGTATCAAGATGTGGGGATAAATACAATTGAATCATTTTCCGATTCCCATGTCCCGAAAGATAAAATCATCAAAATCAGAAATATTCCATAGAATAGGTGATTATAAAACTCCGTAGGCTTTCCCCAATAACTTCCCTACTCATGACAGTATGATAGAAATCCTAGAAACTTTTATATAAACATGTTTATATATAACAATTTCATAAAAAAAATTTACAACTAAATATATAAAACTTCATCAACCTTTTATAACCAAAAGTAAACATGTTCAATTTAAAATTGTTTCCAAAAAATTCATATTTCATGAAAAACCACCAAACAAGGATTTATATCAATTTCATGAAATCATTTGGAAGATCCAATCCTTGGTTCAAGACATACCCACACATGCAGGTTAGTTTAATAGTTCCATACTCATGAGTGATCTTTCATTAAATCACCTTGTGTCCCACAAACACATGCTTGTTTTTCAACATCATGTACCGTGAACCCCAATGGTACACATCCCTTATTTTGGGATCATTCATAAAAAATACACATAAAACCTAATGTATTACAAAATAATTTTGGAAAACCATTCCAATACATTTCAATAAAACTATACATTTATTGAAAACAAATAAATAACTAATTAAAAACAACGATTCCATGTCAGTAAAACCAACACTTTTATCAAAAACACTATTTTCAAATTATAGAAAATTAAAAATAAAAATCATTATTTTAAAATCAAGAATCAATGCACTTTATTATAAATAAAAACCTTCTATATTTCCACGATTTACCAAACCGTCACAAAACAGTGTTTCCAACAATTTCTAAACAACCACATCAACTTAAATTAAAAAAATATCCAATATGAAAAATTTTAAATCCCTTCTAATAAGAAGAATAAAAAGTCGAGTTGTCTACCTCAACCATTTTGTAAAAAACATTAAATAGATGAAGAACACATTATGAAAGCGGGTGTTAATTCCCTAGAACTGCGTTAGATCTCTTCCCCTATCAAGATCAAAACCAAATATCATGTAATTTAGAATCTCTAAAATTATATATAACACCATTGGGTGAAGATATAAGAATCCATGAATATGGGATAATAATATCTATGTAAACATGAGAAGAAAAAAGATGAATGTTGGCATACATGATTAATAGGCCTTCTAAAGACCTTGTAAATGCTCCATATCAATTCCAAAGGACTTGGGAGGGGATCTACCACCTTCAATAGATAACATCAAAAAACTATGTCCTAATATGTGGAAAATAATCCACATTGTGTCAATAACATATGATATACACTTTTTTAGGATCTGACTTTGAACTCGTGCATAGTTTGACTACACATTTTGAATAAAAATGTGCTAATTGTGCAATTTATATTTCATGGAAATAATCGTTAGCTACCTACTTACTTTTTATCCCTATCCCTACACCCACTATTCCGATTCCATTTTACAAAATCTACCAAAGTTCTTGGTATCATCTAGGATTTCCTCACAATTTAGACGAATAATGTGAATCCCATTCAGATCCCATTTTCCCCCAAAACTCCTTCAATGTTCTCCAAAATCTCTAACCCATAAAACATAATCTTTATATACATAAAAAGAACAAATAAGGGGTGGAATAATAGTAATCAGGGTTACTAAATTCTATCCACTATTAATCTTTCCAAATATGGATTGTTTTAAACCATCATTACCCAAAAAGTGTTCTGACCATTGTTCTTTAATTTTCTTCTCGTGTTCCCATGTCTCTTCCTAAATATGGCCATGTTGCCATAAAACCCACACTATACCGATGAATTTTTCATGCAAGTCATTATACATCCTATCAAAAATTTGAACTAAGATAGGCACCAACACGGAATCTAACTCGTGGTCAATGTGATCCCATCTGATCACACAGCCAGGATCAGTTTGATACTCTTTCAACAGAGAAATGTGGAACACATTATGCACCAAACTAATCCATGGTAAAAATTCCTACGTATATTCCTCCTCTGTATCAAATTATTGTTTCTCAAATGGGCCAATGAATCATGGAGATAACATTCCTTGCATCCCAAAATGATAATGTCCATGTAATTGATAAATATGAAAGAATACATGATCACTCACTAAAATGAACAATATTCATCGACGATGATTAGCATAATATTTCTGATGACATTGAACTATAACTATATTATTTTTGATCCAATCAATCTTCTACATCATTGTTTGGATAAGTCTCGTCCCAAATAAACGTAACAACTATTTCCACCCCACAACGTGGAGAACAATAAGGAATCTAATTCAATGATTCCAATGGATCCATATGTATCGAGGATTGATAAATTTTACTATATGATAAATCCACTAATGGAACATGATTATCCCATGATCCACCAAAATACATTACACAAGCCTGAAAAATATCCTATAATGTCTATATTTTACTTTCATATTGGATGTCTGTCTGAGGATGATATGTTGTACACATTGTCAACTGAGTCCTGATGGGTTTCTGTAAGGATTTCCAGAAACGAGACATGAACCTCAGATATCTATCTAAGACTATCAAATCTGGTACTCCTTGTCTATTTAAAACTTCTTAGGTATAAATTTTGTAATGATCCTACATAGTATGTGTTTCATAAATAGTGATGAAATGATAGGACTTGGTATACCTATCCACTACCACCCATATGTCATTGTTTTTCCTACCATTCTTGGCAGACCAGTGACAAAATCCATCAATTTCTACTCCCATTTCCGCACTATAATATCTATATTATGCAACGTAAAAATTGTTCATTGATGTTATACATTAATTTAAAGATAGGTAAGGCACATTGAAATGAACTCAACAACATTCCCTTTTATAAAAATCCACCAAAACTGTGACATCAACACCTTATAAATATTTTGTATTCCTGGACGTACATACCATTTCAAATGGTGGAATGTATGAACATTTTTTTCGGAAAAGGAATAGGTAGTACAATATGATTTATAAACCACAACACCAAACACCAATCATTTTTCCATCCCTCAATGGTCTCCCCACCCTTGAGATTTGAAATCATAATAAGAAATTATACATTAGATCATTATGACATATTGACCAACATTAATAAATAATGAATCCCTAAAACTAAAAAGAACACCACAACATCACCTTGTTATTCACATTCCACCTATAACATCCCAGGTAAATAAAGAATAATCAATTTTCATATTTATTAATATTTGTGAAATAATTATTAATTTTACTTTAATGGGGTTGCTATGTTCGATGGCGTACCCGATACGCAACAACAGATTTCTTTGAAATCTTACGTTGCACACTAATAATATAATAATATTATTTTAATTGGTAGTTAACTCCAATTCGTTTAATTGGCGGTAATTAATAGAAATAAATAAAATATGATTATATACGTTTGTTTAATGTTTTTTACATTCATCCCATAAATTTCAGAGGCATGAATTGCGAATGAATCCAATTTTATGCTAAATGTTCTATTATTAACTAAAAGGTCGATTTATCACCTTTTGATGGAGAACCCTCTTTTAATATAGTTTTTGTCACTCTTATATGTTCTATTGGACCAAATAAAATTCTTATTTTGAATCAGGACATCAAAATTTACTTTCTGTATGTTTTTGTTATTTTTCAGATAACGTTCATTTTTTAATTAATAGTGTAATATGTTGTATTCTAATTTAAAAGAAACTTTTTAATATAATTTATTTAAATGGTTATATTATGTTTTTAATTAAATTAAAATGTAACTATAATATAATTTTACCATTTAATCCAATGGTGGTCATTGGAATTAATTTCACTTTGAAATTGGACATAAACCTCTGTCAATCTTTTGATAAATACCGTTTCTTAAAAACACACTATTTGATTTGACAATGGGAATTATTTATAAAATTAATTAATTAAACATATATGTTATGAATTTTTAAAAATATATATCATTTTTGAATGAGGATTATCATGTATTTCTTTGGGTGAATGTTTGGTAATTTTCTGAAAAAGTTCAATTTTTGATGAATAGTGAAACTACTAAGTTGTAGTCAAAAAAACTTAATTTTTCATATAAACAAAACATTAACACTTCTGTGAATTAAATTTAAAAAATATAACATACATGGTTGTCATTACTAAGTTAAATGTGCTTCAATGTGACGAAAATAATTTTTTTGTGAATAGTAAATTTTTAGTTTTATTAACAGCGATTATAGGTAATTAGGGCAATTTGATGTAAAAATAATATTTTAAAAATATAAAAATACATTGAGACATGTATTATCCTTATTGGGTGATTAATTTCTGACCTCGACAATCTAGGGATCAATTTTGGGACCCCAGGGAGCCACTTCGGTAAGATAATTACATTAATAACCTTTTATTTAAAGTAAAAAAAATCACAAACATATATTGTTTTACTAAAACGTTTTTTACAGGGGGTTATATAATTTATATATTTGACTATAAATATTCTTCAGAAATATACAATTATTTCCTACATCATTTTAATTTTTTAAAAAAATTTAGACATCAAATAAATAAAATTAGTTTTTTCACAATAAAAATGCAGTGTTTATATCACTATTGAATAATTTAAATAAATTATAAAATAAAGTTTAAAAAATATCCAAAACATGTCCAATTCTGATTGGATTCTTTTATTTCGAACATAGGACCCCTTATCTTTGACTTGAATTATTTTTGGACCTTAGAAACTGAAAACAATTATATAATAAAATAATATTTTCAAGCATTCCAAAAGAGCCCCTCCTCTCCAATATAAAATGACCCCAAATCCTACAAATTTCTCACACTTCTCAAGCCCTTTGGCTCATCCAAACTCTATTGAAAATATCTCCCAAGATCTCTCTCTTCATTCTATAAGCCTTACCTTATGCAGAATGCTCTTCAAGATACCCTTTTCGTTCAAACTAAGGTGAGTTACCCGATTTAAATGTAATGTGTTCTCTTATGTTCATTTGTTTTATGTTGCTTATCCAAACCCCTAAACTCTTTTTATTAATTTATTTTGTAACAAAAAATTTATATTCAATATACTAGGATGTAGTCATTAGAAGTATTCTAGATACACTTACACACACCTCCATCTAATGGATGATGAACGTACTATATCTCTGGACGACGAACTACTGCCTCATGAAACGATGATTAATCAATTATCTCCAACAACCTCTCATGGTGGCCATTAAGATTTCAACAGTATTTATATATGATATATATTATTTTTATTTTTTTCATTATTCATCTGTATTTTTAATTTGTGGCATACCTTTATGGTTTCCATAATGGATAAACGCGATAATTTCATTTTAGGAAGTGTGGACTACTGCCCCCTCAAAGTAATTTGAATCATTAATGCAATATGTCAAATGTATAAAGGATTAAGTTAATAATATTATATATGACATTATACTGATTTATTATGTACCTCTATATCATAATGTTTTCATTCTATTAAATGTTAAATCGAAATGAAATTAGTGATCATGCGTACGTACGACTTACCGTCTCCATGAACAGTGCATTTCAATTATTAACTCTAAATGTTATATAATATTATAAATGAATGTATATAGTGGATATAAATGATATATATGATATCTATATCATGAATATAATTCTGTAGATAATGGATATTTTACCACATGAACAACTTGTAATTATACTATGTTTATTTTTGACACAAGTACCAAATATCTACAAATGACCGTTATTAACTTAAATGGCAACATAATGTTCATAACATGATAATAAGTGATATAAAAGGAATAATGAACATGAAAAAGGTTATTAAGAAAGTATAAATCAACTCTAGTTTAATTTTCAAGAGATTAAAGAACGATCTAGTCAAGTCGGACACGAGGTAAGGGACTTCATCTCAATATCCATTCATTAAGGCATATTTTGTTTTAATACAATAATTTCTTTTACACAATTTATAAAAAATTTGATTTTAACTTTTATTCCAATGGAATAGTTTCTCTTCAAAGAGTTATACTAAACGACAAAAGGTAGGTTTCGTTTTAATGTATGTGATGACAACGTCCTTTCCGCCGCCGTTAGTATTACATGATTGTTGAATTCATTAACAAGACGTAATTTTTTTAAAAGAGAAAGTAAATAACAAATACTCTATTTATTATTTTGGTATTGAAAATTATTTTGATAATGGATTTGTTATGTCAATATATTTAAGTGATATATTGTGATTCCAATGTGGAAATGTTTTCTTTCCTTTATATTTGTTGTATGTGTTATGATTTTATAATGGTACATGGACATTTGATTGGTGGTTAAAGGATATAACAAAAGGTGGGTGGTTCCGTGATAAACCAGGATGGGTGGTTATGTTATTACTTCCAATTCATTGGGTATGAAAGTCGGCCGTATGGATACTCCATTTAGTGCCATGTTTGGAGGTCGACCGTATGGTTATTCCATTAAAGTATGTTTATGTTCCAAGTTAATTCTATATGTTAGGTGTTATTTATATGAGTTATATGGTGATATTTTGGTCACAAAAGGGTAGTAAATGATATTTTAATTTAGTGAAGAGTATTTACTACTTCATATAAGTGAAATGTATTACTTTTGATTAGGTATTCTTGGATTACTTGGTGTTTTAAAAAATCAAACAGTTTCATTCTTTGTTTATCCCTTACTGAGATTTCTATGCTCATAACATTTTTTTTGAAATGTTTTTCATATGAAATAAAGTGGAATAGAGTCATCAATGTGATTATGGAAAAGTCATGCACTCTTAAACATGGAATTTCACATGAATCATTTTTTCACGAGTTTTTATTTTGTGAAAAATGGAAACTAATTATGAGTGTCTACTATGTTTTTGGAGATGTAATGTAACATGTATGGCCTAATTCTCTCAACATCTAATCAGGAAAAGATCCTAAATGGGAATTATTCATTTAATTCTAGATTATTTAATGTTTTAAATCCGAGTACCTATAGTTGGTATCAAATGTCTATTTGGAAAACTTTAGGAGGTAGAATATTGTTAAAATCAGGTCAATAAATTAATTTATGGTATTATTTAAATGATATTGCATTTAAATATTACCATGTTTCTTCGCCTAAGATATTAATGTGTTCAAAATGGTTTTTCATAGAGGAAACATGGTCTCTATGTTGGGATGACATTAGGAAGAAAACATCCTTCCAAACCATCAACTGGAGATGGTCGGAAACGGAACTGAACAGTTTTTTGTAGTGGTGACACAGTTGACTACGACTATAAATGGTGGTGGAATCCATACACCAGATCAACCACAGCGGAACATGTCAATATAAGAGAATTTTATGAGGCAACATCGCCCATTATTTAGAGGATCATATGACCCTATTCTAGAAGAAGTGTGGATAAATGAACTGGAGAAAAACTTTGATGTCATGGGGTGTTCAGAACATCAAAAGGTTAGCCTCGCTATTTACCGTTTTGAAGGTGAAGCTGATCAGTGGTTTTCGATGGTTAAAAATATTAAGGATAGTGAGGATATTTATGATCTTGACTGGGATGAATTCAAAGGTATGTTTCGTGAGAGATATTTTCGTAAGGTGGTTTATCATTGGATGGAAAAAAAATTTCTTTAATTGAGGCAGGAGGATGAATCAGTGGCTACGTATGAAGTAATGTTCACTCGACTGGAATGGTATGCTCCAAACTTCATACAAGATCTTAATAGTAAAGTCAAACTATTTTACTCAGGGTTAATGACAAAGTAACGAAAGTATATAGATTTTTGCAAATTCAAAAGTTATGAAAAACTTGTTCGATGTGCGGAGATGGTGGAAATGGAGTTTGGCGATGATCAGGTGTTCATTAACCAACAACAAAATAAGTGGTCCAATTGGCAGAAAAAGTGAATGAAATCATCAAAGAGGACTGGAGGTAAGAAAACCAAATGTCCACTCTATGAGAAGATTGGCAAAATGCATCCTGGAGAAAGTTTATCCAAGTTTGGAATGTGCTTTCGGTGTGGTAAGTATTGTCTAATTGGTCGTAACTATAAGGAAGATGGTCAAAAAGGCAATAAAAATCCAACAGTATGTTGTTTTAAGTGTAATGAAGTGGGTCATTATGAAAATGAGTGTCTAAAAAAGAACTCAATTGAGGAAAAGAAGCCAGACTACAAGCAGAAAGGGGTGGTGAAATCCTTCGCAACTACTTCAGTTGATGTTCGGCCATCGAATAAAGTAGTATTAGGTACACTATTTGTTTTTTCAAGTGTCTACACATTCTTTTATTTCTAATAATATTTCTAGAAATTTTGGAATTCCATATCAAGATATGAATCCTGAAGTTATGGTAAAAACACCAGGGGAAACATTGAGATAAAAAGAAATTTTAATAACCTTCTTATCATTGTGTGTGGAAATAATATACTATCAAACCTTATTGATTTGCCTCTAGTAGAGTTTAATGTTATTTTGAGCAAGGATTGGCTTCTTTTTTATCATGATATGATTTTCTACAGAGCTAAAGAGGAATATTTTAAGAAATATTTTTAGTATGTGTACAAGAATGAACCCATAATTTTGATAAAATATCAGGAAGCTAAGAAACTAGTAAACAATGGAAATAAATGTTACCTTGCACATATTGTTAAGAAAAAAGGAACTGTTCAGATTAATGATATTTCAGTGGTAAATGATTATCTTTATGTATTTCCTGATGAGTTTCCTGGTATTATACATTATCCGAAAGTCGAATTTATTATTGACGTAGTCCCTGATTCTTTTCCAATTTCAAAACCCCCCCTTATTGAATGGCTCATGTTATGATTATTTAGTTAAATAAGCAATTGTAGTAGTTATTATATAAAGTTTTCATTTCACCTAGCACGTCAACATTGGGTGATAATGTCTTGTTTATGAAAAATAATGTTGTTTCAATGAGACTTTGCATTGATTATAGAGAATTGAATAACATCATTGTTATGAACTAGTATTCATTGCCTAATATTGATGATTTGTTTGATCAACCCCAGGGAGTTCAGCATTTTTCAAAGATTTACTTGAGATCGGGGTACTTTCAGTTGATATTAAAATATGCAGGTGATCTGAAGACCGCGTTTCATACTATATATGGCCATTATTAAATTGTAGTTATGCCTTTTGGGTTATCCAATACACCTTCTATATTCATTGATCTAATGAATAATATTTTCCATGGGTTCCTAGATATGTTTGTGGTTGTGTTTATTGATGATATTTTGGTTTATTCCAAATGTAAAGAGGAACATGAAAGTCATTTGATGGTTATGTGAAAAACCATAAATGAAAAGAAACTGTATGGAAAATTCAGCAAGTGTGATTTTTGGTTACAACAAATTTAATTCCATAGTCACATTGTTTAAAAAAATGGCATAATTGTTGATCTTTCTAAAATAAAAATTGTTGAAGAATGGCCAAGACCAAAAAAATATAACCGAGATCCGTATTTTTATTGGATTGGAATGTTATTACCAGAGGATTGTTGAAAATATTTCACAGTTATCTAGTCTAATGACTATGTTTACTCGAAAAGGTGTTATGTTCATTTAGACAAAATAATGTGATGATTGTTTTCAGGAATTGAAAAGAAGATTGGTTAATGATCCAGTTTTGGCACTGCCTTGAAAAAATGGTGAGTTTGTTATCTATAGTGATTCTTTGTTGAAAGGACATTGATGTTTCCTTATGCAGAATGATCAGGTAATTGCTTATGCTTCACATCAGTTGAAAAATCATTTGTTAAATTACCCTAAACATGATTTGGAACTAACTTCTGTTATTTTTGATTTAAAATATGGAGGTATAATTTTTAAGGAGTAAAGTGTGAAATATATACCGATCCATAAAGTTTAATGAATATATTCACTCAAAAAGAATTGAACTATAGAATGAGGAGATTGCAGGAATTAATCATGGATTGGGATTTTACAATTCATTACCCTCTAAGAAAAGTAAATAAAGTGGCTAATTCTTTGAGTTGAAAAAGTAATGCTTTATTAACCATGATACCTTTGGAACGAGATCCTTTGGTTTTTTATTTGATAAACATTGGAATAAGAGTTTTTTGTGTAGGAAATTCTCCTATTTTTTCAGGTGTATGTTAAATCAGCTCTCTTAGATAGAATTAAACAAGCACAAAAGAAAGATAGTTAGTTGGAGAAAAAGGTAGAGTTGGTTCAGAAGTGTATGTTGCAGAAATTTAACATTGATAGTGATTGTGTTTTGAGGTGTGGGAAGATATTATGTGTACTTTGTGATTCACAGTTGAAAAATAAGTTGTTATGTGAGGCTCAATGTTCCCCGTTTTCAGTTCATCCTGCCAGTACTAAGATGTACAGAGATCTGTGGGAGTATTACTTGTGGGATGGAATGAAAAAAGATATTTCTAATTATAATGTGAAGTGTTTGACTTGTCAGAAGGTTAAAGAATAGTGGAAGTTACTGAAAGGGATGCTTCTGTCTTTACTGGTGCAGGAGTGGAAATGGGAAAATATATCTATGGACAGCGTTGTGGGATAACCAAAGACATCTTTAGGTAATAATGAAATCTAGGTAATTGTGGATCTATTGACGAAATCTTTTCATTTTCTTCATATTCAAGATACATTCTCTCTAGATCAACTTTTTTGGTTGTATGTTAAAGAGATAGTAATGTTACATGGATTTCCCTCTCTATTGTATCTGATCATGATCACAGGTTTACTTCTCACTTTTGGAAAGGCCTTCATAAGTTATTATGTTCTGAATTAAATTTTAGTACAACTTTTCATCTGCAATCAGATGGGCGGTCAGAACGATTAATTCAGACCTTGGAGGATATGTTACATGCTTTCCGGTGGGATTACCAAGGATGTTGGGACTAACATCATTCTTTTGTTGAATTTTCATATAATAATTGTTTTCATTATAGTATAATGATGGCTCCATTTGAGTCATTATATGGTAAACTGTGTCGAACTCCAGCTTTTTGGGAAGAAGTAGGGGAATGGAAGCTAATGGGACCAGAATTGGTAGAAGAGATGGGAAAAAAGATCAGTTGATTCAGAACCACATGAGAACAGTTCAGAGTCAGTAGAAACATTATGCGGATAACCGGTGTAAAGATCATTCTTTCATGTTAGGTGATCATGTTTTTCTCATTGTTTCTCCATGGAAATGTGTGATTCATTTTGGAAAAAAAGGCAAGATGAGTTTGAGGATCATTAGACCTTATGAAATATTGGAGAAAGTTGGATCAGTTGCATAAAGAGTGGAATTACCTCCATTTTTTTCCAAGTACATAATGTTTTTCATGTTTCAATGTTGAGAAAGTATATTCCAGATCCATCTCATGTTTTGAGCCCAGACGTAGTTCGGTTGAAAGAGAATCACACTTATGATGATCAACCAGTCGAGATTATTGACCATAGAGAGAAAGTGTTGTATAATAATGTAATTAATTAGATGAAGGTTTTGTGTAAAACACATATGGTTGAAGAGGCGATGTGGGAATCTAAAAAAGCTATGAGGGATAAATACCCCCACTTATTTGATAAGTGAATAAAATTGTGAGGACACAATTCCCAAAATGGGGGAAGGTTGTAACATCCTAGGTAAATAAAGAATAATACATTTTCATATTTATTAATATTTGTGAATTAAATATTAATTTTACTTTAATGGGGTTTCTATTATCGATGGCATACCCGATACACAACAAATGATTTATTTGAAATCATACATTGCACACTACTAATATAATACTATTATTTTAAATGGTAGTTTTCACCTAGCCATTTTATTGGCGGTAATGAATATAAATAACTGAAATATGAATATATCTGTTTTTTTAAATGTTTTAACATTTATCCAAAAAAATGATAGAGGCCTAAAACCCGAATGAATCCAATTATAAGCTAAATACTATAATATTCACTATAAGGTCGATTTATCAGCATTTGATGGAGAAACCTATTTAAATATAGTTTTGGTCACTCTTATACATTCTATTGGACTAAATAAAATTATTATATTGAATCGGGACATCAATATTTACTTGGATTATGTTTTTGTTATTTTTCCAATAAAGTTCATTTTTAATGAATAGTGAAAAATGTTGTATTTTAATTCAAAATCACCATTTTAATATAATTTATTAATATGGTTAGATTGTCTTTTTAATTGGATTAATGTGTAATTATAAAATATTACTTACAATTTAATCCAATTGTGGTCATTGGAATTAACTTCACATTAAAATAGGAGATAAAAAAGTTTCACTTTTTTGATAAATATTGTTTATTAAAAACACGCTATTTGATTTGACAATGAGAATAAATTATAAAATAAATTAATGTAAGATATATGTTTTGAATTTTTTAAAATAGAAATCATTTTTGAATTCTGAATTTCATGTATATCTCAGGGTGAATGTTTGGTATTTTTCTGAAAAACATCAATTTTTGATGAATCATGATACCACTATGTTGTAGTTAAAAAAACTGAATTTTTCATTTAATCGAATCATTACCACTTCTATGAATTTTATTTCAAAAACCAGACATACATGGTTATCATTTGTAAGTAAAATGTGGTTCAATGGGATGAAAATAATTTTTGGTGAATAGTAACATTTGAGTTATATTAACCGCGATTAAAGGTAATTAGGGTAATTTAAGGAAAAAATAATATTATAAAAATATAAAAATACCTTTACACATGTCCTAACCTAATTGGATGAGTCATGGATGACCAATAAAATCAATGGGACAATTTTGGGACTCCATGAATCCACTTGGGTAAGATAATGAAATTAATACCTTTTTATTTAATGTTAAAATAATAATGCCACAAACATGTATTATTTAATTAATACAATTTTTACACGGGGTTCTGTAATTGATATATTTTACAAAAAATATAAATTAGAAATCTAAAATGATTTCCTATATCATGGTAATTTTTTTTTCATTTTTAGACCTCAAATAAATAAAATTATATATGACGCAATGATGATGCATTGTTTACGTCATTATTGAATAATTTAAATAAATAAGAAAATATAGTTTAAAAAAATATCCATCAATTGTACAATTCTTATTGGATTATTTTAGTTTGAACATGAAGCAACTTATCTTTGAATTTAATGATTTTTGGACCTTTAGAAACTGAAAATCATTATATAATAAAATAATATTTTCAAGCATTCCAAATGAGCCCCTCATCTATCTTCTAAAAAGACCCCACTTCTTACCAATTTATCACGCTTCTCATGCCCTTTGGATCGTCCAAACTCTACTAAAATAAGCTACCAAGATCACTCTATTCATCCTAGAAGCCATTACTTAGGCCAAATGCTCTTCAAGAAATTTTTTGGTTCAAACCAAGGGGAGTTACCTGATTTAATTTTAATGTATTCTCTTATGATCTTCTGTGTTATTTTGATTCTCCAACCCAGTAAACAATTTTTATTATATTATTTTTTTAAAAAAATAGTTTCTTAAATATACTAGTGTTTTGAAATGATATGGATTCGAGCTACACTTACACTCACCATCATTTAATGGGTAAAGAACATATTGTTTATGGGGACTGCGAACTACTACCTCACGATATGATGATTGTTAAATTATCTCCTACTGCTTCTCATGGTGCCCATTAAGATGTCACTATATTTATATATGATATATATTATGTTTATGTTTTCCTTAATCTTCTGTGTCTTTTATTTACATAATACCTTTCTGGTTTCTATAATTGATAAGTGGGATAATTTCCTTTTAGAAAGTGCGGACTACCGCCCCCTCAAAGTGATTTGAATCATTAATCCCTTTTGTCAGATGTATAAAGGATATAGTAAATAATAATATATATGATATTAAACTAGAATTACAATGTAACTCAATATCATAATTCATTCATTCCATTAATTACTAAATAGAAATGAATGTATCGTTAATGCGTACGTACGGATTACCGTCTCCATGAACGGTGCATTTCATTTATTACCTCTAAATGTTATGTAATATTATAAATGAATTTATATAATGGATATATATTATATATATGATATCTACATAATGAATATAATTCTGGAGATAAGGGGTATTTTTCCACATGATCAATGTGTAATTATAAGAAGTTTATTTTTCACTCATGTACCGAATATCGACAAAATGACCGTTATTAACTTAAATGATTACCTAATGTTAATATCATGTTAAAAAGTGATATAAAAGGAATATTGAACATGAAAAAGTCTCTTTTGCAATTATAAATTAACTCTAGTTTTTTATTCTAGAGATTAATGAATGATCAAGTCAATTCGGACATGAGGTAAGGGACTTCATCTAAATCATCTTTCATTGAGGCATATTTTGTTTTAATACAAGACTGTCTTTTATATGCATTATAAACACTTTGAATTTTTCATTTATTCAATAGGAATATTATCTCTACCAAGCATTTTACTAAATGAGAAAATGTTTGTTTCATTTTAACGTATGCTGTGATAACCACCTTTCTGCCACCACGAGTATTACTTGATCTTTGGATTCCTTAACAAGACGAAATGTTTTTACAAGGAAAAATAAATACCATATACTCTATTATGTATTTTGTTATTGAAAATGGTTTTGATAATGGATATGTTATTTCAATATATTTATGTTATATATTGTGATTGAAATGTAGAAATGTTTTCTTTCCTTTATATTTGTTGTATGTGTGATGATTTTATAATGGTAGATGGAATTTTGACGGGTGGTTATGTTATAAACTAAACGACAGGTGGTTCTGTGATAATCCCGAAAGGATGGTTACCTTATAACCTCTAATGCATTGGGTATGGAATTATGTCTTATGGCTATTCCATTTAGTGACATGTGTGGAAGTCGACCGTATGGTTATTCCCTTTAAGTATTTTTATGTTCCAAGTTACCTCTATATGTTATGTTTTCTTAATATGGGTTTTATGGTGATATTTTGTTTACAAAAGGGTAAGCAATGATATTTTATTCATTTAAGAGTATTTACTACTTCATATAGGTGAAATGTATTACTTATGATTAGGTATTCATGGTTTTATTTTTTTTAAAAACTAACAGTTTCATTATTTTTGTATTCATTATTATGATTTTTATGCTAATCCCATGTAGTTGAAAAGTTTTTCACAGGAAATAAAGTGGAATAAGGTCAAAGAATGGATCAAGTAAAAGTAATTCTCTCTTAAACAAGTAATTATACATTACACATTTTTTAAGATTTTTTATTTTCGGAAAAAAATGGAAACTAAGTAGGAGTGTCTACTTTATTTTTTTCGATGTAATGTAATAGTTGTAGACTAATTATATAAAACACTAAACCTGAAAAGATCCTTAATGAGAGTTATTTATTTAATTCAGGATTAAATAATGTTTTATGTCTGGGTCCTTATACACTAGCACGTTATCTAGGACCGACATCAACTAACACTCATCTGAAGCTTCTTTCAGCAACTGAGAAGATGAATTTCTACTAAATTCATCATCCACCGAATTACCCTATCATAATGCATACATTCTTACAATGTCTGTAATTTGAAGATACCCCATCCATCTCCATTTTAATATATTCAATTATTTTTTTGAGGATATATGTCTCATGATATTATGACCGTTGAATATAATTAATTTCTCAACAACGAGAAAATGATGCTAGGTCTTCATAGCATGGACTAATATAGCAAACTCTAACTCATGTGTCAGGTAATTCTTCTCATTATCTCTCAACCAACTTGAAACATAAGAAAAAACAAGGTCACATTTCATGAGAACACATCCCAACCTAGATACCAATGAAACAAAATACACCATGTACACCTATACTAAATTTGTAAATATCATGTTCGATGAAGATGTAATATGGGCTTTATGCTCATGGAATGTGACTTGAATTCCATAGTCTATGGAAATGGAATATTCTTCATTATCTAGTCTATCATAGGGGAAGACATCCATGATAAGTCATGAACAATGTTTTGGTAATAACCAACTAGACAATGAAAACATCATATCTGAAAGACATTCTTTAAAAGATCCTAAGAGATAACAACCTAAATTTTTTCTGGATCCACTAGAACTCCTTTTTCAGAAACTACATTTCCACGAAAGGGTACATATTATACCAAAATGTTACACATTGTAATTTATTAATAAAAATTATTATATCTAATGATTGTAAACACTATCACCAAGTGTTTCTCATACTCAACCATTGTCTTTGAATGCAGTAATATATCATTTATAAACACGACATTTAATGAATCTAGATATCCCAAAAATATCCAATTTAACAATCCTATGAAAACATCTAGAGCATTCATAAGATCTAAAGGCATGAATATATATTTTTAGTGGCCATATATAATTTTAAATGATGCCATTAGAATATCCTCCTTCGGAACTCATAATTTTTTTATATACAGATTACAAGTCAATTATTCAGACCCACTGACCTCACCTCAACTGATATAATAGATCATAAATGCATGTTATTGGATACCAATTATTTACCATTACACGGTTATGTTTATGACAATAAATGCACATCCTTAGATTTATAAATGCTTAATTCATGAATATGACTGGTGCTACCCTTGTAGACGTACTAGGCTGAATGAAACCATTGCATTCTAAAACCTTCAACTATACTTTCATCTCCCTTAGTTCTATTGGTTATATCCTATAATATAGAAGGAAAATAATACTTCTCATGGATGAAGATTAAATTTTAACTTCATAACCCTTATAGGTGGAAACACATATACGTTGTTGGGAAAAAACATATTAAATTTATCTAAAACTACTGGAAAAATGATTTCCTCAATCTCATCAATAAATAAAAAAGCTGACGCTGCTAATTGGTAAGAGATCGTTCAAAAAACTTGTGCTAACATTCCCATAAAACATTTACTTACAAATTCCTTTCCTCTAAAGTGATTTTTGATGCATCCTTCAGTTGTAAAAATAACCATTCTACAATAATTATCAATGTGTGACTTGAATGATTCCAAACAATATATACATTTAATTACATAATTGATATCCATCTATAGAATTAATAAATCCTAATTTAGATCATCTACATTAATATTTGTAGAAAATTCTCTACACACAAAGTATCAACATTTTCATTCACTGAATAGTGATTCAAGATTTATCACAGAAGGTATCATATCAAGATTTAAACCTAGTAAATCAACAAAATGCGAAAAAATAATGTGTTCTGATAAACTAGAATCAAGCATCTGTTGTATGGGGGTATAATTCTATATAATTTTACCTCTCACCATAGAATTTCGATCCTGACAATTCAAAATCATCTACTCAACTACATCAAATTTCATTGTTTCAACACCCTCCTCCTTGTTGAATTGCTGATATTTCCCTTGAATAGATGGTATTTTTAGAATCACTATGGGTAGCTCTTTTCTAATGAGGAGGCTCATTTTCATCCCTCATCCTATGGAAGTCTACAGTTCTTGTGACAACTGAGATTTTTCTCTACCAAAGAACCATGGAGCACTGTGACAATAGAAATGAAGATGCACCATAATCATGCAGTTATGGCCTGCTCTTGGTTTTTTCGTACACTCTTGATTTGTGCTGTTAGTTGAACCAAATTGGTAACAACCAGATTTTCAATTATGTGTGGGAGAAAGATTCAATAATCCATATATCTGATTTGGATCCCCCTCCCACCTTGGAAATTACTGTCCCTCATCTTCTTTCTCCCAGTATTCGAGTTTCAACTACTTCATATAGGCACTATCATAAATCCTTCTCTCATATATCCTGGGATATGCCACTCATCCATTGTCACTCTATTCACCATATCTGTATAATCTATAATACATTTAAACGAAATATTCAAGATAATCTCCCTCCTAGACACTATTTAGAGATGTGGTCCTTCAATTACATAGTCTCCACATCTTATTCTACAATGTTCACTAAATTCATGATTTTAGGTGCATACCCTATAATAGAGATATTTTACAACTACAGGAGGAAGAAAATTTTAAATACTTTGATCATGAACATGTGAGAATATAATTATTTCTTGAAAAGTTCCTCAAAATATTCCAAACTAACGCCCGGATCCAGTCGATCCTACAAGTCCAAATTACTCCATTAATGTGCAAGATCCCCCATCATATAATTCACCAGCTTGAATTTCATCTCGGATGGTGTGTTGTGGAAGTAAATGATACATTTCATCCTATTAAGCCACATAACCACCATTCTATGTTCTAAATCACACCTGAAAATGGGTGGATTCAACATCATGGACTATAAGGAATGGTCCACATGTCTTGGCGCCTACCTATGATTCCTCGTATCAATATCATGGAAGGATTAGATGATACTATGAACCACATATTGGTTCACATATATATCATGTGAAACCACAGTCTTCACATCTTCTTGTAGATGGTTTCTAAAATTCCTACTAGGTGACATTTTCTATAGAAACTACAAACATAATAATTCTCCCTCTTTATATATTGTGGCTTAACATATCAAATTCTATGACATCAACTATCATAAAATTGTTTTTTAAGAAACAACCATTTCTCAAATAAACTGTTTTAAAAAAATTCTGATAATGTATTTTGAAAGTAAACACATTTTTAAAATACATCATTAATGATATAATCAAAGTCATTAATTTGAAAATAATTTCATCATTTTTATTAAATTGAAACCGTTTCAAAAAATCATATATCATTAATACAGATTAATTATGAAAACCTAGTGGGAAGACATTCCTCTACAATGAATTCAATGCTCATCTCATTTTCCAAACCCATGACAATGTTTTTTCAAAATCCAAGAAGTTTCTACAAAATAGTTATGTACCAAACTCCCCGGTATCCTAAATTTTATTAGAAAAGGATAGCTACATTTTTTATGATATATATTTCACATCTCATCAATTCTACTCCAATATAAGATCAAAACCAACGGGATTAGAGATGAATGAATTCAACTCCACGAATTAGAAAATGAAGAGAACATGTTAGGAATGGACTGGTCAAGCTGATAACATTGGAAATGACCCAACAATTCTCATTGGCTTGAGAATAAAATGAATCATTACTATTCCATAAGAGACATCCCCATGACGCCATTGGATGGAAATACATGCCAAAGGGTTTCAATTGAAAATATTTGATGATATAGCCATTTTTAACTAAAACCAATAACCTAGAAATCCATAACAAAAAAACTCACTATATGATTCATGAATAATTGAAAGACAACTGGACAACATTATTTCTCACACTATAATGTACAATAATAAAATACAAAGTTACTATAAAATTAAACAACAGATGATGATGATAAGTAGCTCCAATACAACCTAAAGACTCCATGCTCCACAAGATCAATGCACCAACATCACTAAAGAGCCAATTTATCATGCGGTTGTGCACAATAAATGTTATTCTTTGCATTCCCATCCATCAGAAGATAACATCTACATTATCACCAATGTTCTAAATTAGGAGTGAGTATAAAAATGTGTATGCTATCTCAAATGACATCCCATTATCACACCACTATGATTTGATGGTTTGCAACATTTAAATAAAACATTTTATATATAAAAGTAAGAAAAAACTTTTAATAACTAAATATGAACAAGATAAAAAACCTTTTATAACAAAAAAGGAATATTAAAAACAACTTTAATGAAATTAATATATACATAAAAACAAACAAACAAGGCTTTAAAACCATTAAAATTTATTTTTTCATAACCAATCCATGGTTCAGAACACACCCACATATTTATGTGTGTTTGAAAGTTCCACATTCAAGAGCGGTCTATTGTCCAATCACATTATGTCCCACATTCACACTCCCATTATATAGGGTCACATAATTTATATTCCAACGGAATACATCCCTTATGTAGTTAAAATCTAGCCTGAACAAACAAAAAATATCTAACATTTTTCCAAAACATTTAAAATCACAATTAAAAACCATTTCAGTAAAATTATTCTTTTACTGAAAATGATAAAAAAATTAATTACAATAAAAAATTATAATTTAATTAAACCATAATATTATTGAAATAAATTTATTCAAAATCACTTTTCAAAATTATTGATGAATAATATTTTGAAATCATTTTTTAAAAATCAGGAATCTGTATACTTTATTCAAAAACAACAATTTTCTAGATTTCCACAATTTACCAAACCCTTACAAAAGAGGGTTACAATTAACATATAAGTAGAAAATTCACCATAAAATCAACACAATATAATCAATTATAAATCATTCCAATTAGATATAGTATGAGGATTTCATAGTGAATCATCAAACCTTGACCGTTTTATTGAAAACTAAATGTTGAGGGAGAATGGTTCAATAAACCAGGTAAGAATTCCATGGAACAACCTTAGATCTCTTTCCCTATCAAGATCAAGAAAATTTATCATCAAATTTGGAATACCTAAATAGTGATATATCCATTGTGGCCATACACGATCAAAGTATAATGATGATATACTTTAAGAATGAGCCTTCTAAACTCCATGTGAAGGGTTTTGATCGAATCCAAATCACATTGGTTAGATTTTACAACCTTCAAGAGATTTGAATAAAGAAATAGGGAAGAATAGCTAGAAAAAAGATCCACAATGAGTCAAAAACGTGTGGGATCCAATTTTTTAGGACATCACTTTGACCCTATGCACGGTTAGTACACACGGTTAGACGAACAATGTCGTATTTTCACATTAGATACTAACCTGAAAGTCACATGCATGGCCTCCACATAGTGTATCCCTCACCATTCACCCACCATTACAATGATACATTCCAACATCTTCCATTTTTCACAATTTCTTCTAGTATTTCTTCATTGATTAGAGACACCCTATGCAACCCGTTCAAATTCCCATTATACCCAAAATTATTTGAATGTTATCAAAACACTCTCATCCATCACTATGAAACATTATTGAAAAAATAAGTACAAAATAAAGGTTACATAATATAAATCAGGGGAAATTCAATTTTCCTTACAAATAATTATAATGAATTTTGAAAGTGAAGATATTCAAAAAAACCCATAATTTTTGTATGAATAATAATCCAATTATAGATTAGACATGGATTAATTCTCTGGAGATGAAATCTATGTTATTGTGGTGTGCATAAATTGAAAAGGTTACACCTGAAATGTATTATCTAAAGGGTGATTCTAATTTACAGTTATCATTGATCTATAATAATAGAGAGGAAGAGAAAATCAAAATTATATAATGGATGTCTTTTAAGGATAAATTTTCTGAAAAATGTTTCCCACATGAGAAAAAACTATGATGAAGAGATAGACACTTATATTTGAAATTTGAAGATAATGTTTTCCAGAGTATGAAGCCACCAGTAAATGGTTATAAATGTATACTAAAGATTATATATGAAACAAATAATGCCACATTTATAGTTTCATTGATGGTTTTAAGCCGAGTATCATAAGAGAACTTGTATATAGAAAATTTTCATTAAAAGTTGATTTAGTTTTATCCACTATCATGTTAGTGATATAATTCAACAAGACATATCAATATAAAGGGTTGTATAAGAAGTAGAGGATGGAATAAAAAATAATGGATTCTGAATAGAAGAAAAATAATGAACTAACCACATGTTATAACTATTGAAATAAACACCCTAGTAAAATAATTTTTTGATTGTGATCTTATTATAACTATGGAGAAATTTTAAACTAGAAAAAAATGAAAATGAAGGAATGAAAACCTTTATATTATGTGTCTTTACTATAAGGAAATGGGGAACTATGAAAATGAATAATCCAAGGATTAAGGGAGTATACCTGAGATATAAATATGGGATTAAGGAAACATTTATACTATTTATATAGGCCAAGTGGAATGATTTATTTGTTTATGAATCTAGATACATTGATAATAATGTAAATTTTTTTATTGATGAAATTCCAATTACAAGAATTATGAAATATATAAATAATTTACAATAATACTAATTCTTAGTTTATTTTATAGTATCTATTAAATAGTATTATGAAAATTGAATTATTGGAAAGTTAAACTACATGTAAAACACATGATTGTGGAAATATTAACATATACATGTTCCCAATTTTTTATTATTATAGTAGGAAAAAGAGATAATTTATATGGTAATGTAAATTTAATAATCACAAATTCCTTTGAATTTATTATTTATTTTCTGATAATGATATTTTTTCTATAAAAAATGGGGTTAAAAATTTGATATTAAAAATATAAAAATAATAAAATGATTTCTATTTAAGGACTAAGGATGTTAAAATGTTTTTAATGTAGTATTATTGTAATTCACGTTATTAACTTATTTTAATAGAATGCATTATATAGGTATTCACATTTTGGTAATTTGATGTTTATGAATAACATTTTCTAGTATTGGCAATAATTTTGTTTAGTAACCTTCTATCATACCATTGATAGACGTATTTTGAATGATAATTTTGGATAACTATTTATTGAATCGATTAATTTGCTGTTTCATTATTACAAAATAATTTTTTAATTGTATTGGTTTTATTAAAGACAAGGAGAATATGATATTAATATTTTATAAATCGTATGATCTAAAAATTATAAATTTTATCGTATTATGAATAAATGTTATTTTATGTAAATTTAATTTACTTTGTATGTGATAAAATTGAAATTGATATAATCATATTAAAAATATAAAATTATAATTATGAAATTGAAAAGTATTGATTATTTATATTTCTTTTTATTATTATAGTGTGTGTAAATTCCTCAACAATATAAAAATGGTAATGAAACAAAAATTGTTTCTTATTATGATCATTTTTCTTAAATTATTGATAATTTTCACACCTATGGTTTAATTTTTTTGGTCTTCTACATTATCCTGAATGTCGTATCCATCGATCTCCTGCAATATTTGGGTGTTTATTTCTCTTCCATGTCAATGGTATAATTTCCAATTTATTTTCTTAAAAATGGAAACCTAGATATGTGATTACTTCATATGGAGTTTTTACATTCCACTCTCCCTTATTTTGAGGATATTTTAATAAACCATTGAAAATTTGTTTTTTTTAAATGATTCCATAGATATAAATCCATTGATTATCGAGATAAAATTTAAATAGTAAGGATATATTTTATTTAATGTCAGGAGAATGTAACTCCATGAAATTATAATAATAATATTTTAATATGTTGATTATGAAACACAAACACTGAGTTACATTACATTACATGAAACATGAAATTTCATTGGAATCTTTTGTTACACACAAGGCTATGTTTTAATAACATAAAATATATTATTAATAATATTATTGAAAATTAAAATCATATTAAAGAAAATATAATATAAGTAAATAATAGGGTTAAATATACTATGAAAATTTATATTTAACAAATAATTATTTTTTATTTGATATTTATCAACAATAATAATAATCATTTTAGAAAACAAAATGTTTTAATAAAAATATTATTTTCCTAAAGGGCAGTTTCATCGTGATTAGGAAAAATAATTTATTAATAATTTTTATCACATATTGATACATTATTAGTAAATGTAGACTTATTTTATCAAATAATGATACAAAAATTAGTCTGTGGTGATACATTGTGTTTTTTCTGAGAATATTAATTTTTTGATTAAAAGTGTCAAATACTAAATTTTAATTCAAATCATCATTTTCAATTAAATAATTTTTTACTAAAATCATATTTTTAATTTCTTATGAAATAAAAATGGTTTATTAATATATATATTGATTCAATTTATGTCATTAAAACTATTTTAATTTTGAAATTATTTATTAAAACATTTTCAATATGAGACGATTTTCACATTAAAAACATTCTTTCTCATCCCATCAGTGAGATTTATTTTAAAAAACTTTTTCCCCTTCTATAGAATTAATTTGGAATAATGTATTCCATATATTTATTAATTCTAATTTTTAATGTCTAATATGTTTGAATTATTTTTTTGACTATAGTCCATAATTAAAATAGTTAAAATTAAAAAAATGATTAAGGTAATAATGAGTTTCCAGAGAGGTCAAACATAGAAAATAAGTTATAAAATGATCTAAAAACATATCCAACAACTAAAGGGTGGATATATTTCTTCCCATAACACATTTTCATTATTTAGGAGTTATTAGGATAATATTCAATACGATAGACCAATATAATAACTAATCTTAGGAAATTAACTAAAAAGGAACATTCCTTTGTATTAAAAATTATTAAGCTTTGGGATTGGAAAAAATGTCAAATTTTCCATTATAAGTTATATTTTTAATTATAAATAATTTTTTATCATGCAATTTTTTGTATCATTTTAGATATAAAATAATTAAGTCAAATTCTTAAGGAATACCACTGTTGGAATTATTTATACAATAATTAAAGAAAATATATGACATTAAAAATATTAAAAGTGAGGTAAATTAGATGAATAATTGTCATACACATAAATTTTATTTCACTATATAATTTTTTATAGTTTTGAACTTAATAAATTCAAATTCCGTCATTATATTGATATTTTTAAAATCAATATAAATAAAAAATGTGACACATGAAATTATTGTTATTTGAAAATACAATATTTTTTTTAAAATGGATAAATATTTATATATAACCATAAATATCCATGTGATTTATAAATATTTATAAATAACTAGAATAGTGCATTTAGGGATGAATTAATATTTAATAATTAATTTATAAACCCCCAAATATTAAAATATATTGTTAGTGTGGTTATGGTTTAAACAATGTTTTTCACATTAATTGCATTTTTGCAAATGTTAATTTCCATTCCACAATGAATTTATTTATTTAGTAAATTATATATCATATTTGGAATATGTTGGTATATATTTTCTAATATTAATAACATTTTTTCAATATTAATGGATAAATTACCTTTGATCTAAAATTAATTACATTAATAAAAACCAAATTGGTAAAAGTAAAAAACTACAGATGTTAACGGACAAAAATATAATGAATTCATTTATTTCATGTGGTTGAGGGGTGTCCAAAACAATTCAACACCCCCTCCATTTTTATTCACTTTTGGATCCCAATTATGGTACCTCCTAACATAACATCTACAAATTTGTATAAAGGGTCAGTTCACAACATGACCTCAATAATGCCTCGCCATAAGCCTCATTCTGTCGACTAGCAGCGAGGGACTAATGTCAATAATGGGGAGACAAAACATAATATACCAATGTAGATAAATAATGGAATTAGATTATTAATAAACAAAATTCAATTACCATAACAAGAATAATACTAGTAAAAAAATATGACTAAAAAATTAAATACAATATGAAAACAAAATTGTAGATATTTCATGCCATATAGCTGCATAGGGTAAAATGAAGAGAAAAAATTATGTTATAAAAAACTCCATAAGATTCCCAACACTGCGTCTAGTTCCCTAACTGATGATCCACCCCTCACACAACCATCTGACATAGTGATCTTACCATTATCCTCTATTACAAACATGAATTCTATTTTTGTACTAACCAGTAATCCCTAATAGGTTGTTATTACAACTATATTTTCTATCACCAACAATATACAAAACAATATCTAGTCCTAACAGTGTAGATAGTTATATAATGAATAACATATATGTAATAAGATTACCAGTATAAAAAATAAATTATTTATTTTTATTCACATAAACTCTGGGGTTTCTAATGACAAATGCACTATTAATACATGCTTCGAACCATGTCAGAGTCTGAACCATACAACATATTCAATTAAAAGTTCATTATAATAGATGATATTTTATTATCCATTTCATTACATTTCATATCATAACTTCTTCGATGCACTATCATGTGTTAACCTCATGGGAACAAAATATCATGTCTAGATCCATATGGGTATTTGGATCCTTAGCCCTTTTCCCGCACCGTAATTTTATAGGGGTATTTGGAGCATTAGTTTTTTCCCCACACATGCTACAACATATTTATATTTTGTGATTCACTCTCTATCCCAAAATTGATGATCAAATATGGGTATTTAAATCCTCCATCATAATCACACACTGCCTTATCACAAAATGGAATTTGAAGCCTCATTCCCTTTCCCACAATCATTTATCACAAAAAATCACAAATATCACAATATCAAACAAATAAAAATTTTATATACATTAATTTCTTGAATCATTAACCATCATATCAATCATTCTCTTTAATGTGTGCCATTTAAATTTCTCAAAAAAATTACTTTTAATTAATTTCATGAATCATTAACCATCATATCAATAAATTCAATGTGACATTATTCACAAATTTCAGAATCATAATTAATTAATTCATCTTCCCGTGTTTAACTCATTCAATAAAAACATGGAAAATCAAATAATAAATTCCATTATTTAATTATTTATCAAATCAATTAATTATTTCATATGAGGATTCAATTTGAAATGTTTCCAGTTTTAATTCTACAATATATTCATGCAAATAAAATTCAAGTATATACAATTTGAATTTAGACCACCAACCACAAGATTGATGATAGACACTATCCAAAAAAAATCCCCAATTGATGAAAAATAAGCTAGATCACCATAAAGAACGTGATCTATATGTGAAACATAGATGAAAGATTATTCATTGTTAGATATATAATATCATATATTTAATTCCTTAAGAAAATAAAACAAAAAATAAATCTTATCCCTAAAATATAGGAAACCACGTGGGAGGAGAATATCATAATAGGAGAGGTTCACATCCATCTATAGATCTTAAATTCATCAATAATGAGGGTTTTATGATTTTTATTTCATCTAGGATCCTCTAGAATTCATAAGAATTATTTAATATCACTGTGGGTGTGATTATGAATTCATAACGAGTGGATATTGATTTTATATTAAATATTTGAGAATCAAATTTCACTGTTCATGTTTTCAGGAATGGTGGAATAGTTTTTCATAATGTTGTCCCTAACTGTGTGCTACCTCCCATGGAGTCGCATGGTTATTAAATGTAGGGAGAAATTTTTAAAATATTTTCACCATTTATGTGACTACCCTTAGTTTGGTTTTAAAATATTTTCTAGATTTGGTGCACGTTTTTAGAAAACTAGGCAGTATCCGTGCATAGCCACATTCCTTCCAAAATTGTACATTTTCACCCAATGAATCCCCAAGGAAAAATCCAAATAATATACACTAAAATAGTGAAAATATTATCTAAATGATATAAAGACATGGTTTGAAAAGGTCATGATCTTAAAACCTCACAACCTTATAACATGTTATCTTTGATATATACTCCAAACCATCGCTATGATTCCATAGAATAATGATCGGGTAATTGAGCCCAAAAAACTACATATCTCTCCATGATTCCTTAGGAATACTCACATTTTCCCATTGTACTTGAAATATCACCATATACATTCCATGCATCATATTCTCTTCCTGATATAATACACACATTGAATGATCCTTAAAGGAAAAATTAATCTCCCAATCTCAACTATCCATAATGACCAGATGAGAATAGTTTGAGTGGTACCACTAATCTAATGACACATAAAAACAATAATTAATATCATTTTACCTTTGTGGATGTGCCAATTGGTATTCCAAAGGATAGATGCTCTCCATAACCTCAACAAGTATAATAATTCTTGGGGACATCATTCCCTTCTTTTGAATCTTATTCTTACATAGTATAAGTGATACATTAGGGAAATGTTGATCATACTCTATAAAATCTACAGGTTGTCAAAATATATCAACATTGGACTTCTTCTAACCATGAGTAATATTAATATACTTTTGAATAATCTGAACCATCTATTTCATCTCACGCATGAGACCTAGTCTATAAGACGCATCATTAAAACATTACATAATCTTCAATTAAATGAATAATTAACATTGAGGATCTTTTAAGGTTTAGTGTTATAGAGAATTAGACCTTAACGATTACATCTCAAAAGATTAAAATATAGACACTTCTACTCAGTTAATATTTTTTCCTAAAATAAAAACACTTACAAAAACAAGTCTAGTTCCTTGTTTTAGATAGCATGTCATTCCTTGATCCCATCCTTGACCCTATTCATCAATAATTCCTGTGGAAAACATTTCAAAAACATGGGATGAGCATTAAAAGCTCAGTAAGGGATATAATAAGAAGTAAAACTTTTAGTTTCTCAAAATAACAAGTAAATCAAGAATACTTCATCATAAGTAATACTTTTCAACTTTATAATGTAGTAAATACTCTTCACTGAATAAAATATCATTGATTACCCTATTTTGACCAAAATATCACCATAAAACCAATATAAATAACACATAACATATATTGGTATCTCAGGACATAAACATAGATAAATTGAATAACCATATGGTTGACTTCCACACATGTCACTAAATGGAATTTCGATATGGACGACTTACATACCCAATAAATTGGAGGTTATAATGTAAACACCCTTCCTGGTTTATCACAGAACAACTATCATATGTTTTATCATGTAACCACCCGTCAAATGTCCACGTACCATAATAAATTCACCACACATAATACAAATATAAAGGAATGAAAACATTTCCACATTTCAATAACAATATATAACATAAATTTATTAACAAAAAAAATCCATTATCAAAACCATTTTTCAATTCCAAAATACGTAATAGAGTATATGTTGTTTATTTTTCCTTTTAAAAACATTACGTCTTGTTAAGGAAGCCAATGATCAAGTAACACTCACGGTGACAGAAAGGTCATTGTCACCACGTACGTTAAGATAAACATTCCTTTTTGTTCATTAGTAAACCACTTTGTAAAAAAAATATCCCTTTGAATTAAATGACATTTCAATGGTGTTTATATAGCATATAAAAGAAAGTCTTGTATTAAAACAAAATATTCCTCAATTAAAGGAGATTGAGACAAAGTCCCTTACAAAGACGATATCCTTAGATTAAGGATAAATAAATGGAATAATGTTTTGTAAAAAATATAAATACACCAATTATAAGCAGATATAATGTGTAAAACAATAATATTTCATTCACACATATTCATAGAATGACAAAATCAATAAGTAAATGTTTAACCCAAATAACTGAAATTGGGATAAGAGGTTCCCTTACAAAAATTCGATATCCTAACAGTGACACATAAAATATTAGAAAAAGAGTTAATGAGGGAGATAATGGTATCTCATCATGTGGAAATAAAATATACATCAATAAGGAAATAAAAGAAAATATCCCAACATAAAAAGATGTAAATTAAATGACAGAACATAAATAATCCTTCTAAAAAGAAGAGGGTGAATGGATCCCTTACCAATTTGGTATCTTACGAAACATACACCCCATGAAAGAAGAACCATACAATGATGATGTAAATACCCATAAATGAAAGGATATTACACAAATATTAGAATAGTATTTAGTAAATACACCACTCAATGGAGATTGTGACAAATGTAACATTAATCTCACAGGAATAAAAAAGTGAGATAAAAAAATCCTTTACCTCGTTTTAATAAATCGAGTCGTATGACCAAACGATAATAAGCACCAAATGAATCATTGAATACCATGATTATAAATATAATCTTGATAATATTTATCAAATGTCAGTACTCAATAATCCACATGCAATAAATAAGTAGCGAACAATGGAAATCACACGGAATTAAAAGCGATATAAGAAACCCCTTACCACGTGTCTTACTTGACTCAACCATATGTTCCTTGTTCTTCTTGAATGATAATCATAAGTGAATATATACTTGATTAAGATCCTTTTTCCATTTTATTATTTGTTTTATATCACTTATTACCATGTTATAAACATTATGTAATCATTTATGTTAATAATGGTTGTTTTATTGATATTTGGTACTTGAGTCAAAAGTGACCTTCTTATATTTAAAAGTTTTTCATGTAGTAAAATATCGATTATATCCATAATTGTATTCATGATTTTAATATCATATATATCATATATATCCAGTATATATTTGTATTTATACCAGTACATAACATTTGAAGGTAAGTTATGAAATGCATTGTTCATGGAGATGGAAAGCAGTACATACGCATGAACTCTACTTTCATTTCTATTTCGACATTAATGGAATTAAAATATTATTATATAAAGTTATATTATAATTCCAGTATAATATCATATATAATATCATTAACTACATCCATTATACATCCCACATATAGCATTAACGATTCAAATCACTTTGAGGGGGCGGTAGTATGCACTTCTTAAAATGAAATTATCGCGTTTACCCATTATAGAATCCATAAAGGTGTGAAATAAATGGAAAATACAGAATCATAAGGAAAAAATAAACATAATATATATCATATATAAATACAGTGACATCTTAATGGCCACCATGTGAGGCAGTAGGAGATAATTAATCAATCATCATTTCGTGAGGCAGTAGTATACCGTCCACAAAAACAGTATGTTCTTCTCCCATTAGATGGAGGTTTGTGTAAGTCTAGTTGGAATACATATCATAAAAAATACTAGTATATTTTAGATACTGGTTTTGTTACTAATGAATGTAATAAAAAGGTTTTAAGGGGTTGTAGAATCCAAATAAAACAAAAGAACATAATAGAAGACCTTTCCATTAAATCTGGTAACTCCACTTGGTCTGAAGCAAAAGGGTTTTTTGAAGTGCTTTCTGCCTAAGGTGAGGCTTCTAGGATGAAAATAGGGATCTTGGGAGATTATTTGAGTAGAGGTTGGATGATCCTGAGGGCCAGAGAAGTGTGATAAATGGGTTGGATGTGGGGTATTTTTATAAGGAAGAGGATGGGCTCTTTTGGATAGCTTTAAAATATTATTTTATTATATTATGATTTTCTGTTTCTAAAGGACTAAAAATCATTAAAGTAGAATATATGGTGTCCCATTTTCTAAATAAAAACCTAAAATAATAATTTTACAAGTTATGGATATTATTTTAAGTTATATCTTCATATTTATTTGAATCATTCATTAATGACTTAATCAATGCATCATCATAGTGTCATAAATAATTTTATTTATTTGATATCTAAATTTTTTTTAAAAAATTACCGTGATTTAGGAAATATTTTTTTCTTTCTAATGAATATTTTTACTCAAAAATATAACTTATATCACCCCATGTAAAAATTGTTTTACTAAAAAAATACATTTTTGTGACATTTTTATTTTTATTTTCAATAAAAAGTTATTAATGACATTATCATACCCAAGTGGCTCCATGGGGCTCCAAAATTTATCCATGAATTGTGTTGGTCCTCCATGACACATCCAATATGGTTATGACTTGTGTGATGGTATTTTGATATTTTTATAATATTATTTTCACCTTAAATTAACCTAATTACCTTTAATCACCTTTTAATAAAACTCAAGAGTTACTATTCACCAAAAATTATTTTAATCCCATTAAACCACATTTTTACTTCTAATTATAACCATGTATGTTTTATTTTTGAAATTAAATTCAAAAAAGTTGTAAAATTTCATTTAATCTAAAAATTCAGTTTTTAACAACTACATAGTGGTTGCACTATTCATAAAAAATTGACGTTTTTTCAGAAAAATATCAAAAATTCACCCTAAACTAAATTTGATTTTCGAAATTCAAAAATGATAAAATTTTTATAAAATTAAAATCTTAGATGTTCCATTAATTAATTTTATAATTAATTCTCGCTATCAAATCAAATAACGTGTTTTATGAAACAATATCTATCAAAAGATTGACACTTGTTTATGACCAATTTCAAAGTGAAATTAATTCCAATGACCACCATTGGATTAAATGGTAAATATTTATTTTAATGAGACTTTAAAACAAATTGAAAATATAATCTAACCATATAAATAAATTAGATTAAAAAGAGGTTTTGAATAAAAATACAACATTTTTACTATTCATTAAAAAAATGAACATTATCCGAAAAATATCAAAAATTTAGACAATGTAAATTGTGATGCCCCGATTCTAAAGAAGGATTTTATTTTGTCAAATATGATATATAAAATTGAAAAAAATTATATTTAAAAAGGGTTTTCCATCAAAATGCTGTTAATCGAACTTTTAATGAATTTTTGAATATTTATACTTAAAATTGGATTCATTCATATTTTAAGCCTCTATCATTTATTGGATAAATTTAAAAATATTTTATAAACATATATAATCATTTTTTAGTTAGTTATGTCTATTCCCACCATTACAATGGCTAAGCGTTAACTAACATTTGAAATAATATTATTATATTATTAGTTTGCAACGTACGATTTCAAAGAAACTCGTTGTTGTGTATTGGGAACGCTATCAAACATAGAATCCCCATTAAAGTAATATAAATATTTTATTCACAAATATTAATATATATGAACATTTTATATTCATTATTTACCTTGGATGTTACAACCTTCAACCCTTGGGGAATTGCATCCTCGCAATTTCAAAATTTGGCACAGAAACATTATTGAAAGCCACACATCTGAAAAATAGTAAATAAAATTATCACATTAAAAGTACGAAAAAGAAGTACAATGGCTAAATGAAATATCCCATACAAGGATTACATGAAAACATGGATATAGAGGATAATACGAACCATTATGTTCTGATAGAGAGTGATAGGAAACCTGTTTAAGAGAATGTTAACCACCAGAAAATCACAAAGTTGTGATGGGTTAAACAATATTTGATTCCCCAGTAGGAAAATATAACATACAACGTTTTAGTTTTAAGTTACATTTCATGAAGGAATTTATTTATAAGAATAACTAAAACAGAAGGAAACATACTCACTTTTCATGTAGCCCAACGGTAGGCTATAAATACCAGCCCCACTTTGGTTGTGGGTTCGATTCTCACAGCTTCACCTGACGTGACGAGTTGTCACACATTCTGTATGTTGTCCCTTTTAAAAACTATATAATATTTTAAAATTCCACAAAAAGAGATAAATTTATCAATGATAACCATAACAAGTTTTAACCACAAATGATATCTAATAACATTCATTTTTATCCCAAAAAGTATTTACAGGTAATTGCCTCAAATTCAAGGATCATATAAACCAAAATGGTTCTCTATAACTATATCCACAAAAGACATGATAATTATTACTTGAATAAAGTTTTCATATATCAAACATCATGGTTTTACATACTATAAAAAGTCTTCTAATGTAATCCCATCTTCGAAAAATCCTTAATTCTTTTATGAATTTTTCCATCCTAAAATAAACCATAACTCTTGAATACCTTATATGTCAACTTCTTAGTTATTCAACATTATTGATAATCCAATAACCATTCCATTCCAACTTATCATGAAATACATCTTTCTTACAAACAAAATCTTGAATCATATCCTATGATTTCAATAATATGAAAACATATGTTAAGAAATAATCCATACCTTTCATTGGACATTGTCAGTTTCCTCATCGTCAATCAGAATGGAATTAGGTATTTTTAAAACAGTATTTGTACGATCCTAGTGATCCCTTTTCCAAAACATCTTCGTAGGACATGTGTTTCATAATGACCATGCACACCACATTTAAAACATTCAATTGATCCTTCGGAAAGTACTTCTTTCCAATTCCTTGAGCCAACTAGATGATTCCTTTTTCTATTTCTTATTCCTAAATTATGACCTTCATTTCCACATATATATCATCTTTAAGTCCCTTTGGAATAGTTTAATAGGTCTTTATTTCCACATCATTGACACAACGGTTTTTTAACACACTTACCTTTATGATTATTACCTGAACTTCCGTATGGATTTTTTTCTTCTATATATGTTGCCTTATAAAATTCACTAAGATTGAGGGAGTCATTCATGACTCTAGATAGTTGGATGAGAATAACCAAAAGAGTTCTCATTGTATCTCCCATATCATTTAGTCACTCATTCCGAAAACCGTCACAGTTTTCTTCACTTAAACAATTACTTTGGTGCCTGATAGATCCAACCATTTACTAAAACAAAAAAGTTCAGATTGATTATATTAGAAAAATAACAATAAAATACTATGATATAATTATTCATGTTATCTTAAACTCATTCACCTTATCAAAAAAAACTATCCCTTTTTATGAAATCCTAACCATTATGGTAATGCCACTTATGTTTAAAGAATACCCTAACCTCTAATGTTATATAAACCGACCTTTGATACCAATTAGAAGGAGCAAGCCTTAAAAAATTACATAATCGTGAATTAAATAATTAATTCACATTGAGGATCTTTTCAGGATTATAGTTTTAGATAATTAGGCCATATCAATTACATCTCAAAAGCTTACAATGTAGACACAACTACTCAGTTACTATTTTTTCATAAAATAAAAACTCATAAAAAGAAACATGTCTAGTTAAATGTATTAGATAAAATGTCTTTCCTTGATCCAATACTTGTCCCTATTCATCATTATGTCTGGTGGAAAACATTTAAAAAACATAGGATGAGCAAACAAAGCTCAGTAAGGGATATAAAAAGAAAAAAAACTATTTGTTTCTCAAAACAATAAGTAAATCTTGAATAGTTCATCATAAGTAAAAATTTTCGCCTTTATGAAGTAGTAAATACACTTCACAAAATAGAATATCATTTCATACAATTTTGTAACCAAAATATTACCATCAAACAGATATAATGAACACATAACATATATAGGTAACTTGGTACATAAACAGACAATAATGGAATAACCATACGGTCGACTTCCATACATGTCACTAAATCGAATAGCCATACGACCGAATTCTATACCCAAGGAATTGGAGTTTATAACGTAACCACCCATCCTGGTTTGTCACGAACCCACCGATAATTTGGTTTACCACATAACCACCTGTAAAATGTCCATGTACCATTATAAAATCATAACACAAACAACAAATATAAAAGAAATAAAACATTTACCCATTTCAATCACAATATATAACTTACATAAATTGACAAAAAAATCCATTATCAAAACCATTTTTCAATACTAAATTACATAATAGTGTATATGGTATTTATTTTTCATTTTAAAAACATTACGGTTTGAAATGGAATCCAAAGATCATGTAATATTCGCGGTGGGAGAAATGTCGTTGCCACCTCGTATGTTAAAATAACATTCCTTTTTGTCGTTTAGTAAAATGATTTGTAGAAAAATAGTACCTTTGATTTAAATGATAATTAAAAGGTGTTTATATATTGTATAAAATAAATTATTGTATTAGAACAAAATATGCATCAATGAAAGCAGAATGAGACGAAGTCCCTTACAAAGACGACATCCACAGATTAAGGATAAATCAATGGAATAATTATGTGTGACAAATATAAATAAACCCAATATAAGTGGATATTAAGTGTAAAAAAATCATAGGTTATTTACAAATATTCATTGCATGACATAATCTAAATGTAGAGGTTTAACCCAAATAGTTGAAATTGGGTTCAGAAGTTATTTTACAAAAATTCGATAGCCTAACGTTGTCATATCAAAATTTAGAAAAAGAGTTTATGAGATTGATAATGGTACCTCATCACATAGACATAATATTTACATCAATAAGGATATATAACTACATATTCAATCATAATAATATGTAAATTAAAAGACATAACCAAAAGAAGCCGTTTAAAAAGATGAGGGTGAATGGTTCCTTTACCGATTTGGTAAATTACTAAACATACACCCCATGAAAGAAGATCCATATAATGTTGATGTAAATACCCATAAATGAAAGTATATTACACAAATAGTAGAAAAATGGGTAGTACATTCACCACTCAATTGAGATAGTGACAAATGTAGCATTAATCTAACTGGAATAAAAAAGTGAGATAAAAAACCCATTACATCATTGTAATAAATCGAGTCGTATGACCAAAAGTTAATAAGCACCAAATGAATCCTAAAATACCCTGAATATAAATAGAATCATGATAATATATATCAAATGGCAGTAAAAAAAAACCACATGCAATAAATAAGTGGTGACCAATGGAAATCTCACAGAATTAAAAGCGATATAAGAAACCCCTTACCACGTGTCCGACTTGACTCGTTGGAATGTTTCTTTTTATCCCTGAATGATAACATTAAGTTAATTTATAGTTTCTTAAAAAAAATTTCCAATATTATTATATCTTTTATATCACTAATTACCATGTTATAAACATTATGTAATCATATATGTTAATAACATACATTTTGTCGATATTTGGTACTTAAGTCAAAAGTGAACATCTTATATTTACAAGATGATCCTGTAGTAAACTATAAATTATCTCTAGAATGATATTCATGATTTAGATATGATATATATCATTTATATCCTGTATATATATGTATTTATTCCATTACATAACTTTTTATGGTAAGAAATTGAATTCACTGTTCGTGGAGACGGTAAGCCATACGTATACATGAATGGAACTTTAATTTCTATTTTATATTTAATGGTATGAAAACATTATGATAAAAATGTATATTATCATTCCAGTATAATATAATATATAATATCATCAACTAAATCATTTATACATCACACATATTGCATTAACGTTTCAAATCACTTTGAGGGGGCGGTAGTTCGCCCTTCTGAAAATGAAACTATCTTGTTTACCCATTATGGAAAACATAAAGGTATGGAATAATTTGTAACGTCCCAGTTCCGGAAGCTACCCCGAGGCACCCCGTACCAGGTTGGTCACATGGCCTCAAGCACATTTCCCCAAAAGCACGTGGCTGCTGGCTAGAAGCGAGGGCCCTGGGTGTGATAGGGGGAATCTTTGCCCTCATTGGAAGAGTTCACATCAGAAATAAATAATCATGCAATAGTGGAAGCAGTAAATAACAAGAAATATTAAATAGGAGAATACTAACTCAGAAAACCATTAGGCACAATTGTATGTAAATTAAATGATGCAAGTTACATATCTAGCTAAGTAGGAAAACAAGTCACAATGCTGGAAATACAATGGTCCAAAACAAGTACAAAAGAAAAGTAATCATCTCATCAGCATCACAAGACAATTTTTGGTCACATGCTCACATGCCCCAATCTATCGTGTACCAGAAGTGGAAGGGGGCTTTCCCCTATCTATACCTGCAACTACATAGTCTGTTTGGGCCCAAAACATCACTCAAACAGGGTGGGAGACTAAATCCCAGTAGGCATTCACCCGTTGATCAATGCCGAACTGTCAGTGAGTATATGGCAAGTAAATGTACATTAAGCAGTAAACAGTAGCAGCAAGCAATAGGCAGTAATAGTAAGCAGTAAGTAGTAAGGTAGGAAAACAACAGTGGTCAAACAAGATCTATCAAACAAGAAACCCTATGGGATGTACTCACAGCCTTCCCATCTATTCCAATACAAGAAGTACCACAACCCTCTGGGCAGTGCACTCAGCCTAACCCATTTGGCATGGTCATACTAATATATCAGACTGTCTGGGGAAGCTCACTCAGTCAATTCCACTTATACTCTAGGGTGGTCAGGGACTCTATGAGGAATATCACGTGGTCAAAACCTCTTTGCCAAATGGTATAGAGACTCTTTGAGGAAGCTATCTTGCTCAATTCCTCCTATAGCCTCAATTATACCACAGACACTCTGAAGAAGCTCACACGGTCAATTCCTCTTCTAGCCTGGGAAGGTTCATAAAGAGATTAAAACAAGGTAAGACTCTCTGAGGAAGCTCACTCAGTCTACCATCCTGTAGTCTATAAATTCCAAGACTCTCTGGGAGCCCACTCAGTCCATCCCCTATAGTCAATAAAATCTAAGACTCTCAGGGAAGCTCATGTGGTCTATCCCTTATAGTCTATAGCACCAGGTTATCTCGTCCCAATGCCAGTCTATGCATAATAATTCTAGAAGGCCAAAGTACACCTATAGGGATACTTGGCTTGCCAATGTACACCTAATGAGGTAGTTGGCTAGATAGTCTACAAGGCAACAAGCAAGCTATAAAAAACACTCCAACCTATAATCATAAGGAAAGGAAATAGGCATAATAGTCAAAGGCTAACGAAACCTGAAGATTGTAATAGAACAATTCAAGGAAAATACATCCAAGAACAAAAAAATATTATCTAACATGGTAAATTTACCTCTACAGAAGCATACAAGCAAGGAAGGAAAGAAACAAGGGTATAAAGGGAACACACGATACCTCGTTCCCGGGTATTAGTGGAATTTACAAATAAAACTCAAAGTCTCTTAATGGTAAGGCACAAACCACCAACCTTGATCCTAAGAGATCGATATACTTGAACAATGACGACTGATTCTTCCTAGAACGTCGTAGATATTAGAAAACACAGAACCCAATCAACCATACATAACATGAGAAGGAGTAAGAATTGGAACACAAGGTTCAAGGAGAAGGAAGAACTCACCACTGCGCTTCCAACGCAATCGATTGTTCTCAAATCACGTATAAGACAGAGAAATGGGGGCTCAGGAAAGATCTGGTCATACATGTCACTCTCAGACACAAAAGCTGGAGAAGAAGATGAAAAATGGGGTTAGTCGCGACCCTGGTCTGATTAATTAAAAAAAATGAATCTATACGGCTTGTAGTTTTAGATTACACGACGTGTAGTAGGTTTTTTCCATAATCCGCCAAAATCAGCCTCCACGTCACCCCTACACACCATGTGTGTGGCCCGGGCAAGGCCCACACATCGCTTCAAGCCGGTGAAGAGTACACGGTGAGTACTCAGAATGTACATGTCGTGTACATTGAAAATTTCCATAAACTCCAAAAAAAAACTCTAAAACCCTAGAAAAAGAAAGAAATACCTGAAACTAAGATCCGGGTTCTTTCAAACTTCCCCCCACAATGAAATTCGTCCTCTAATTTCCCTATATGGGAATAGAAGAAGGATCCTCGAACAGCTCCAGCCCCTATGATCGAACATCGGCATCCGTCTCTCAGGTCTCGTCCTGTACTCACCAGTGCTTCCACAACACCCATACCTGGGGGACATACCATCCCTGGAGAACCTTTGTACTACGATCGATAATCAAGATGGGATGCTCCTCGAATGACGCATCTACTTCAAGTTCAACATCCTCAGTATGAATGTTGTGAGATGGGTTTGGAATGTAACGTTGGAGCTGAGAGACATGGAAGACGTCATGCATGGAACGGTACCTCTGTGGTAGCTTTAATCAACAGGAGGCCGACCCTACTCATTCCAAGTCCTGAAAAGGACCGACGTACTGCGACGAAAGCATACATTGTCTCTGAAACCTCTTGTGTCCCAACCTCGGTGCGACACACAAGAGGACCTGATCCATGACCTAGAACTCCATAGGTCATCTCCGCTGAACAACATAAGACTTATGCCAAGACATTGATGTAGCCATCCGCTTTCGAATCATGTCTCTCTACTATAAAGTCTTCTGAACAAGACTATGTCCTAGATAAGCTGCCTCTCATACCTCTAGCCAGCATAAGAGTGATAGACATGGCCTATCATAGAAATCCACATATGGTGCCATCTGAATGGTCACCAGAAAACTATTGTTGTAAGAGAATTCCACCAGAGGATTATGCTTTTCCCAAGAACCGCCAAAGTCTAGAATACAATCTCGGAGCATATCCTCAAGAACCTGGATCGTGCGCTCGGATTGGACATATGTATGGGGATGGTATGCTGTACTAAAATGTACCTATGTACCCAAAGCTTTAATAATCCCTTACCACAACCGAGAAGTAAAGCACACATTCCTATCTGAAATAATGGAGTGTGGAACTCGAAGTAGATGAATGATCTCTTTGATGTAAATTCATCCCAGAACATCAACACTGAAGGTCTCCATGATAAGAAAGAAGTGAGAAACATTCGTATGTCTATCGATGACAACCCAAACAACATCGTTCCCTCGGGGTGACCTCCAAACACCTGTCACGATGTCCATCGCGACATCGTTGCACTTCCACTCCATGATGGGTAACTTTTGAAAAATCCCCACTAGTCGCTAATGCTCTGCTTTCACATGCTGACAAGTAGAAAATCTCATGACATAACCAGCAACATCACTTTTCATAACTAGCCACCAGTACATGCAATGAAGATCCCGATACATCTTGGTGACTCCATGATGAACTGCCCAAACTGAGGAATGGAAATCTCGCATCAGCTCCTCGCGTATGTCTGGAGGCACCCATACACGTACCTGGAAATGAAAGATCTCATCCTCTCCCACTGTCCATCTAAGAAGAGGGTCCCCTCCTAACAGACTCTCCTGTAGGACCAAGGCCTCCGAGTCTAATAGATTCCTCATTTATACCCGATCTAGAAGTGCAGAGGTAACATCCACAGATGAATGGAATGTCTGTTCCTGCCTGTCATTCACATCCAGATGCATCTTAGAGAATAGAGCCTAAAGATGCCACTCACTAATGGAATCCGGAACAGCCTGAATCTCAGTTCTCCTACTCAATCCATCAGCCACTACGATTCCATTTCTGGGCGTATAGGCAAGATCAAGGTCGAAAGACTGAAGATACTCGACCCACCTTCGCTGTCTCAGATTCAGATCATGCTGAGTGAAGATGTAACTGAGACTCTTGTGGGCGGTGAAAACCACAAATTGCTCTCCCAAAAGGCAGTGTCTCCAACAACGTAAGGCATAAACAACCTCTTCCAACTCCAGATCGTGCGTCGGGTAGTTCCTCTCTTTGTGGCCACAACTTCCGAGATCCGTACGCAATAACTCCATCTCCCTGCATAAGCATGGCTCCCAGCCCGATACCTAAAGCATCACAGTAAATAGTGTAGCCCTTTCCCAGCTCTGGCAAGACTAGTATATATGCTGACGTCAATATCCCTTTCATCTCTTGAAAAGAGGACTAACAAGAATCTGACCGTAAAAACTTCTCCCCCGTCTTGTTCAGACCTGTCAATAGTGCTGCGAGACGAGAAAAGTCATGAATGTAGCATCTGTAGTATCCATCCTTCCCTAGGAAACTCCGAACATTAAAGACGTTCTTCGGCTGCTCCCAGGATACTGCAAATATCACTTTCTTTGGGTCCACATATACTCTTGCCTCTGAGATTACGTGGCCCAAAAAGTGAATGTGATCCATCCAAAAGTGTCTCTTGAATAGTTTAGAATATAGAAGATGCTCCCTCAGAGTACTCAGAACGATCTAAAGATGTGTGGCATGGTCGTGGCGAGTGTGAGAGTACATAAAGATATCGTCCACGATGACCACAATGAAGGAGTCCAAGTAAGGATGGAACACTCGGTTCATCAGTTCCATGAAAACTACTGGTGCATTCATAAGACCGAATGACATGACTGTATATTTTTATTGACCATACCTGCTCCTGAAGGCTTTTAGAGGTATCTCAAATGGTCTAACACATAACTGATGATAACTGGACCACAAATCAATCTTCCAGAACACCCGGTCTCCTCGATGTTGATCGAGATGATCATCAATACTCGGCAAGGGATATCAGTTCTAGACCGTCAACTGGTTCAGCTTCCGATAATCCACACAATGCCGAAGGGTTTTGATTGCCTTTTTCCTAAATAGAATTGGAGAACCCCAATGATAAATAATGGGTTGGATGAAACCCTTTTCCTACAACTACTCCAATTGCTTCTTGATCTCCTGCAACTCAGGGGTGGCCATCCTATAAAGAGGAATGGACACCGGTGCCTCTCATGGCACGAGATATATGGGGAAGTCTACCTCACTCTCTGGAGGCAAACCTGAAATGTTTTTTTGGAAAGACCTCCCTAATGAGATCCACCACTGCAGGAAAGTCCAACTGTGATGTCCCCTAGTCATCTAGATAAAGGCTGGCAATCTGGGCTGTAACATTCCTTATCCCAGGATGTGTTGGTCTAGATCTACCCACCTGGATATCCCACTCACCTCTACTAAAGAAGGATCCACACTCTGGTGATATGAAACTCACCCTGCGGTGATAGAAATCAACGACTGCCTGGAAAGGAACCAACCAGTACATCCCGAGGATGACGTCATAGCCCGTCATCTCTAGGACATAGAGGATACATAAGAAAAGACTCCACCCAACCTCAAGAGGTCACTCTCTGCACTGACGTATGCTAGATGTCCTCGTTCCCTACGGCGTGTCCAGAGCCAACAAGTCGGCAAATGAGAAGACACAGAGCCCAAGGCTCTCCACGACAGCAACAAAGATTAAACTATGGGAAGCACCAGTATCGAATAGTGTTCATGATAAAATTAAGGCTACTAATATCGTACCTCGCACTATAGAAGGGTCTCCCTCTTGCTCTTGATAGGTCTGCCCCATGACGAAAGATTGGCCTAAACCGCAGCCCTACGCCCATGGATGACCACTCTAAGCTGATCCACTCTACTGTCACTGATAACCTTGTGATTTACTACCACAGTCACAACCTCCACCTCAGCCCGAACGGCCGGAATAACTCTAGTTCCCAGAATGGTGGGAAACTACTGAAGCTTCTACAGAACGTGGGGTCATAGGGGAACCCTTACCACCAGCTGAAGGTGAAATGATATGACAGAAGCGCCGAAGATGGCCCATCATTCCGCAAGACCGGCACTCCATCGGATCTCGCTGGCACAAAGGCCTTGTATTCCCACATTTTCCACACTAGTAGAATACAACCTTGCTGCCAAAAGACACACCTTGAATACCCTGACCTCCTCAAGAAGACTTTTTGTGACGCATCCTACTGTCCGTAGGAGGAACACTAGACATGGATATCGAACCTCCCTGGCTCACTGCTTCGGAAAATCTCATATTGTGCTCTCAAATCAGCACATGGTTGACGATGGAGGATATAGATGTCAACAAGATAATATTCACCAGGGAACAGATCTCATTCCTAAGACCGTCCTCGAACATCCTAGCCATAAACAACTCACCACCAGCTGAGATTGTTGTGAAACACTACAGATCAGTGAAGCGAGACGAGTACTCAATAACAGAAAGAGTACCCTACTGTAGACTCATAAACCCACATGCTCGATCGGCCCTCAGGGTCTCCTATAAAAGTTGTCATTGAAGGTGCGGTGGAACTCGTCCCAAGACATATACGGATGATGCCCTGACCGTGAGATCACCTCCCACAACCTCTTGGTGGTGTCCCGAAGAATATAAGTAGCCAACATAACCCTTTTCTCTAGAGGGATCTCCAAGTGCTCAATGATGGTCAGTGTGGCCTCTATCCATGACTCTGCATCCTAGGGTCCTCCATCCCCTGAAAAAAGTAAGAGGATGCTACTGCTGGAAGACCCGCGTCAACTCAGCCATCGACGGGGCAGAAGGAGATGCTCCAGGTAAGGTATGCCTCATCCTCAAGAATTCCTCCATGAACTATGCATCGGAACCTGCGAAGGATATAAATACTGGTGCCAAGGCTGGAACAACATGGTGATCCGTAGGAGGTCCCAGATCGGCCACATCTGATGTCTGATCACTGCCAGGCATCTGACATACAACCGGGTGACGTCTTGGTGGAATAGCTTTGAAATATCAAAATCACACGTTAGATCAGGATAAACAAGGACTAAAAAAATAGGAGTACAAAACAGATATAGGGGAAATAAACTATCATGTTTTACAGAACACAACTACATAGTGTGTATAAAACCTAGACGGCGTGTCTGCTTAAGCCATGGACAAGGGCGTGCATTCCTGTCCGACAGGTCCTATAACACCCAAAACTACACGGCGTGTTGTCCAAAAACCTGTCGTGTACTCTAACTCTAAACCCCTGCATGAGTCTCCTTACATGGCTATCCCACACGGTTCAAATAACCATAGACGACATGACATGTTCCCTAGGGACACAACATGTACTAGAAACTGCCCCGGCGGCCCGTGTTTTTAGTTACATGGTCGCCTACACGGCTGGCACTTACACAGCGCGTTCCGAACGAACACGTCGTGTATAAGTGAAGGTGACACCATCCTGTGTTGTTTGTGACATGACAGGGTACCTGAGCAAGACTACACAATATGCTCCAAAAGTAACACGACATGTTTGGGAGAAGGTAATGTCATCCCGGGTTGTTCGTGACATGGCCGAGTACCTGGATGGGACTACATGGTGTGTTCTGTTAAAACCTGGCATGTGCTACTCCAGCTTCCCCGACTCGTGTTGTTAGTGACATGTCCGGGTACACGGAACTTAACTACACGGCGTGTACCTATAGTACAAGGCATGTTCCTGAAGTTACATTCATTACACTGTGAATCTGCTCACACGGTTAGTGACATGACCTGAAAACTACACAGCATGTAACCAAAAAGTACACGCCGTGTATTCTGGGTTTTTCTGGTCAGTATCTCAGAAACTACACAGAATCCTAGAAACACTAAAAACAAGGTTAGGAGGTGCTAAATTCTGATCTGTGAGGGCCCATACACCCCAAGAATCATGGCTTGGCATCTCCTACAGTCATGTATAAGATAAAACATGTTCATGATCCACCGATTTCCGATTCAATAGGGCCCATAACACCTCATGAATCAAAAGTTGGTGTTCATTTTAAGCAATATGCACAAAAAATAGTTTTCTAACATAACAACAGAGATTCTATCATGCATTTATCAAAACAACATGCATAATCTTCAGAATGTCTATCACAACAGCATTCAATCGCTAATGCACCCTAGATGGCATGGAAAAAATGTATGGCATGTGATTTCTACAAGTGCCTATATGATTCATGAGATGGCATACCTTCATATCCTAAGGTTGTAACATAAATGGAACAGTAATATCCAAACAATAATATCACATGGAAAGTGAATCACTCTTGGTGAAATCAAATCAACAATAAAATCTGAAAACCAGAAACTACAATTTACAAGGTAGTATGGATTTTCCCTGTACACAGGTAAGATACTCCCGAGCACAGCTTAATACCAAGTATCAAATCCTTTCTATCCATGGCTAATGTCTCAAAATAGTAAATCAAGAGAAAAGAACCCCTTTGATACCACTCTGTAACGTCCTGGTTCAGGAAGCCACCCAGAGGTGCCCCGTACCCAGTTGGTCACATGGCCTCAAGCGTATTTCCCCAAATGCCAGAGGCTACCGACTAGCAGTGAGGGCCCTGGGTGTGATAGCTGGGAAACAACGCCCTCATTGGCAGAGTACACAGTGGAAATAAATAAACATGAAATCACGGAAGTAGTAAATAACCAACAATATTAAACAATAGAGGACTAACTCAGCAAAACATAGGGTACAATTGTATGTAAATAAAATGATGCAAGTTATATATCTAGGAAAGAAGCCAAAAAAGTCACAATTCTTAAAATACAATTGTCCCAAACAAGTAAAAAAGAAATGTAAATAGATCCTCAGTATCACAATCCATATCGTGGTCCAATGATCTTCTTCTCCAAGCTATCAAGTACCAGAAGTCGAAGGGCGCTTACCCTTGTCTATACCTGCAACAACATAGTCTGTTTGGACCCAAAACATGAACCAAACAGGGTGTGAGACTGAATCCCGGTAGACATTCACCCAGAGATCTGTGCCTAATAGTTAGTGAGTATATGGAAAGTAAATGTACATTAAGCAGTCAATAGCAGCAACAAGCAATAAGCAGTAACAGTAAGTAGTAAGCAGTATGGAAGCAAAACAACAGCAGTCAAACAAGAGCTAACAAACAGGAAACCCTATGGGAAGTACTCGCAGCCAACCCCTCTGGTCCTATCCACGAAGTATCACAACCCTCTAGGTAGTCCACTCAGCCTAACCCCACTGGCATGGTCATACAAATTTATCAGACTCTCTGGGGAAGCTCACTCAGTCAATTCCCCTTATAGTCTAGGGTGGTCATGGACTCTCTGAGGATGATCATGTGGTCTAACCCTCTTAGCCCCACGGTCTAGAGAATCTCTGAGGAAGCTATCTCAGTCAATTCCTCCTATAGCCTCTGGTATACAATAGAATCTCTGAGGATGCTCACTCGGTCAATTCCTTCTGTAGCCTGGGAAGGTTCTTAAAGAGATTCAAACAAGGTACGACTCTATGAGGAAGCTCACTCGGTCTACCCTCTAGTAGTATATAATGTCCAAGACTCTCTAAGATCTCACTTAGTCCATCCCCGGTAGTCTATAATTTCTATGATGCTCTGAGAAGTTTTACACTGTCTATCCCTTATAGTCTATAGCACCAGGTTCTCTCAGCCCCGGGCCAGTCAGTGCATAATAATGATATAAGGCCAAAGTACACCTATAATGATACTTTGCAAGCCAATGAACACCAAAAGAGCTACATGGATAGATAGTCTACATGGAAACAAACATGCTATGAAGAACACTCCAACCTATAATCATAAGGCATGGAAATAGGCATAATAGTCAAAGGCTAACGAAACCTGAAGATCATAACAGAAAAATGCAAGGGCAGTACATCCAAGGAAAAAAAATCCTCTAACATGGTAAATTTAGCTCTACACAAGCATACTACCCAGGAAGGGAAACAATAAGGGCATAAAGGGAACACACAATACCCCATTCGTGGGTATCAGTGGAATTTACACATAATACTCAATTAATCTTAATGGTAAGTCACAAACCACCTACCTCGATTCTAGGAGATCAATATACTTGAACCACGATGACTGATTCTCCCCAGAACGTCGTAGATATGAGAAAACGCACAACCCAATCAAACTTAGATAACTTGATAAAGAAGAAGAATTAGAAAACAAGGTTCAAGCTGAAGGAATAACTCACTGCTGTTCTTCCAACGCAATCGACTGTGCTCGAATCGGGGATCAGACAGAGAAGTGGTTGATCGGGAAAGATCTAGTTGAACATGTCACTTTCGGACGCAAAAGCTGGAGAAGAAGATGAAATATAGGGTGAGTTATGACCCCAGTCCGATTAATGAAAAAAAGAAACTACACGGCGTGTAATTTTAGAGTACACAGCGTGTAGTAGGTTTTTTCCATACTCCACCAAAATCGGCCTCCACGTCACCCCTACACACTGTGTGTGTGACCTGGGCACGACCAACACACAACTTCGAGTCGGTGAATACTACAAGGCATATACTCAGAATGTACATGGCACGTACTTCAAAAATTTCCAGAAACTCAAAAAAAAACTCAAAAACTCCTGAAAAGGAATGAAATACATGAAACAATGATTCGGGTTCTTACATAAATGAAAAATAAAGAATAATAAGGAAAACAGAAACATAATATATATATCATATATAAATACAGTGACATATTAATGGCCACCATGTGAGGCGGTAGTATATAATTGAACAAGAATTGTTTTGTGAGGCAGTTGTTCGCCATCAGAAGAAACAGTATGTTCTTCACCCACTAAATGGAGGTGTTTGTATGTGTAGCTTGAATCCTTCCCATAACAAAATCCTAATATATTTTAGATATTTGTTTCATTATAATAGAATTGAATAAAAAGATTTTAAGGGGTTGGAGAAGAAAAATAATACAAAAGAACATAAGAGAAGACATTACCTTTAAATAGGGTAACTCTCATTGGTTTGAAATAAAAGGGTTTCTTGGAGTGCTTTCTTCCTAATGTAACACTTCTAGGATGAAGAGAATTATCATGAGAGATTATTTGATAATAGTTTGGATGATCCAATGTTCATTTGATGTGTGATAATGGGGTAGGATGTAGGTTCTTTTTATAAGGGAGAGGAGGGTCTCTTTTGGAAATCTTGAAAATGATATTTTATTATATTATGTTTTCATTTTCTAAAGGTCAAAAAATCATTAAAGTAGAAGATATGTTGTCCCATGATAGAAGTAAAATCATACAATAAGAATTGGACAAGTGTTGGATATTATTTTATACATTATCTTCATATTAATTTAAATCATTCATTAATGATGAAAACTCTTCATTATCATTGTGTCAATAATAATTTTATTTATTTGATGTCTAAAAATTATAAACAAATTACCATGATGTAGGAAATATTATTTTATTTATAATAAATATTTTTAGTAAAACTTTTATGTTATATAATCCAATGTAATAATTGTTTTAGTAAAATAATAAATGTTTGCACATTTTTATTTTTACATTAATTGAAAAGTTATTAATGTAATTAACATACTGAAGTGGCTCCATGGGGCACCCAAATTGACCCATGAATTGACTTTGACGGATACGACTCATACATTATTTTTATGACATGTGTGAAAGTATTTTTATGATTTATAATATATTTTTTACCTTAAATTACCCAAATTACTTTTAATCGTGGTTAATAAAACTCAAGAGTTTCTATTGACCAAAATTTATTTTCATCACATTGAACAAAATTTTACTAATTAATGACAACCATGTATTTTGGAGTTTTTAAATTCAAATTACATAAGTGGTAAAATTTTAATTAAACAAAAAATTCAGTTTTTAACAACTACTTAGTGGTTTGACTATTCATCACGAAATGATTTTTTTCAGAAAAACACCAAAAATTAACCCTATTATATATTGAATATTCCAAATTCAAAAATGATTTACATTTTAACAAATTAAAAACATAGAAGTTTCATTAATTTATTTTATATATAGGTCCCAATGTCAAAACAAATAATGTGTTTTTAAGAAACAATATCAATTAATATATTGACACTTGTTTATGTCCAATTTCAAAGTAAATTAGTTATAATGGCCAAAATTGGATTAAATGGTAAAAATATATTTTAATTAAAATTTAATACCAATTAAAAAGATAATCAAACCATATAAATGCATTATATTAAAAGGACATTTTGAATAAAAATACTTCATTTTTTACAATTCAATAAAAATGATCTTTATCGGAAAAATAATAAAAATTTACAAAAATAAAATTTTTAGGCCTTAAATCTAAAGAAGAATTTTATTTCTCAAAATATAACATCAAAAATTGGAAAATAATATATTTAAAAAGGGTTCTCCATTAAAAGGTGGTTAATCGACCTTTTAATGAATATTAGAATGTTAATGCTTAAAATTTGATTCATTCGCATTTTAAGACTCTATCATTTTTTGGATAAATATTAAAATATTTTATAAACATATATAATCATTTTGTAGATAGTTCTATTCACTCCCTCCATTACAACGGCTAGGCATTAACTACCATTTAAAATAATATTATTATATTATTAGTATGCAACGTAAGATTTCGAAGAAACTCATTTTTGCATATTCGGTACGCCATCAATCATAGCATCCCCTTTAAAGTATTATTAATATTTCATTCACAAATATTTATATATATTAAAATTTCATATTCTTTATTTACCATGGATGTTACACAGTCCCATCCACATTGACTCACGTACCCCCATCTAACATAGAGGTGATCTTCAAGTCCTACCATAATGTGACTCATATGGTGTTGTCAGTGTAGTTTCTAGGTAAATGATGTTATAATAAAAATCCACCAATAGTAGGTTCTTATCCCATCACCCACAAAAGTATATGACACACACCCATAACATATCCAAAATAACATATATAATTTTTTCCAAATGACTATATTTCTGAAGGTGGAAATACATAATCAGTAAAACATCTATACAAAGTTCTGTTTGGAATACCTCGTTTAATTGTGAGTTCAAACAAGAGTCATGTAATGAAAATATACTCCCTAGAAACACATAATGATGAAATAAATCCCAAACAAACATGTCTCCCAACATATCATCTAAAAAGTATCCCATTTACCCACAAAAATTGTGACCATAGTCAAATAGATCACAATCACCACAAAAACATCAATCTTTTGAACCACACTCTAGAGAACCACATTAAATTTTATATTAAGTGCATCCAACATCTATTCTTCTTCTTGAAATTAATATAGTAAACACCAATGTTGTTGATGCTTCTACATCACAAGTAGATATGAAAAGGATCATGTCAAGCACCATGGTATCTCTTTTTTCATCCAGGCCACCGATACTATTATAGTAGGTTATGTTAAATTTTTTCAATTCTGAGATGTAATGAACACATAGTGGGGATAAATTCATGCATTATCTCTGGATTAGTTCAATTAAGAATAACTACACATCCTGAGACATAGATTATATCATACTCATCTATAATCCAATTTTATGGATACTCCCGAACTTCAATTCTTTCCCTATACAAAGAGAATTATGGATCCTCATATTGTTTATCTAGAATTTTCCGAAAATGTGTTGAAACCATCGATATTGATATGAGGGCCATCTACTCCTAACACTATATAACAACAGCATGCATCTGAAACCTGGATAATGATAATATTAAAAATCATAATGGAAAAGGATGAGAGTGATCTAAAAACACATTTATGGTATCACCAAGGACTCAACAAGAGCATTACACATTTAATTTACGAAATACAATTTATATATTTTTAAATAAGCTAGATTGGAATTCCACAAGAAAATATTAAAAATTATTCTTTACATTTCAAATGATCAAAATAAATTAAGTAAATTCTTCACATTTCAATTGATATAATGTTTCAAATACACGGGTTTCAATAAACATTATACAATTAATTTTTTATATAATTAATATGGAATGCAAACCTATTTAAAATCAACAATAGAATGAATTTATATTTCAATTGTAATCAAGTTAAAATATTGTTGTATTGAAAATGTTATGATAGTTCTAGGATATTGGGTCCTCACACACTCAATGGTGATCAAAAAAATATGTCTCTAAATATGTACCTCTAACAATATAAAAAGATGACATCATCACCAATAATTAGTGTTTTCATGGGGTATATTTTGGCTTTATAACATTGTAAATATTCAATAAGTATTCATTCCCTAATAACTCAAAAACTACCAAGGATTTCATGTTCTCTAAAAACTATAATTTAGCACCAATTGTTTAAATGATGTTTAAAAAAAATTGATCCAATTCACCAATTTAAAATATGCCAATTTCATTTCTAAATTTTATCACATGTTTTTATAATTAGAACAATATTCTTTCCAAGAATAAAACCCAATGTTTTATATCGAAACCATTTGAGGAAATATTAATAAAATATAAATTTACAATAATTCCATCATATCAATTTTCAAAATTTTAATTCTAAAATTTATATTTAAAAAATTTCGATCAATTTCATTGAAAAATAACAAATAAAATAAATTTGGGTTTTCTTCCAATTTCATCATAAAAAATTCAAAAACACAAATTACAAAAAAAAATTTAATAAACCAATTGAATTAAATTTATTCAAAATTCAGAAATTTATTGTTATCAAAATTTATCAAAAAATGTATCCACTTACCATTTCATGAAAATATTACACACATATTTGAAGCTTCCAAAAAAAATAATGGCGCATAAGTTATTGTTTGAAAATATAAAAAAAATATCATGAAAAATGTAGTTCTTATTCATATATCATAAGGTAATATAAGAGGCTCCTAATAGTGAAAGAGAATGTAAAAATGATATATGGATAACTCTTTCTAGAAAAGTAACACCTTAATCACAACATCAATCAATTATTGAACTAATTAACTCTAAAGGGATTCAGGGGTCCAAAATTCCTTGGGGATGGATATTTGTAACGATCAATGATATATGGAGAGAATGAAATAGAAAATTAATCTAAGATTCATATTTAAAAATAATTCACAAGGATTTACATGAATTGAAAACCTTGACGATTCCCATTATCACTGAAAAAACTATATCCTTTTTTAAAAAAATGGATTAATTTTTTATAGTATAATTTACACGACATCTAAAAACGTTACACTATGTGTAAATCCACTATCTGCTTCCCAACTAGTTGGTTTTATGATGAAAATTTGAATAAATAAATTTTTTTATCATTATAGGTATCATCTCAATTCTTCTATGCGCCTACCAATAAAATGAAAAATGTACCCCATTATATGATTTAAAAATTAATCGAAAAAGGTAATTGGATGTCAAATATTAACCTACCTATTACTATATAAAACCCCATCACATACTAAATAAAATAATAATGATATGACTATTATAAAAGATATAAAAAACCAATATTAAAAAACATCCAAAATAATAAGCTTAAACAGTACTGAAAAATATAATAATAAACATGAAATAAATTAAATTATATGAAATTAGAATAAGATTGGATAATAAAAATAAATATAAAGTAAGAATTACCACCAAGATATTCTTATTAAACTCTAAAGATATCTAAAATGAAAAATATAGGATGATATTTATGGCTGTGAGAGACTATTAGAACATTAAAATGGAATATAAGAAAAATAATTGGTCTTTATTGGATCAAATATAAGGATTAACCTCAAAATTTAAAAATATGGGCATGATATGTAGTTTTGGAAAACAAGTTGTAACTGTGTGAGAATTACTATGAATGAAACTCTATATATAAGGGAATATCAATGGGCATGGATATATAGTAACGTAAAATATGTTCCAAATTTTATATAAGTATTATGAAGAATTCGATATACATAATGATATCCACATGTTTTGGTAGAAATGTTTATGAAACTCTATAACCACCTTGCACACTTCCCGAGATACTCCTTCTCTGTTTGAATGGTTTAACTGAAAAATGTATACTTAATATGTGTTAACCAGGAACCTATTTCTACCTTCAATTATCAATGATTTTTCGATCCCAAGTCCTTAAAGTCACAAATATAAATTAAATAAATATTTTCATCAATAAATTCCAATTATTGAGTGTTTCTCCTGATGTAACACGAGTATTTCATCCCATGTATATAGATATTACCTGATTATTATTCATGAGATGATAATTCATTAAAATATAATTATTAATCCTTTAGTTTAATTATTTGTAATTATGTTAATGGATTATTTTTCAGTATGTGTATTTTATATAAATTTTTGAGAAATTGAATCTTTATTTTCTATAGTAAATAATCAGATTTTAATGAATGGATTATTAAAAATACCCTATGGTAATTAATTCACAAATATGATTTACATTAGAAAATAAAGTGAGAATCTTTTTTCATCTATTTTCTGAAAAAAAATTGGTATTTATGATTTAAATGTAATGAGGAATATGTTGATGTATTCCAAAAAAGGTTATTTGGTAATCCCCAAAAATAGTTGGTGGATTTTTAAATTTAATTCATATTGATTACTTTTATATTCGAAATTGTTGTTGTTAATACATAAAAAATTTGGATTATTAATATATATTTCATTAATTAAGATTTAAAATGGTGTACATAAAAAATAAATTGTATTTAAAAGATATAAATATTATGAAATTCTAGATATTAAATACTATCAATTTTTTTTGATTTTTTAATTTATATAATTAGTGGTATAAAATGTAATTTTTTGATGGAATTTATTTATTAATTTTTTTTATTCTAGGATCAGCAATGAACATGATGTGTACTTTACCATATAATGTATAATGTATATTATTAATTCATTATATGTAATTTTTTTCTACAAAATGTAACATTAATGGGTCATTTGATAATAGGAAATGATATACATATCGATCGAACAATGACAGAATTAATTGAAAAATTTTACTAATTAAATTCTGAAATTTAGTTTTACAGATATTTCCAATTAGACAAATTTTATCAAACATTTATCTAAAATATTTTAAAATTTTATAATCTAAGAACCATGTTTTCCAAAAATGGTATAAATGTTTTTGGAAGGATGAATGCAACAATTTCATTGAAGATCGAATGAAATAGTTTTATATTATATGTGTACACAAACCAAATTAGGGTGGAGAATTGTTTATTATGTAAAATGACTCATTAATGAATATATTTATATCTATTTTTCATGTAAAATTAAAATGATATATCATATTATTGTAGTTAAAAAATTATCCCCAAGGAAAAATTCATGACTCATGATCTAGTGTTTTTTGGAAAATTAATTAGTATATATTTATTCTATAAAAAGTGGAATAAGTACATCCTAATAATAATAAGAAAAGGTCATGGACAGACATTATGTCCGCATAATAAAATCAATACCTAATAAATTAATTGAGAAATATTATCCTAAAATACATTCGCAAAATATAACAAACAAATGGAGGGCCCACACCATCCAATATGATTATGTGATCCATTTTAGAGAAATACATTTAATCATAAGAAATGTGAGATATTTTATTAAGTATTTAGACAAATGTATATAGACCAAACAACATTGAAATAAAATATCCACCAATTCCCATAGACAAAAACAATCTAGAATGTTTGATTTATATGGTATGACCCTATTGAAAAATCAAATCACCAAAATTGGATTATATTATAAGAAAAAGAACTCAAACTTCAGTATAATGATCAAGAAGTAGTTTAGTGTTATAAAATTAACTATTGAAAAAGATCCAACCCTATGATCAACACATTGACAACATCGATGATAAAATTTTGGAATCCAAAATAATGAATAACAACACATGGTCAAGATGGGTATGGAAAAATATAAAAATAATATTATAAAAAATTTATAACATTATGAAATAGTTATAATATATTTCAAGGAAAACAAGTTAGTGAAGAGAAATGAAAAAAGACTAAAAAAATAATATGTTTTTTGAAAATATTGACATAACTACATAAAACTCAAAAAAATCATTTATTTTTATGATTCTATTTCATATCCCTCATTAATCACATGTAATATAAATATATATATATATACATTGTTTGGATGTAAATTATGTACATTTAATTTAATATACAAAAAACAGATTTATTTAAGAAATGATGTTATTGAAATAGAGAACCATTAAAAATAAATAAAATCATCATACATCATTACCAATAACCCCCCAACAAAACCTATATTAACATATAAAAAATCTCTTAGAAATCCAAAAGAAATCATAATCATGAAATTTTACAATGATTTGGAAGCCTATGGGTAAAAAATATATTTTCTACTAAATTCAAAAATATCAAAAATATCCACATAGAATATACATTCATTCTAATGTCGAGTATAGTAGTTCAAGATAATAATTAATAATTAATTAACCATTACCAATGTAAGTTTGGTATAATAATGAATAATTCCCTAAGAATATGGCACCCTAGTAGCTGGTGTAACACTGTGATATTTTAGTATAAATGTTTTTTAAATAAATATGATAATGAATTTTTTATTTCACATTAGACCGAAAACCAGAACAAATCGACAAAATTTTTAAAGATAAAGATCTACATTATAGGACAATGTTAATACAATTGAAAAAATTATTAAAAAATTATCAGAGGAATAAATCCATTATTAAATAGAATGAAAACTAACATATATTATTTATTATTTAGATTCAACCAAATGAATATACCCTAAGTCATAATTATTGAATAAAATAATGTATAATAATTATAAATGACAAAATTATTGAGATATAATTATAATTTATGAATGATTTTAGGTATATATTGAATGTTTTTATAGGAATTGAAATTTCTATTATCTAAGTGGTCATTGAATATTTGAATGCTTGAAATATAGTTTTTTGTTATATGTTCAATTTTTAGTGACGTATCTAATAAAAATATTGACATTGTGTAATTTTTTAACAAATAAATAATAATAAAAATAAAAATAAATAACTAATGCAATAATGACATAAAAATAAGATAATTAAGAAAAAAAATATTTGAAATATATATATTTTTATATAGATGATATGATTGATATTATAACGAATAAATAATCATGTGGATTGACTAGTGTTTGAGTGGTACTCACTAGATACCTCCACATACAAGAGACCAGTGTTCAATTCCTAATATCTACATGGAGGAGTTTTAGGTGGTCATGGAAGAGATTACCAATGATGATTCTGATGCACGGTGATGTAGGCATATCAATATATGTAGGAGGATTTTATAGAGGCCACACAAAAATGATGTTGTGATGGGACCTAGGGTCATGAAGTATATTAAATTCCCATTGAACATTCAAGGAATGTGTTTCTATAAATTTATTCTAGAGGATGATTGTCATTCCTTATAGTGATGAATTAAGAATGCCCAATTGGGGATTCTAGATGTAAGTGTTGTTTGGTTACATGTAATCTTGTATAACTATTATAAATTATTAATGAATGATTATATATAATCACTCAAAAAACTAATAGTAGTCTCTTTATGATAAATATTTTTTTCATGTACATGATTGATTTAAATTAAATATATTAATAGAATTTGATGTATAATTTCATCAAAGAAGTCTAAATAAATTATAGTGATTTGTAGGAAAATATGAAAATTATATTAATTAACTAACATATAAATTATAATGAATATTAATTTAACGTTTCAAATAAATTAAAAAAGTGTTTCACTTTAATAATATTTTGTACATTTTATATTTTTTTATTAAAGGATTATTTTCACACAATTGTTGTATGACATAAAATAATTTTTTATATATAATGAAATGAATTTATATTTAGTACTAGGTTATTAAATTATTAGTAATAATGATATAATCATTCTAGGTAAAAAATCATTTTTTTCAATAAATTTTTTATTTATGTATTGTTTAATTTAATCATAATTATTTGAATATGTAATTCATAAATGAATTATCTAATGAAATATGTCATATTAATGGTCAAATATAATAATACACATTTAATTTTATACGTACAAAATATTTAAAAAACAATAAATAACAAAAAAATTGATTTCACTATAAAAAACAATATATATATATATATATATATTATACATTTTAATTTATAAGTAAAATTTAGAATATATTCAAATTGAATTAGATTAAATTGATTCAAAATTATTTATCATCATATTAAAATTAGTTAATGATATCAATTATATATTTATCCATTAAATTATGTTACAAAAATACAAATTGGGTTAACATCTTAATGGTAAAATAAAAAAATAAATGTGAAACCAATTATTCAAAAAATAAAATAACATAATAAACTATCACTAAACTAATGGATAAAGGATTTACTAAAAAAATCAAATCCCACATCAATTATTTTTCCTCATTTATTCCAAATTATTTAAAAAATTATACACTATAAATTAATGATTTTAAATTTGTGGAAATATCACACAAAACTCACCAATAAATGAATCCCTCAACTACTCCTTCAATTGTATATAATTACTTTATATCACAATTGAATCCTTACCATTTTATCCTCTAGTTATGAATTATTAAATGATTTGTATTGTCTATCTTGAAAAATGAATCTCGAATCCACTATTCTGAAGGAAATCATTTCTATAAGGATAAAATTCCTCATGAAGGCTTATATAGTGGATGTTAGTGTATAAGGGAAGGGTTTTATCATACCATTTTTCATTAATTGATGCGTGTTCACGATTCCCTACATTCTTTTTCAATGTTCTATATATAAATTAGCATGAATTTATTATACCCAATTTTCTATTTAATTCATTGTATTAACAATTCCATATAATAAATTTTCATTCAATTAATATTCATTCAAATGTCCCAACATATGTGAGGGTATTTTTCAAATAACACTTTATAGTCATGTTTTATATGCTTGTAATACTTTTCAGTTAAAGTGTTTTTTATTTATCATTAAAACCCATCAATTTAATTCCATAGATTCTTTGTGGGTTTACAGGCTCATTTAAATTCATCATCCATTTGGTTTGTAATTAAATTTTGAGTATATTTTTATGTTGAGTTTTACACATAATTTTTTCAGGAATATATCTTCTTAACAAATATATTCTTTATATTAATTAATTAATTTATTTATATCATTTTTAATTATTTTAATAATTTGTTTAATACAAATTACGTTACAAAGGAGGTAATGATATTTTTTGAAAATTTTCCACACTTGTAATATCCACTATATTTACTAAACCTGGGTGTACCTATTCCTATGTGTCACCACCACAAACTGCCACATCTCCATTTATCCACTGCCAATTACCCAAATACCCACTACCTTCCTCACAAACACCCATACTGCCCTTCATTTCTCGACAATCATCCATGGCTTCACCTCCTAACGTATTCGAGCTTAGGGTTCAACTCATCGGGTTATTCCTCCCACAGATCGCATTCGACGACGGCCATCCCTACAATGCATTCACCGCCTTACGCATGTGGTCACCTTCATTTCTCGACAACCACCAACTGCTTCGCTGCCTTACGCATTCGGACTTACGGTTCAGCTCATCGGCCTTCTTCCTCCCACATCATGCATTCGACGACGACCATCCCTTCAACGCCTTCACCGCCTTATGACTACGAAAATATTATTCTCCTTTAACATCCACCGTCCCGCTCGCAGTTCATCTCTGTCCTCGTATACCGCTCTCCAGATCCCCATCTCTGGAACGCCTATATCCTCATCTTCATATTCGGCTGCTCCCCGTCTCCATCACTCCTCGTCTCTTCGTCTTTGTCCCCATTTACAGAAATCCATCACTTGGACTCCCGAATTTCTTCACATTACATCGGTTCCCATTCTCTATTCACCGTGACCTCATTCATCTAAGAGAAACTTCTATTTACCACTCAGAACGTACTCTGTTCCAAAACCTGCTCCACTGTCAACTGCTGAAGATGACCCACAACAACCTCTTCGCGAACTACTTTTACCATCACCAACAGCATATTCAAAAAATTTATAGATGTACATATCTGCAACTAGTGTGTTCTCTATTAATCTATCTATTCTCCATTTATATATCATATGTGAAATTGACTCTTATAATGAATTTCAACTCTATTTTTAGATGTTTCGCAGGGATTTATGAATTACACCCACTTCATACATCTAGGAACTATTTAGATGGGATGTTCAGGGCGTCCTTATGGGCTTATCTAAGGTAAATCAATCTATTATATCCATGATATTCTCAAGAATGTTGGGATGATTTTATTAATTAATTTGATCATCTAAAGGAGTGATTTTGATGAATATTATTAGAATACTTTCATTCATGTCTTCCAAAACATTTCATCTCGACCATTTAATAAGTTCATATCTGAAAAAAATATATAAGTCTCGATACTTGACATTCAACCTATAAATATGGACTGAATTTTTATTTTTATATTATTATTTATAAAGTTAAAGATACATTATAAATATTGTAGTTTCATCCATTATTTTGTCATTGGAATACATTTTATATGGTTTTATTTCAATTTCAACATTATGTGCTATGAAGTTTTATAAATTTTATTCTTTACCATATAGATTACACAAATTTATTAATTTATTATAATCATTTTCCATTATTCAATCTATTTTTACTCGGTTTTATGTACTTCATTCTGTTTGTATTTGGAAAACTATTCTCAATATGACAATCAAATTATTTTCTAAATGAATTTATATTCTTTTTTCAAACAAATTGGGATTATCATTTTATGTACATAACATTAAATTTTCTCTACAAAAATCCGGCTTATCATTTAGTCTTCAACTGGTTAGTATTAAATGTTCATCTCTGTGAATTACTGAACAACTAATAGTTTTTTCATTAATTATTCCAGGTTTGAGGAATGATGATAATATTTTTATCTAATTCATCCATTTCACTCTCCTCACAGTAAGCACATCTCATTCCATTTTATATTTTCTTTTCAGTTCAAATTTATTTCTTACACATTCCCCTTATTATAACTGATTATTATAAAAAAAAATTCCAACTCTTAAATTTTTATGTATACACTTTGTTTGTTCAAACATCTTATTATACTATGATTTTTTTTAACTATCAGTTATATTATTTCACCAATATCTATTCCCATTCACGTTTTTATATTGTTTTCATTGTTAGTATGTTGTATTCACTACATGTTTTTACTGTTTATATAATTGTGTTTTCATATATGTTACTATTATATTTTAATATTCTCTTAGTATGGCGCCATATATTCTAGAATATTGTTCATTCGATTCCATTCAATGTTAGTATTCTATATTTCTGGTAATAATTATATACGAGGATGGTATGTAATATATGTGTTTCCATTAAATGTATGAATATGGGTTCCTTTGGAATCATGTTTTGTATGTTTACTCTCTTATTATGTCATCATAATTTTAGTATGCTATATTTTGTTCTTGAATGAGTTATTGACCATTCCACTGTTTTAATAAATTGATTGTAGGAGTACAGTGGCATAGAGAAATCCTTTTTGAAACAAATCTGCATGGGTCACCCTGTAAAAGTTATGCTGAATCATTAATCCATGATGTCCGGTTTGGGGAGGCCAAACCCATAACATTGTCCCTATTTCCTATCTCATTCCATTAGGTTTTTTGTCTCCAACACATGAGGGATGGTGAGGGGTGAGAACTAGGTTTTTGTCTCCACTGTCATTCCAAGATATTTTTTTTAAAACTCTTCCCCATCATTCTCCCATTTATTGTTCAATTTTAAGAGGAAGGTGCTAAAAGTATGAATGTCTGATATTATTAGTTTAATTGGGAAGGTGATAACATTATGAATTATAGTTTTAGTTTTATTGAGATATGGGGATTGTGATGATAGTTTTAATGTATGTTTTTCAGTGTTGGATTTCATTTAGTGGAGGATAATTGTGAATGGACAACAAAATGTCCATAAATATACACTAATGTAGTAATGGTATCACTAGTGGACTAATAGTCAGCTTACTCTAGAGGTATGAGCCATGATGGATGAAACAATGAATATTATGGAGTGAAATTTAATACAAAATGTTATTGTAGTCACATAGAGAGGAAAAAGGGTAATTTGAACAAGAAAAAAAATAAATCAGACTAAAAAGTTTTGATGCAATGTTGTGATAATAATAATTTAGCTATTTAATTGGTTTTCATTCCTTTTTTCTAAAATATTATTGCATTAAATACGGTTTTAGAGTCTGCACATTACAATTTACTTTATTAGAACATGTATACTGCTCTGTTTGAAGGTTTTATTATAAGATTTACAGACAAAAATTACTTTATACACCGGTTGAAAATTTTCAGGTGTATTATCTGGTCCAATACCAATTCCACACAAATGAATTACTGTAGGAAAATTCATTACTATTAATTCATGTATGTATATTCTGTATTTTCAGATTGTACCTATTGAATGTTTTTGTATCTGTAGATTGTTTTTTTCGGGATTTCTCATGGTGGAAATTTTCATATGGGTTTTTATCAAGTTGAATGTTAGTTTTTCATGTTGGATGTTTTTTATGTAGGACTTTTCTCATGATGGACATTTTTCTTGTCATCCTGGATGGTTTTCATGGTGGACGTTTTGGTATCAGTTTTTCTTTCTATTTGTTTTCTATTAATATGGACGTTACTCATGCTGGAGGTTTTTGATGCTGGATATTGTTTTGAAGATTGATTAGCTTGGGTTTTTCATGCTGGATTCCATTTAATGTGGGATGTTTTGTATTATTTGATTTCTTCCAAGTTGTTGGATGGGTTTCATGTTGGACATTACTCATTTATGGCCTTTATACTTCTATTAATTATTAAATGATTACAGTTTTATTTGATACTTTTCTAATTTTTTTCTCTGTACATGTCAATACATCGATAGGAATTTCAAATGAATGGAGGTAATTTTTCATAAAATTGTATATTTAACCTCCATTTTGTCCAATATATGAAAACTGGTAATTTGTCTTCATTATAGTCTACACTGTTTATTTTTTATGCACTAACAACATGAAACATATGTGTTATAAATTACCCACATTTTTTTCCATTATTTACGGTTATCAGGATGTTATTTCATGATTTTATTTAGGAAAAGAAGATGACTTAGAGGGAACTCTTATACAAGGTGCTGTTTAGCTAGCCAGGAAATTTTTTGATTCAATTTTGGGTCAATAAAACAACCAAAGGTCACACTCCTCAAATTATGTTGGAAATTTTAATACTTTTAATTTCATCCAACAATTTCTATATTGGAGTTCCCTTTCTAAATTATATGTGAATATTACATTAATTTTTAATTTTTCAATTTATGTTTGTAATTTTATGAAATTATAAAAAACTCATCATTCAGGAGTTGTATTATTTTATAATTTATTATTCTAACATGTCCTTTCATAAGCATATATCAAACTAACACATCCATTTTGATTGTATCCAAAACCAACTCATGTTACAACCAAAAATTGTAATAGCTACTTTTTATTTTATTAAGCATAGGTTGTAGTGTTTCTTCATTACAACCGATATAGCGTTGGGATTATGGCATCCAGGAAATGATCCATCACTAGAGGCGTGTTATTGTAGGTACATTATTTTTGTGACCTAGGAAAAGAAATAAGTTATAAAATAATTTATTTATGTAAATTAGAAGTTATGTTTCTAATTTCCCATGTTCTTTGTTGTGATTAATTCATTTTATTCCAAACTATGAGGTTAAAAAATGAAGCTGTGGATTTCTCAACATGGGATTCCTCAGGGAATTCAATTTCTGGTTACCTGAATTTGGTAGAGTAGATGATTATGAAATCTGATGCAATGTATACAATAATTTTGGAAAAGTTAACTTCTTTATTCATATGTTCCATGCACAACATGATTATTAATTTTCATGACCCCACTTCATCTATTAATTTTTTATTTTTCATTTGTTTTCAAATGCAGAATCAGATTCTAATTATTTTATTCTTATCTTTCCATTTTAGTAAAATAAAATAAATAGGTTCATATTTTTTTTAATTTTTAATTTTGTGTGAGTGACATTAACCCCCGTTCATGATTTTTATCTTAGTGTTGATTCATTATTTGAAGCATGTCCTTGACAATGAGATTTCACTAATGATCTATGCATTTATTCTACATTTCATTTTTATTGAAATGGTGCCCAATGAGCTAACATTATTTTAGTGCATGTTAAGTGGGTGAATACAAGGAAGAGCTGGTGAGAGGTCCTAATGGACATCGTATTGACATAAATCATGTTGAAGTTCAAGAGGAACTAAAATCAACACTTAGTAGAGTGTGAGAAATTTCCCATTTACTATGCAGGTATCTCTAACAAAATTCAATAATGCGTTTTAATATTCAATAACATTTTTTTGCGTTTTTTGGGTAATTATAAAGGTGGACAACACGTCATGTACCTGTTGAATATAAAATTATACTATTGAATGAAGCAAAAACAAACATCCAGGTTCCTGTTTCTACTTTGTTTTCAATGTATTTGACAGATTCCACATTACTATTTAAAGTTGTATGCGATACATTTCCCATTTAATGTCCATGTTTGTCTGAATGAAATTTACTATGTAGGTTTCAAGTGACATGTTATCCAAGATGTGCTTTATTGGTCACTGTAATGGACATTTCATAGACTATTTAGGTAAATATATCCATGGTTTGTGCACTCCATTACTATTTAGGTATTATTGATGTTCTTATTTATAAATAACAAAACATGTGTTATGTACCCCCCACCCACATGAAAATCACCATCTAATTTTCAATACATAGACAACCTTTTTTGTGTCTAATCATTAATGATATGATATCTCTTATCACTTATTCTTTCAATAAATCTTCGAGCCTTTTTAAAGAATGCAAGGACATTATGCAACAGGAATGAATGTGGATTGAGGGTAATGTTTTCCAATGATCTGAAAAATAGTTAAAGGTAACAAATCATCTCTTAGAGGATTGGAAAGGGTTAAATTCTCTAGACTATCTGAAGAAATCAAGCAATCTATGAATGATATTTTGCAATGACAAAACAATTTCGGTAAACTAGACATCCCCACATCTAATGATGTTCTATTATAATATAATATTTGTGAGATCATTCTTACTAAATTAAGTATTATTAAAAATCCATTATACATATGATGAATCAAATAGAGTGATATAAGTACTCAATTATTCCACATCATGAACAAGGAGAGAATGATCCAGAAATAGATCTCTAGAATTAAGGTGAATAATGAGACTTTTAATGTTGGGGGGCACATATATAATGGAATAGTCAATCAATTTTAATGTTCTGGGGCTATCTACAGGTATATTTTTTATGATATTATTTTATGTTTATCAACTACAGTTTCATATCAATACTATTTTCTGGGTTAATAGTTACAGATATGATATTGATATTGGGATGATGGAGAAGGAGGTATGTCACTTGATTTGGCATGAAATAATTTGATTCTGTAAAGTACAAACTGGTGGTGAATTATACTATTTTTATTTATGTCTTTACCTTATAATAAATTTTATTTTCATATATAGTTATGGTTACTCAACATCCTGGTATTGATGGTATTGAGGTCTTCCAATGTTCCTAGGATTTCTACAGTTTTATGATTTTTAAGATATTATTTTATGTGTTCCATCTAAAATTTAATATCAATACGTTTCTGATGAAGTAATTTGATAGGAGTTGCAAATATGATTTTTATATTGGGAAGATATAGGAGTTTTGACACTTCATATGGCTTGACAGAATGTGATTTTGTATACAAAGATCCAACTATTGGTTAATTATATTGTTGTTCATTTATATCTTTTAGTGCTACTGAATCATATTTAAATATATAGTCATGGTTACTAAACACCATGGTATTGAGGGTATTGAGGTCTTCCAAGGTTCCTAGGCTGTCTACTGGTATATGTTTTTATGATATTATTTTATTTGTATCTTCTAATCTCAATACTCTTCTGATGATGTAGTTTGAGGACAATCTAATATGACCTTGTCAGGGAGTGTTGTAGCCAGCTCCAAGAAAAGTATGTGGTTGTCAAGGACAATCTTATTTCTTCAATCAAGATGGATTTTTTGCATTAGTGGAGGGCCTTCAGGATTTTTTTTCCGATTCTTGCAGAATGAAGAGCGGTTTGAGGGAGTTTTTGTTGAAGTTCATGGAGGTCGAAAAACATGAATATTTATGGCTTCTACTCCACAAGTGAAAGGCCTTCGTAGTTATCAAAAAACAGATTGGGATCAGAGCCATTGAAAATGTGACTATAGAGATCCTAAAAACATTTAGTGCTATTCTAATCTCAATGTATTGTAAACATTTATTGAAACGCATTGAGCACAGCCATTGTAATTCAATATATGAATCATAAAATGGTTCAATTATTTTAAATAGAGTTTTAAATTCTGAGAAATTCTTGAGAACAGAATCCATTAAATCCCTCTCTCCTTTATTTCAAAGACATTTGAATGTCTTGGAATATTTATTTTACTATTTTTCACATTCATTGCATGAATCCACTATATTTACTAAACCAGGGTGTACCCAGTCCTATGTGTCACCACCACAAACAGCCACATCTCCATTTTTCCACTGCTAGTTACCCAAATACCCACTACCTTCCTCACAAAAACCCACGTTTCCCTTCATTTCTCGACAACCATCCATGGCTTCACTGCCTAATTCATTCGAGCACAGGGTTAAACTCGTCGGGTTCTTCATCCCGCAGCTCGCATTCGAAGACGGCCATCCCGGCAATGTGTTCACTGCCTTACACCCGTGGTCACCTTCATTTCTCGACAACCACCAATATCTTCATCACCTTACGCATTCGAACTTACGGTTCTGCTCATCAGTCTTCTTCCTCCCACATCTTGCATTCGACGACGTCCATCCCTTCAACGCCTTCACCTCCTTACGCCTACGACAGTATTCGTCTCCTTCGACATCCATTGTCTCGCTTGCGGTTCATCTCTGTATTCATACACCGCTCTCTGGCTCCCCATCTCTGGAACGCCTGTATCCTCATCTCCGTATTCGGCTGCTCCCCGTCTCCATCACTCCTTGTCTCTTCCTCTCTGTCCCCGTTAACAGAAATCCAACACCTCGACTCCCGAATTTATTCACATCACGTCAACTCCCTTTCTCTATTCACCATGACCTCCTTTTTCTAAGAGAAACTTCAATTTACCACATTGAACGTACTCTGTTCCAAAACCTACTCCACTTTCAACTGCTGAAGCTGACCTGCAAAAACCTCTTCGCGAACCACTTTTACCATCACCAACAGTATATTCAAAAATTTTACAGATGTACATATCTGAAACTGGTATGTTCTCCAATAATATCTATATTCTCCATTCCTATATCATATGTGATGTTAACTCTTATAATGAATTTCAACTCTATTTTTAGATTTTTTTTCAGGGATTTATAAATTACACTGACTTCATACATCTAGGAACTATTCAGATGGGATGTTCTGGGCGTCCTTATCGACTTATGTAAGGTAAATCAATCTATTATATCCATGATATTCTCTAGAATGTGGGGATGATTATATTAATGAATTTGAAAATCCAAAGGAGTGATTTTGATGAATATTATTATAATACTTTCATTCATGACTTCCAAAACATTTCATCTCGACTTTTTAATAAGTTCAGATCTGAAACACATATATCTGTCTCAATACCTTACATTCAACCTATAAATATGGAATGATTTTTTAATTATATATAATAATTTATAAAGGTAAAGATACATTATAAATATTCTAGTTTCATCCATTTTTTTGTCATTGGAATACATTTTATAAGGTTTTATTTCAATTTCAACATTATGTGCTATGAAATTTTATAAATTTTGTTCTTTACCATATACATTACACAATTTTATTAATTTATTATAATCATTTTCCATTTTTGAATCTATTTTTACTCGGTTTTTTTACTTCATTCTGTTTGTATTTGGAAATCTATGCTCATAATGACAATCAAGTTATTTTCTAAATGCATTTCAATTCTTTTTGCATAAAAATATGGATTATCATTTTATGTACATTACATTAACTATTCTCTAAAAAAATTTGGCAAATCATTTAGTCTTCAACTTGTTAGTAGTAAATGTTTATCTCTATGAATTACTGACCAACTAATAATTTTTTCTTTAATTATTCCAGGTTTGAGGAATGATGATACTATTTTTACTAATTCATCTTTTTCACTCTCCTCACAGTAAGCACATCTCATTCCATTTTAGATATTCTTTTCAGTTCAATTTTATTTCTTACACATTCCCCTTATTATAACTGATTGTTATACAATTTTTTTCCTACTCTTAAATTTTTATGTATACACTTTTTTTGTTCAAACATCTTATTATACTATGATTTTATTTCACTATTAGTTATATTATTTCACCAATATCTATTCCCATTCACTTTTTTATTTTGTTTTCATTTTTAGTATGTTATATTCACTACATGTTTTTACTGTTTATATAATTGTTTTGTTAAATATGTTACTATTATGTTTTAATATTCTCTCAGTATGTCATCATATATGCTAGAAAATTGTTTATTCGATTCCATTCAATGTTAGTATGCTATATTTCTGGTATTAATTATATACGAGGTTGGTATGTAATATATGTGTTTCCATTAAAAGTATGAATATGGTTTTCATTGGAAGCATGTATTGTATGATTACTTTCTTACTATGTCTTCATAATTTTAGTATGCTATATTTTGTTCCTGAATGAGTTCTTGAACATTCCATTGTTTTAATAAATTTATTGTAGGAGGATAGTGGCATAGAAAAATCCTTTTTGAATCAAATCTTCATGGGTCACCCTGTAAAAGTTATGCTGAATCATTAAGCCATGATGTCTGGTTTGGGGAGGCCAAACCCATCACATTGTCCCTATTTCCTATCTCATTCTATTAGGTTTTTTGCCTCCAACACATGAGGGATGGTGAGGGGTGAGAACTATGTTTTTGTCTCCACTGTCATTCCAATGTATTTTTTTTAAAACTCTTCCTCATCATTCTCCAAATTATAGTTCGATTTTGAGAGGAAGGTGCTAAAAGTATGAATGTCCGATATTATTAGTTTTATTGGGAAGGTTATTACTATATGAATGATATTTTTAGTTTTATTGAGATATGGGGTTTGTGATGATAGTTTTAATGTATGTTTTTAAGTGTTGGATTTGATTTCGTGGGGGATAATTGTGAATGGACAACAAAATGTCCATAAATATACACTAATGTAATAATGGAATCACTAGTGGACTAATAGATAGATTACTCTAGAGGCACGAGCCAAGATGGAGGAAATAATGAATATTGTGGAGTGAAATTTAGTACAACATGTTATTGTAGTCACATAGAGAGGTGAACAAAGGGTAATTTCAACAAGAAAACTAATAAATCAGACTAAGAAGTTCTGGTACAATGTCGTGCTAATAATAATGTAGTTATTTAATTGGTTTTCATTCCATTTTTCTAAAATATTATGTGAATTAAATACTGTTTTAGATTCTGCACATTACAATTTACCTTATTAAAACATGTATACTCCTCAGTTTAAAGGTTTTTATAAGATTTACATACCAAATTTACTTTATACAACAGTTGCAAATTTTCAGTGGTATTATCTGGGCCAAAACCAATTCAACACAAATGAATTACTGTAGGAAATTCATTACTATTAATTCATGTACGTATATTCTGTATTTTCAGATTGTACCTAATGAATGATTTTGTATCTGCAGATTGTTTTTTTTTCAGGATTTCTCATGGTGGAAATTTTTGTATGGGTTTTTATCAAGTTGATTGTTAGTTTTTCATGTTGGATGTTTTTTATGTAGGACATTTCTAATGATGGAATTTTTTCTTCTCATCATGGATGGTTTTCCTGGTGGATGTTTTGGTATCAGTTTTTCTTTCTATTTGTTTTCTATTAATATTTGATGTCTTCTAGGTTTCTGGATGGGTTTCATGCTGGACGTTACTTATTTATGACCTTTACCCTTCTATTAATTATTAAGTTATTAGAGTTTTATTTGATAATTTTCTAATTGTTTTCTGTGTACATGTAAATACATCGATAGGAATTTCAAATGAATGGTGGTAATTTTTCATAAAATTTAATATTTAACCTCCATTTTGTCCAACATATGAATACAGGTAATTTGTCTTCTCAATAGACGACACAGTTTAATTTTTATGCACCAAAAACATGAAACACATGTGTTATAAATTCCCCACATTTGATTCCATTATGTAAGGTGATCAGGATGTGATTTCATGATTTTCTATAGGAAATGAAGATGACTCAGAGGGAACTCTTATACAAGTTGCTGTTTAGCTCGCCAGGAAATTTTTTGACTTAGTTGTTGGTCAACAGAACAACCAATGGTCACACTCCTCAAATTATGTTGGAAATTTGAAGATATTTAATTTCTTCTATAAATTTCTATATTGGAGTTCCCTTTCTAAATTATATGTGAATTTTACATTCATTTATAATTTTTCAATTTATGTATGAAATTTTATGAAATTATAAAAAACTCATCAATCAGGAGTTGTATTATTTTACAATTTATTATTTAAACATGTACCTTCATAAGCATATATCAAACTAACACATCCATTTTGATTGTATCCAAAACCAACTCATGTTACAACCATAAATTCTAATAGCTTATTTTTATTTTATTAAGCATAGGTTTTAGTGTTGCAGCATTGCAACCAATATAGCATTGGGATTATGGAATCCAGGAAATGATCCATCACTAGAGGAGTGTAATAATAGGTACATTCTTTATTTTTGTGACCTAAGAAAAGAAATAAGTTATACAATAATTTATTTATATAAATTAGAAGTTATGTTTCTAATTTTTCCATTTTCTTTGTTGCGATTAATGCATTTTATTCCAAACTATGAAGTTAAAAAATGAAGCTGTGTATTTCTCAACATGGGATTCCTCAGGGAATGTAATTTCTGGTTACCTGAATTTATTAGAGAATATGATTATGAAATCTGATGCAATGTATACAATAATTTTTGAAATGTTAACTTCTTTATTCAAATATTCCATGCACAACATGATTATTAATTTTCATGACCCCACTTCATCTATTAATTTTTTATTTTTCATTTGTTTTCATATACAGATTCAGATTCTAAATATTTTATTCTTATCCTTCGATTTCAATAAAATAAAATAAATAGGTTCATATTTGTTTTAATTTTTAATTCTGTGTGAGTGACATTAACCCCCGTTCATGATTTTTATCTTAGTGATGTTTCATTATTTGAATCATGTCCTGGATAATGAGATTTCACTAATGATCTGTACATTTATTCTAAATTTCATTATTATTGAAATGGTTCCCAATGAGCTAACATTATTTCAGTTCATGTTAAGGGGGTGCATACAAGGAAGAGCTGGTGAAAGGTTTTAATGGACATCATATTGACATGACTCATGTTGATGTTCAAGAGGAACTAAAATCAACACTCAATAGAGTGCGAGACATTTCCCATTTACTATGCAGGTTTCTCTAACAAAACTCAATAAAGTGTTTTAATATTCAATAACATTTTTTTTGTTTTCTAGGTAAATATAAAGCTGGACAGCACGTCATGTACCTGTTGAATATAGAATTATATAGTTGATTGACGCAAAAACAAACATCCAGGTTCCTATTTCTACTTTGTTTTCAATGTAATTGATGGATTCCACATTACTATTTAAAGTGTATGCGAGACATTTCCCATTTAATGTGCATGTTTGTCTAAATGACATTTACTATGTAGGTTTCAAGTGACATGTTATCCATGATGTGCTTTAGTGGTCACTGTAATGGACATTTCATAGACTATTTAGGTAAATATATCCTTGGTTGGTGCACTCCATTACTATTTCTGCATTATTGAAGTTCTTATTAACAAATAAAAAAACATGTGTTATGTACCCCCACCCACATGCAAATCACCATCTAATTTTCAATACATAGACATCCATTTTTGTGTCTATTCACTGAAGATATGAGTTCTCCTATCACTTATACTTTCAATAAATCTTAGATCCATTTTAAAGAATGCAAGGACATTATACAACAGGAATGAATGTTGATTGAGGGTAATGTTTTCCAATGATATAGAAAATATTTAAAGGTAACAAATCATCACTTAGAGGATTGGGTAGGGCTAAATTCTCTATACTATCTGAGGAAATCATGCAAGCAATTCATGATATTTTTCAATGACAAAACAATTTCGGTAAACTTGACATCCCCACATCTAATGATGTTCTGTTATAATATAATATTCGTGAGCTCATTCATACTAAATTAAGGATTATTAAAAATCCAATATAAATATGATGGATCAAATAGTGTGATATATGTTGGAACCATGGTCTTCTATGCATGATTTGGAGTGTGGTTTGTGTTTGTTGTCAATCCTCAATGGAACCTCGGATCATGTACCAGCAAAGAGATCATATATTTCTAGCAAAAGACAGTATTGAAGGTGGCGTCGTTTCCCAGTGTTTGCAAAATTTTTGGGGTCCAAAATCTGGAAGTTTTTGAGCATCGCAAAAAGTGGATTTCCCTAAAGATAATAATTAAATATGGATAAGGCTTGAATTTCGCGAAGAGAGGATGCATGGTTTTGAAATCGAGAAGACCAGAAGAATGGAGGCGGTGAGTCTTCGCGATTACGTCAAAGCATCGCGAATGGCAGAGTTGAAGCGCATCGCGGCGTTGAAGGGCTTTGCGAGGGAGCTTCACGGCGTGCGAGGGAGCTTCGCGGAAAAGTCGCGAAGGTATGTTGATGGTGATTCTTCGCGATTACGTCAAGCTCTGCGAACAGAAAATTGCCGTGGTGCTTCGCGATTTGAACAGAATTATGACAGAAACTTTGGAGCTTCGCAATTTGAGATGACGTGGCGTTGACTTCGCGTGGAAGGGATGAGGGTCGGTGGAATCACCTATAAATAGAGGCCGACCCCCTCGAGAGATGAAGAGAGAGAATTTCAGTGAAAGTCCTTTGATCTCGGTTCGCAAAGTTCTCTCGCGAAGGCAGTGTGCTTCGCGAACGAGGAGCTTCGCGACGGCTATTTTAGCTCTGCGAAAGACGCGCGCCCCGCATTGGCTCAGTGAGCTTCGCGAAGTGGCAAGAGATTCGCGATATCCAAGCATTGCGATGGCTGGAGCATCGCGAGAGTGCTTCGTGGTTGAGCTTCGCGAAATGGCAGGGGCTCCACAAAGGCTTGTTTGAGCTTTGCAATTTTGGGAGCCTCGCAAAGTAGGGTACTTTGCGAAGGCCTTTTGTCAAAGGTTTTTTGCCCTGTGGATAAGGAAAAAGGGGGTTTTCTTCAGTGGTTGGAGTTTGGATCTTAACAGAGCATTAACTCAGGACTCTGATGCAAGCAAAGCCTCATGCTGAACAGGAGACAATGAACTTCATGACTAACAATTGAAGAGACCTTCATGTCTATAAACTAAGTGAGACTTCACCAATTGCAGAGAGCCAGGGGGAGTCAATGGGAGTGACTCGAGGGAAGCACTGAGTTATCCCTTAACCTTTGTAAAGGCAGTGAGCCTGGGACAGAGTGACTGTACCCGAACTTTTGTAATCTACAGCTAGTGAAGCATAGTGGTTTTTGGTACGACCGACAACCTGTCGGCGTATGCTCCTTGGACGTATCCCTTAGTGGTTAACCAAGTAAAAAGGGTTGTGTCTTGTATGTGCTTGTGAATGCTTGCTTTCTAATCATAATCATCATACAGGCTCAAAAAGTTCCTACCAACGTGGAAACAAGATCCATCACATTAAAAGAAAAATTGGTAACCCTGATTCGCCCCTCCCCTCTCAGGGTGTCTCGGGGTCCTTAAAGTGGTATCAGAGGGAGGTTATTGGTGTTGAATCTGACCTTCTTCGTCATGGAAAACGCGGTCAATGTCAGGGGAGTCCCTCACTTCGATGGAAGCAATTTCTAGATCTGGATGAACAGAATGAGATCTCATCTAAGATCTCTTGTAATGGATGTTCTTTTTTCTACTATGCAAGGAAAACAAGTCACAGATCCAACAGGACTGGCTATGACTGAAACAGACAGGAAACTTCTTGATGCAGATGCTAGAGCACAGAATGCTCTCACTACAGCCCTTTCTGATTAGATATACCTGAATTTGATGAATTGCACCTCATCAAAATCCATGTGGGATAAACTTGAGAATATTTTTTAAGGAGATAGAAAAGTAAAGGTGGCGAAACTACATGTTATACACAATCGGTTTGATGATCTGAAGATGCATCTAGACGAGAATATAGAATCTTTATTCAATCGAATTACTGAAGTGGTTGGAGCAATTCATGCTCTAGGCGAAGAAATCAAAGACATTGATATTGTAAAGAAAATATTAAGAATACTTCCACCTCTGTATAATGTGAAGGTGTTAGCCATTGAGGAAATATAACTTTCCAAACTTTCTCTAGATGATATACTGAGAAACTTGGTAGCATATGAAATGAGAGTCAAACCAGAAGATGCTACGACTCGGTTGAGCAAGGAAATGGCATTAAAGTCCATGGATAAATTGAAAATCTCAAAGGATATTAGCGGTGATGATGACGAAGAGAAAGAAATTCTGTCTCTCATTACAAAGAAGTTCTAGAAGGGGAAAGGGAAATTCAAGGGGAAGTTACCTCTCGCATGTTTCCGTTGTGGAAAAGTTGGGCACATTGCCTCTCAGTTCTTGAAGAATATCAATGATTATGACAGTGAAGATGAAAACTGCAAGATGCCTCAGAGAAGGTTCTTCAAAAAGGGAGACTTCAAATATGGTAAGAAAATGCAAAGGAAGTGTTTTGTCTGTGAAGAGGAAGAAGATGAAAATGAATTCTGTGCTGAATAAGAACCAGAATTCAAAATTTGGAACCATGCTTCTATGATGGAAACTGTTGAAAAGTCAGAAGATACTGATGGAGAAAAACTAACTGAGAACTTGTGTATATCCTGAGGTGCAACTTAAGGATACGGTTAGTAAGCATAAAATTAAATGTAAGAGCTGCAATAAGTGTAAATCAATTGTAGAAGAATCAACTGAATACGTTGATCAACTTGAAGCTGAAATTGAACGACTAGAAGAATTTGTGAAGGTACAGTCTAAAATAATTGAAAGAAATGATTATGTAGTTGATCTGAAGCTGAGAATTGAAGAGCAGGCAAAGGTCATCAATGACCTCACATCCAGACTGGATGAAAAATCCAAGACTGCTGATGGTCTTGAGGAGGAAGTAGTTACTCTAAGGAGTAAACTGGAGACTGAATGAGTTCTAAAAGAATCGACGAAGAAAATACAGTTCGGAAGATTCTCATATGCAGAATTACTAGCAAGAGCCAAGTGTGGTTCAGATGGGGTTGGAAAAATCTTGAGTGATCAAAGACCCGATTGAATGGGAAAGAGTGGAATTGGCTTTGAGGCTGAGTCATCAACTACTGGAAGTGAAAATATCCAAAAGAAAGATAAGATGAAAGTTGAACATGTTGAAATGAAACCTAGAGTGCTGAAAAAGGAACACTCAATCCAAACTAATAGGAGACCTGAAAATAATCCTCAAACTTTCAAAAATGACAGACTATCTTACTATTCTCCCAAGGAAGAAGTTATAAGGAGAAATTCAAGTGAGAAGACATTTCCTCTCATGAATTGTCAGTTCTGTGGCTATCTGGGCCATACCATGTCTTATTGTGATGAGGCAAGAAGCTATCTGAATGGAGAAGATATAGATGCTCAACAAAGGAGAAAAATGTCATATCCTAATTCTTATAGAAGAAATAATTTCTATGGATATTGTTTTCATTGTTCTAACTTTAGTCATAAGGCCATTAATTGCAGGCAGAGAAGGGACATGGACACCTCATACCGAAGTTCAAGACAAGTCAAGTCTCGTCAGCAAGATAGTGTTGCACTTTAAAACAGGTTCTCACCTCTCAAAGTAGACTTTGACTATGAAGAACTTGGTTATGCGGAAGATATATTTGAAAGGCCATTAGTTCTATATACTCAATCTAATGTCTCATGGATGGAAAGGAAGAAGATTGAGAAATCGAACCTTGCAGAGGTAGCCCTCAAAGCTACAAAGAACAACAGTACCTGGATTATGGATAGCAGTTTTTCATCTCATATGAAAGGTAATGTTGGCCTACTAATGAATATCATAAAGATTGTTGATGGTACAGTAAGATTTGGTAATGATGGTGCTATGAAAATCAAAGGGAGTGGAAGTACCCAATTAGCTAATGGAAAACTAATGAAGACTGTAGTCCTTTACGTGGATGGCCTACGTCATAATCTCCTCAGTGTGAGTAAACTCTATGACTCAGGACTTATTGTTACTTTTAATCAGAAAGGCTGTACTAGCAAGGGAAAAACTGGAAATTCGCTTATGAAGGGATGCATAACAGAAGGCAACTTGTATCAGGTTGATAGTGAAGAAAATGTATGTTACATGACTTTTGAAGAAGAAAACAATTTGTGGCATCAGAGACTAGGAAACATCAATCAACAAGACATGGAGAAAATATCAAAATTGAGAATTGTCATGGACATCCGCAACCTGAAGCGTGAGCGTGAAAAATCTTGTGATGCTTGTATTCATGGGAAGCTGTTCTGCAGTTCATATCGGCCAAAGAAGAAAAAGGTGTCTCACCTTCTTGATCTGATTCATACATATGTTTGTGGTCCAATAAATGTTGCCGGAACACATGGATAAAGGTACTTTGTCCTTTTCATAGATGATTACAGTAGAATGGCATGTGTGATGGTCATTCACAGGAAACGACAAGTCCTTGACTGCATGAAAACATATCGGCGAATCACTGAGAATGATACTGGACGAACAATCAAAGTGTTGCGATCTGACAACGAAGGAGAATACACATCCATTGAATTTTATAATTATCTAGAGAGGCAAGGGATACAACATGAGGTAGCTGCTGTGAGAACTCCACAACAAAATGGAGCTGTTGAAAGTAGGAATCGGCAGGTGAACAACATGGCACGAACTATGCTGATTGAGAGTCGTATTCCACGACATTACTGGAAAGAGGCTGTTCAAGCTGCAGTGTACATTCAGAATCGAACAAGACTTTATATTGGTGAGACGAAGACACCATACAAATTGTGGCATGGACGGAAGCCTTCCCTAAAATACATTCGTGTCTTTTGAAGTAAATGCTTCATTAGGAACAAAGAAGGAAATCAAGGGAAATATGGCGACAATGCAGTTGAAGGAATTTTCCTTGGTTTCTCAATGAACAGAAAAGCCTACAAATGTTTCAACAAGCGTTTGGGAAGAATTGTGGAAAGCAGTGATGTTAAGATAATTGAAGAGAAAACCACAAATCCTCCAAGGGCGTCATATGATGATGTGATAAAAATCAGGAAGAATGTGAATGTGAAGAAAATACAAGTGTAGAAATAGATGAAGTTGTTCAAAACACTTAGCAGTCACATCATGATGTTGACTCAGAAGAAGAATCTGAAGAAGAAACTATGGCTGAAAAAAATGCTACTGAACCTCGCAGGAGAAATCGAAGAGCTGAGATTGATCCATCCAACATAATTGGGGACAAAAGCGCACCCACTCAAACAAGGAGGATGAGGAATAACACGCAGTCTACATTTCCCTCAGTTGTAGAGCCATTCTCATTCGAAGAAGCTGCAAAAGATAAATCTTGGGTGAAAGCCATGAATGATGAATTAGATTAGATTGACAAGAAATCAGACATGGGATCTTGTCTAGAGACCCGAAGGTCACAATGTCATTAGTACCAAATGGATCTTCAAAAATAAGTTTGATGAGCATGGAAGTGTCATCAGAAACAAGGAACGACTGGTATGTAAAGAATACTCTCAGATTGAAGGCATTGATGTTGAAGAAACCTTTGCTCCAATGGCTAGACTGGAGTCAATCAGGCTTTTCTTTGCCATGGCACTACAAAGAGGATATAAAGTATATCAAATGGATGTCAAGATAGAATTATTGAATGGTGTACTCAATGAAGAAGTCTATATTGAACAACCAGTGTGCTTTGTTTTAGGTACTCATGAAACAAAGGTCTACAAACTAAAGAAAGCCCTATATGGTTTGAAGCAGGCACCACGGGCATGGTACTCACGGCTAGAATCATATCTCAAGAAGTTGGAATTTAAAAGAGGAGGAGTTGATCACAATATCTATGTGATGAATTATCCAAAAGTTCAATTCATGGTTCTTGTCTACGTTGATGATATCATATTTGGTGGAAGCAGGCAGAAATCAGTGGATGAATTTTCCAACCACATGAAATCCGAATTTGAATTGTCTATGATTGGGGAGCTCACATATTCCATGGGGCTGCAAGTGATTCAAAAGAAGGAATACAATTTCATTTCTCAGAAAAAATATGCAAGAGAGTAGCTGAAGAAGTTCAATATGCAAGACTCAAAACCAATGTCAACTCCGATTTCAGTTGGAACTAAACATTGATAGCTTGAGGATGGGAACTCTGTTGATCCCACCATGTACAGGAGGATCATTGGAAGCCTACTGTACCTGACAGCGACAAGGCCAGATATTGTCTTTACAACATGCCGTGCATCCCGCTTTAAGATTAATCCAAAGGAGGAACATATGGAAGCAGAAAAAAAATCATGAGGTATATTAAAGGCACACATAACTTCGGGTTATTTTTTGTTGCAGGCAGGGACAGTGAATTAACAGCGTTTTCTGATGCTGACTGGGCTGGTGATGTAGTAGACAGAAAGTCCACTAGTGGTGGAGCTTTCTATATTGGGCAGAAATGTGTTGGCTGGTTGAGCAAGAAACAAGAAAGTACTTCTCTTAGTACTGCTGAAGCTGAGTATATCTCCCCCACAAAGTCATGCACTCAACTGCTATGGATGAAGCATCAATTAACTGACATTGGCGATGAGGTGATGCAACCAATGTTGATTTACTGTGACAATAAGAGAGAAATTGATCTTACAAAGAATCATGTTCAACATTCTCATACAAAACACATTGAAATCAGGTATCACATTATCAAAGAGAATGTTGAGCAAAGCGTGATTAAATTGGATCATGTGGGAACAGATGAGCAAGTGGCTGATATCCTGAAAAATCCACTGTCAGTGGTTGTGTTTGAGAAGCATCGGTTGAACCTCGGTGTTCGACCACCTCCCAGTGCATAAGGAGGTTGCGAAATTCCCCACTCCCCGTTTGTTTTAAATGTTTTAATCAGTTTATGGATATGATGCAGCTTTATGGGTGAGATAATATCCAGGGGGAGTATGGTTTGAGCTGAATGTGAACAAGTTTACTGGTCTTTGGATTTATTGTCAATGGGGGAGAAAGGAGAAGGAATAAATTCAGGAAAGAAGAATGAGAATGAACACAGTGGAACCCAATTCAAGCCTCCTCTCTTGTTTTATAAACCGAGAATTGCTCAAGTAGACTTAGAGTGTTGGCTGGGTTGATTCCTGCGGTTTTTGGTTTTCAAATTGATGGAGATCTATGGAATTTTTCTTATGATTTCCAACAAACCCAAAGGGGGATATTGTTGGAAACATGGTCTTCTATGCATGATTTGGAGGGTGGTTTGTGTTTTTTTGTTAATCCTCAATGGAAGATCGGATCATGTACCAGCAAAGAGATCATACCGTTCAAGCAAATAACAGTATTGAAGGTGGCGTCGTTTCCTAGTGTTTGACAAATTTTTGGGGTCCAAAATTTGGAAATTGTTGAGAATCGTGAAAAGTGGATTTCCCTAAAGATAATAATTAAATATGGATAAGGCTTGAATTTCACGAAGAGAGGATGCATGGTTTGGAAATCGAGAAGACTAGAAGAATGGAGGTGGTGAGTCTTCGTGATTACGTCAAAGCATCGTGAACGGCAGAGTTGAAGCGCATCGCTGCAGTGAAGGGATTTGCGAGGGAGCTTCGCAGCATGCGAGGGAGCTTCGCGGAGAAGTCGCGAAGGTATGTTGATGGTGATTCTTCGCGATTACATCAAGCTCCGCAAAGGGAAAATTGTCGTGGTGCTTCACGATTTGGATAGAATTACGACGGAAACTTTGGAGATTTTCGATTTGAGGTGATGTGGCGTTGAATTCACGCGGAAGGGACGAGGGTCGGTGGAATCACCTATAAATAGAGGCCGACACACTTGAGAGAAGCAGAGAGAGGATTTCAGAGAATATCCTTTGCTCTCGGTTCACAAGGGTCTCTCGCGAAGGCAGTGTGCTTCGTGAACGAGGAGCTTCGCGGCGACTATTTTAGCTCCGCGAAAGATGCGCGACCCGCATTGGCTCTGTGAGCATCGCGAAGAGGCAAGAGATTCATGATAGCCATGCAGTGCGAAGGCTGGAGAATTGCGAGAGTGCTTCGCAGTTGAGCTTTTTGAAATGGAAGGGGCTCCGCGAAGGCTTGTTTGAGCTTTGCAATTTTGGGAGCCTCGCGAAGTAGGGTACTTTGTGAAGGCCTTTTGTCAAAGGTTGTTTGCCCTGTGGACAAGGAAAAAGGGGGTTTTCTTCAGTGGTTGGAGTTTTGATCTTAAGAGAGCATTAACTCAGGACTCTGATGCAAGCAAAGTCTCATGCTGAATAGGAGACAATGAACTTCATGACTATCAATTGAAGAGACCTTCATGTCTATAAACTGAGTGAGACTTCACCAACGGCAGTGAGCCAGGGTGAGTCAATGAGAGTGACCCGAGGGAAGCAGTCAGCTATCCCTTAACCTTTGTAAAGGCAGTGAGCCTGAGACATAGTGACTATACCCGAACTTTTGTAATCTACAGCTAGTGAAGCATAGTGGTTTTTGGTACAACCGACAACCTGTCAGCGTATGCTCCTTGGACGTAGCCCTTAGTGGTGAACCATGTAAAAAGGGTTGTGTATTCTCTATACTTGTGAATGCTTGATTTCTAATCATAATCATCATACAGGTTCAATAAGTTCCTACCAACGTGGGATCAAGACCCATCACATTAAAAGAAAAATTGGTTACCCTGATTCACCCCTCCCCTCTCAGGGTGTCCCGGGGTCCTTCAATATAAGTACTCAATTATTCCACATCATTATGAAGGAGAGAATGATCCAGAAATAGTTCTCTATCATTAAGGTGAATAATGAGACTTTTAATGTTGGGGGGAACATATCTAATGGAATAGTCAATCAATTTTAATGTTCCAGGGCTGTCTACAGGTACATTTTTTTATGATATTATTTTATGTTTACCAACTATAGTTTCATATCAATACTTTTTATGGGTTAAGAGTTACATATATGATATTTATATTGGGATGATGGAGAAGGAGGTATATCACTTGATTTGGCATGAAATAATTTGATTCTGTAAAGTAAAAACTGGTGGCGAATTACACAATTTTTATTTATGTCTTTAAGTTATAATAAATCTTATTTTCATATATAGTTATGGTTACTCAGCACCCTTGTATTAATGGTATTGAGGTATTCCAATGTTCCTTGGATTACTACTGTTTCATGATTTTTATGATATTATATTATGTGTTCCAACTAAAATTTTATATCAATACATTTCTGATGAAGTAATTGGATAGGATTTGCAAATATGATTTTGATATTGGGAAGATGTAGGAGGTTTGTCACTTGATATCGCTGGACAGAATGTGAATTTGTATACAAAGTTCAAACTATTGGTTAATTATATTGTTGTTCATTTATATATTTTAGTGCTACTGAATCTTACTTACATATATAGTCATGGTTACTAAACACCATGGTATTGAGGGTATTTAGGTCTTCCAATGTTCCTAGGTTGTCTACATGTATATGTTTTTTATGATATTATTTTATGTGTATCTTCTAATCTCAGTACTCATCTGATGAAGAAGTTTGAGGAAAATCTAATATGACCTTGCCTGAGAATTTTGTAGGCAGCTCCAAGAAATGTATGTGGTTTTCAAGGCCAATAGTATTTCTGCAAACAAGATGGATTTGTGGCTTTAATGGAGGGCCTTCAAGGTTTTTTTTGATTCTTGCATAATGAAGAGCTATTTGAGAGAGTTTTTGTTGATGTTCATGGAGGTCAACAAAGAAGAATATTTATGGCTTCTGCTCATCAAGTGAAAGGACATCGTAGTTATCCAAGCACAGATTGGGATCAGAGCCATTGACAACGTGACTATGGAGATCCTAAAACCATTTAGTGCTTTTCAAATCTCAATGTATTATAAACATTTGTTAAAATGCGTTGAGCACAACCATTGTAATCCAGTATATGAATCATAAATTTGTTCAATTAGTTTGGATAGAGTTTTAAATTTTGAGAAATTATTGAGAACTGAATCCATTAAATCCCTCTCTCCGTTATTTCAAAGACATTTGAAAGTCTTGGAATCTTTATTTTACTAATTTTCACATTCATTGCATGAATTTTTATAGTGGTTAGAAATGGTGATTTGAATTTTGGTGAGGTGTATTCTTTTCACTTCAGGATTCATGTATCCTCCAAAACCATTTTCTCCTTCCTTTATCTAGAACATTGTAACTTTTTTTAAGGGAGTTCCGTTCAATATAGTGAATATAAATGGGATTTTACTTGTGATATATGTTTTTGAAAACTGGATGATGTACTCAGTTTGGGAAGTGGATGAGATTTTTAATTTGACTAGTGGATGTTTTATTTCTTTATTTTAATTCACATGAAATTCATTTGAAAAGTAAATATTATAATGTACATAATTTTAATTATCCATTTGAATAATTTTTTCATTTATAAAATTGTTTTCTCCAGCATGAATGTCCAAAATAAATTTCTATTGGCTATTAATTGAACTAAATATTTACGATTCTGTTTATATTTTCTCAACAATTTACATTCCATTCCTTTTTTATTTACCACATTTATCTTAAATTATATTGAATATTAAAATGAATTAATGAGTTTTAAAAATGAACTTCTATTATTGAAAATAAGAATTGTTTTATAGTGCCCTGAGAATGAACGGGTGGAGTACTAGTTATGTTTATTTGACACTCTATAGAAATGTGTGATATGAATATTTTTTTTAAAAAAAAATCATCATTAAATCATTTTTTATATTTATAACAATTTTCATAATGAATAATTGGTTTTTTTTTCATTCTATTCTATTTTATATTCTATTATAATGTATTATGTTATTTAAATAAACCCTATTAAATAATAGATGGGCATTTCACCTTATTTTTCATAGTTATTTTCTTATTTTAATTTTTTAAATATAAACCCTAATTTTTTAATGTTTTTGGTTTTATATTGTGTATATTATATAATTATACCATCTTCTTTTTTAATTTTATATATAATATGATAACTTTTTATGTAATTTTTAATGAAACCCATTTATTTTAATTGGTATCTAAATATATTATGGAATTAATAATGTACTCATTTCTATGTTACATATATATTTATGTTTTATCATTATTTTATGTATGGTATAGAAATTATATATCCCTTCTATAGATTAGATAATAATTTATATCCGATGAGGGAAAATGTTTGGGATAAAGAGTGAACCCAATCCAACAATGAGAATTTTTCCACAATTATCATGGGAATGATGAATAATATAATACATTATTACACTCTATCAGCATAGAAATAATGGTCTTCATAGTTATATATTTAATTAAAAATAATATTTTAATATTATTATGTTGCACATTTTTTAAATTTTTTATTTTCTCCAAAAATTTTATTATTTACTCATTTTTTCTCAATCCTATATATCCATTACTAATCTACATCTAAATACTTATTCTATGACTCAAAATTATATATATATATATATATATGAGTTTTTGGGATATTTAACATATTGTATAATCATGTATGTTCATTATGATCTCCTTCCAACATACCGATCATATACTCGCATATGATATTTAATTGTTATCTCATTTGATTACCTTTACAAGGGATGAGATCTCACCACATTCTTATTTTTTCCATTAACAATGTTATAGATAAGAGTATTATATATTATGGGTATAAAATGCAACCAAAAATGAATAAAATTTTAGGAAAATGTTGAGATGTATATAAAAAATATGGGTTTTCAAAAATATCAAAAGTAATTCCATCATTGGATTCAATTATTGTGTGAATTTTGAGGTAAAACATTTCAAGAAGATAAATTATATATTTTATTTGAGTTGCATGCTTATATCATATCACTATGTCTGAAATAATTAGATCATATAATTATAAGTTTTAATTATTTTTTGGGAATAGAAAAGATGATAAATATAAAAAAACATATGAAGAACTAATAGGGATGTTTGATAAACCAAATATATACATAGATACAATGAAGGTTTCTTAATTTATGTCATATAAATATTGATTTTCCTTATCATATAATTTAGGAAAACGATTATTATTACTGTTACTCACACTACCCTTATTGTTATAGTCAGTGGGTACGAATTAATTTATAAATTATTATGATGTACAATATAATTATTGTCCTGTAAAGAAACCAAAAAGGCTGGGATGAGTAGTGGAGTCCATGATGAATGTCATGTCTGTGGTTTTAACTAACTAAATTAATTATTTTATAATCCAAAACTCATTTATTAAATGAATGTGGATTATTTATTCCTGTAGTCTTCAACTTATACCACCCTATAGCATGTATTCTAACCAAATAATATGTATGTTGGGTATCAATAAAAAACATAATTTTAATTAAAATGTTATAAGATAAGGTTAATTTTTATTTATCTATTCTGTATTCCAATGGAGAGGTGGATCAATGGTGAAAACTCATTTAAAATATAATGACATGGGGACAAATTGATCCCATGAAATTGGATATGATTAAGAAAATATTTTTTAATAAATATTTTTTGGAAAACTATTGACACAAAAATAAATAGAAAATACCATTAAATACATTAACGTAATATAAATTCATTTTTTCAAATGTACAATATATTTCTATACATAGAATGTATTCCACTAGATTTATTATTATCCTTAAATTCAATATTGATAATTTCTTTAGTTTCATAAAACCATGTCGTTGTTGGATCATAATATGAATATAGATTCTCAATTACAATATGGGGTGGTGCGGTTAATTGTAATTGTAAAAACATTCATTTTTTTCCTTAAGGAATTTTTTTTAAAAAAATTTAAACAAGGTAAATTCACAAGTCATATTTTACATAAACTATACAAACATTTTACGTTCTAGAAATATGGTTCTGAAAATGAAAAATAAAGGATGTTTTCATGTAAAAGATTCTACCATAAAGCATATAGAATAATACATATCAGAGTATAAAAAGTAAAATAAAGTATCAAAATGTTATAATTTCTTCCTTTATCAAAATACATCGTAAATAAACCTGAAACAAAACACGTAACAAATATGAAATATTTTAAAAAAATGATTTGGGTAGACAACGACCTTTGATAATGGTCCCATGATTTATACATTCATGAATGTATATCTCACCCACACTGTGGTTAGCCCTCGATAGAATTATCAGAATCTGTCTTGCTATCCCCACAGGCTCTCAATCATTATGAAATTCTGAACCTCTATCTTCCTATACAAGGAAGTCCTTGTGATTTATGGAAGGCATCACCTCTTTCTTTATATCCCTGGAAGCCCTCGATTGTACACAACAACAGTTATAGTCACATGAATCAATCTGTATAAGATGATTAGTACACATAAAGCGTGAGAGTCTCTCTCTATAGAAGTCACTTCTTCACCCTAGAATCTATAGAGTTATCAACCATCACTGCGCTCTTTCAAATGAGCTCATATTTATAAGCACTTCACAAAACATCAACTTCGTCCTCCGACGATCATATTATTCCTTTAATATTAGAGAGATATGTACAGGTTTCACTCAACCAATGGTTTGATAGTAACAAATTGTACAATATCATTTCATAACTATATCAAGAGTAAGAAGAATTAGATTTCTTAACAAAATCAATTTTTTGGATTCTAAGTAAAAATAAAATTATAAGTATAGTCAAATAAAAATTTTGATTCTATAATACATGGATATGTGGGTTCTATTTTACAAGGAATTAAGAACATGGATTCTATAGATTTCTAAGTCTAAATTCAAATGAATTCGGAATCTGAATTCTTAAGAATTCAGTGATTGAATTTTATGGATTTATTTTATTTTATTCTGTGGAAGTCGGTGTATGAATTCTGAGTAATTTGGTGTCTGAATTTTATAGAAACCAGACTCTAAATTTAATAGAATTTAGAACCTGAACTTCATAGAATTTAGAGCAAGAATTTTAAACAATATAGAGTCCCAATTTCAGAGAATTCAGTGTCTAAATTTCAGTGAATTTGGAGTCTAAATTTTAGAGAAATAATAGTCTGAATTTCAAATAAATCAGAATCTAAAATTTTACTGAATTCAGAACCTGAATTTAATAAAATATAGAGTATGAATTTTATAGAATTCAGAGGCTGAATTTTAGAGAATTTGAAGTCTAAATTGAAGAGATTTCTGAGTATTAATTTCAAGGAAATATTAGTTTGAATTTTAGATAATTCAGATTCTGAATTTCAAAGAATTCGGAAACTAAATTTCAGAGAATTCGGAACCGGAATTTAAGATAATTTATCACATGAAAACAAAACACTCTATATTAAAGTAAATTTATGTTTATGTGGTTATAGATGTGAAACTAAATTATAGACATTGAAATTAAATGAGTTTGATCTATAGAGACTATAAATTGATCAATGAAAACATTGGTAAGGATAAAATTTCTTTAGAGAAGGGAGATCTTACTTATTAAAATAATCATTAAAAAAAATTCCCGTAAGATAGATTGATTGGTATTTTCAAAACATAGGGAAATGGAAAATTAATAAGGAAACCATATTGAGTAAAAAATAACACCCTTTCTATAAATCACAAACATCCTTATGAAAAAGAATATAAGGACTTATAATTTTACTTTATTATCTTAAAATAGAAACTATCTCCCTTTACATATGGATCATAGTTAATAAAACTAACCCCCTTTTGGTTTTGAAATCCCTAAGGATCACATTCATAAATTTCTTATTGTGATTTTTGTTTTTCATTCATATGTAAATATTCTTATATAAACTCTGCCTAAGATAGATAAATCCCTTCATTACTTTGTATTCCTTTTATTATTCCTTTCTCCCCAGTTATGATTTTAAAAATAAATAAAGTGAATGAAAAAAAAAATAATAGAAATATTATAACTATACCACAAAACCTATAAAAGAATATACAAAATTTCATTTGGATAAGAAATATTTTTACAAGGAAAGAATATACAACAAAAGATCCGATTATAAGAAGTCATCCTTTTTTATCCTTCGACATAGACTTCTTTATGATGGTTTTCAGCTTCTTAGGCTCATTGTGATCTTCTTCAATGTGCTTGAGAAACTGTTTCTCATCCCCATTTTTCTTCTCTAAGGCTTTTATTTTTTCATCCTCAACCATAAAAATTTATTATTGAGCCTTCAAATGTTCATCATGTTTAATAATAATTTCCATGAACTCCATTATGTGATCGCTTTCCCTATTTAAATTCACAAGGACTAAATTATTCTTTCTATTCAGGTCAATGACGTATTCCTTCCGAACTGATTGTTTTAGATTCAGCTTCACATCAATGCTTGAAGTGAGGTCTTTGATTTTGTTATTATCATTATTAATATAATACATCAAAATATCTTGAAATTCAATAAAGAATCTCAATTCTTAGATTGTATGCTTTGAGAACATGGTGATATCCTTGCATAACCACTTATGAAAATCATACCAGATGTAGAAATATTTGAAATCAGCCTCAATCCTAAAAAACGTATACAAGGGCATGGAAACAGAATCATATTTATGATTAATCCAGAGTTGAATCATCTAGCACCTCGAGCCTACAATCAAAAACAAGGTAACGTAATAAAAAATATTCTTCAAAGATTGGACTACAATGTCATTTCAAAGAGATGATAATTCGAAATCAGATTGATTGGTTGGTGATGATTATTTTACCATCTCTTCAGCTTTTCTCATCGACGAACACCCATAATATTTCGTTGTCTCTACAGATTTACTCGGGGTATCATCCCACTCCAATTTTCCCTTATCATAATTCAAAATGATCTCATTAGCCTTTTTAAATTCGTGTTAACTATTTGATAGTTGAACTATTTTATCATTATCAACATTTCCTTTCTCAGCAACTTCCACTAGATCCTCTTGATGTACAAATTCAGTGTTGCTACATTCATCATTAGATTGTTTATTCACTTCTTTCTAACCCTTTTCTTCTTTTAATGGTGTATAATTTTTTGATGATTCGGATTGAGAAGTCCAGATCGAAACTTTTTCAGATGGACTATCCTACTCATGATAATGATATACTATCATTATGACATCATCGGTGCCATCCCATTATTCATATACTTATTATTCTTCTACTTCCTCTTCCTTCACAATTTATTCATTTTTTTCTTGTTCTAGAATCACTATCTTCTTTCCCATAGTCTCTATGAGTAGTGATTCATTGAAAAATGTTTCTGGTACCTAAATCCCCTCAAAGGATTTTGTAGTATTCATCAGAAGAGATTGAACAATCTAGATTTTATATATTTTCTTCTTTTTCTTCTTTTCTTTTTCTGGCTTCTCATGATCCTCAGCAGCAATCAACTATAATGAATTGTCCTTAGTAGGGTCCACGAAAAAACTAGGCTTCCCTTCATTATTATTATTCTCCACATATCTCTACTTCACAACCACTTCATCCAGGTAAGTATTTTTCTTCTTTGTCTTAGGTGTTGCGGATTTATTTTCCATTACAGCAAGAGATTTTTCATTCTATTCTAGTCTCTTCATTTTTCACTTCTAACCACCATTGATGGAAGTCTCATCCACTTTTGGTTCCTTTAATAAGACTTCTATTTCATCTTCTGATAAATCATAAAATATTCTGGATTCACATGAAAAACCAACCTTCATTCTTCTCAATGTATCATAACTCTACAATATTATCTTGAAATTCCTTAATGTAGAGCTACATTTGATTTTGAATGAATCAAGACAAATAATTGTAAACTTCGAAAGAATGACTAGATACATAATAAAATGTTCTTTGATATTTCAATTATTTTATTTGAAATTGTAAGCAAGATATACTGTAAAAGGGTAATCTTCCTGAGGTTTAACAGAAAATTTAGAAAATAAATGTTACATTTCATTAAGGTGTCCTTATCCCATTTTCTCAGAATGATAAACACTTGAACCCATAAATCTAGAATATCGAAATTTTTAGATAGATGGTTGATCTTTGGGGTCTTTACCCATAACATCCAAGGAACACTATGGACAGCTCCTTACCAAAACATCCTAAAACATCTAGAATCCTGTGGGCGTGGAATTCAGCTTCTCCCTCATAATGGATTCCAACTATATTAGCCACTATACTGAATGAAAGAGAATACTTTTTCCCATAACAATTAATATAAAAAATATCTTTTCCATCTTGAATAAAAAACATACGTAGTTATAAAATTATACTAATAATTAAGGATACACTGGATCATTTCAATTTTGTTTTGATACAAACTGTCTCTCCCAATGATTCAACTTGATATTCTTAGATATAAAATAATTATAAATCACAATGAATTTCAAATCTACTAACATTTTTATGTATATATAACATTTAAAAATTTCCTTAACCAGAGACATTTTATTTTGAGATGAATCATCCAAATACATTAAGATTTTAGGAAAAATCAAAGATTCAGAATGAGCCTTTAGAAGAGGATCAGAGCATCATCATGCCAAAGATTTATAACTGAGGTGGTACAACCATTGGGGGCCCTTTTATAAAAATTTGGTCTGAATTTTCAGATTCCTGGAAAGATCCAACAGTTGTAACACGCTTGATCAGATCTGACAGTTGAGATTGATATCCGAAGATTGAATTTTTTTGGTTCTGATCTTTTGAGGTTTTTAAGATAAAAATTCACATTTATGGAAATGGAATCCAAATATTTTTAAATAATATGAAAATACAAAAGAGAATGAAAATAATTATTAAAACATAATTATGTAAACATACCTTCTAGAATGATAGAAAAATTATTATTAATAAGGAAAATTATTCTTAATGAACATTAGGATGTGGAAAAATTTCATATGAAAGGGAAAAAATTTGAATTATGGTGTTTTTTAACTAAGAAAAACATGATGACGACAAATTTCAACTATGAAAATTTTGATTATGAAATAAAATGAATAACCATAAAATATACTACCCCTATGTTAATGAGTTTCTTACTATAGGGATATAGGTTTCCACATAAAAAAATGTGATATTACCTTATGTTTATCATTCCTAAATTTTTTTTAATGTATTCAAATCTATCATAGGGTAATTATTTTGTGAAAATATCAGCATGTTGATCTTGTGTTATGATAAATTGGAGAATGATATCTCATTTTAGTGTGTAATCCCTATGAAATTGATTCCTAATATCTATTTTTTATTCATGGGAGTGATGTTAAGGGTTTTTTCATTGGTAAATGGTACTAGTGTTATCACAATATATCTGTGTTTTGGTAAAACTCATGCCATATTCTGTGAGTGTGTGTAATAAACATAATACATGAGCAAACAAACTTTTATCGAATACATATTCAGCTTCAACAGAGGAATGTGGTACTGAGTGTGTTATTTTTCATGACCAATAAAATAATTAATATCCTATGAAATAACATGTTCCAGATGTAATTTTCCTATCAAATCTATAACCTCCAAGGTCAGCATCAAATTTTTTTTAAAAAAAATCATTTTTAGAAGAATAAAAGAGTCCTAACTGCACGGTTCCCTTTAAATAGGGAAAAATTATTTTCACTACCGTTAAATGAGATTCCTTAGGATTGGATTGATATATTACATATAAAAAAACTCCAAACATTTATTCTAGATGACTAACTATGAAATATAGTAAACTTCATATCATTATTGTAAATGATGTTTGATCTACTAGTTTATCAGCTTCTTCATGATGAAGTGAATTTGAGGTACCAATTAGAGTACATATACCCTTAGTTTTGTCATATCCAAACTTTTTATGAATATAATTTATATAATAATTTTTGGATCTATATGTTCCATCTAGTTTTTTAGAAATTTGAAAACCTATAAAAATGTTAACTCACCAATCATACCCATTTCAAAATCAAATTTCATTAGATTCGAAAATAAAATGCTTAAACATTACAGAATAGAGACAAAAATAATTTCATAAACCTATATTTGAACAGTAAAAACATTTTTTATCATCCACTATATTCACTATACATGGGTACCTCCCTGCTTATGTGTCACCACCACAAAACGCCACCTTAACACTTACTGCATATCCAATTACCATTTACCCGTCAAATTTCCACTCACAACCCCGAAATACCATTGGGATTTCTACTCAAACATCCACATTACCCCATCCCCAATCACGATTCTCCTCCAGTGGTATTAGGGTTCATGGTGAACATCTGCATCTCCCTCCCTCCCCGACTCCCCTCTCCCACCAAGCCTCCGCCTCGATTTTCTTCTCCCTCCATGAATCCTTCGATCACTGAATCCCATATTGACGCCGCCTCCCTCCCTGAATCCCCTTTCCAGTCACATCTACACCTACACCTCTCAACCGCATCCACCTTCCTTCTTGAATACCTACTCTGCCTCCAAATCACCCCCTCCGGCTGCTCGCCGTCCGACTCCTGCACCATGATATGCCCCTTCTCAAGCTCATCTTCCTCTAGCTACTCCGGCTCTTCCTGTTCTGCCTCCGACTCCTCGATATTTGTCTCCTATGGTTCCCGGTAATATTTCTCTTCTCCGAGATCTACTACACACAACGTCTCTGATTATTACTTCATCTATCATCTTGTTTTTTATGCAGATCACATCGGTGGGTTGGTATTTTCTCTTTTGTAACCTATCTGTATCATATTTATCCCCATTATGTTTCTAATTTCACTCTATTCATAATAAATTTGCAGGATGTAATGCAATACAATGATTCAAAACATTTTTTTTCTCATAAATTTTTGGAAATATTTTTAGTTCTGTCCAAAAATTAGTACTTCTAGTTTCATATGAATTATTTTCAGTTATCCCCTATTATGATTAACCAGTTAATGAACATAATTCTATTGTGTAGCCAAACATTCTTGATTATTTATTTCTTTAAAACAAACTTGAAAATATTTTTTATGACCAAATTATTTTTCACATGTTTTCTTTAAGTTAGTTTATTTAGAAAACTGATTCCCAGTAGTTAGTATTTTGATCATAAAATTGCATAAAAAAATAATTTTGTTGAAAGATTTTTTTCTATTCTAACAATTCAATGTTATTGACTTTGAATCCTTATAATTTTTTTAAATGAACATGGCTCTCCTTTAAAAATTTATAGGACTGTGTAATCTTGGAGGGTCTCAATGTATTCCAAGTACCCTAGTTGAGAAGATTTGTATAAATATGGTTTTTAATTTTACCAAATGTAGATATCGTTCATCCTATTATCATTTTCTGTTTTTATCATTTTCTGATTTAAATTTTGGTTTAATAAACATATAAAATGGATCATAACACCAATCCTTCATTCCACAGTAGGTGAATGTGGAATTATACAGAGTTAATTTCGTTTTCTTTTTGGTATATTCCATGGCTATATAAATTAGTGTTCATGGTAATTTTTGGAGCTCTTGTATTAATGGAGACTTGAATGTGTTTCATATCCTGACTTAATGGTGTTATTTTCAGTTGGGTTGGAGGTATGGGCTTTTGGGGATCTTTTCTTCCCTAAAGGTATGTTTTGATAACTCTGTAGTTATTTTCCACTTTCACATACATGTTCTATAGGTTTTTGGGTGTTTTATATATCTTTTTTAATGAAGATGGCTCTTCTTTACAAATATGCAGAACTGGATGTTAACATAGAGGGTCTCAATGTGTTTAAGGTACCAAGGTGAATTAGATTTGTATGAATCAGGTTTATAATTTTACCAAATGAAAATAATGTTCTCCCTATTATCATTTTGTGTTTTTAATCATTTCATGATTTCAACATTGGTTTAATAAATATATAAACTGAATCATTACACTAATCTTGCCTTTCATAGAGAATGAATATGAAATTATACAGTGTTGATTTCATTTTCCTTTTGGTTTTTTCCCTGGTTATATAACTCTGTGTTCAGAGAAATGTTTTGATCTCATCTATGAATATAGATTTTATTTGGTTTGGTGTTCTGAATTAATGTTGTTATTTTCATTTGGGTTGTAGGCTTGGGTATCAAGGGATCTATTCATCCATAAAGGTGTGTTTTTCTAACTCTTTAGTTGATTTCCCATTATCGCATACATGTTCTTTTTTATATTGTTTTCATATTGGACCATTTATGTTTGTATCCTATTACATGTTCAACAATTTCCTAAATTACAATGTATTGGTACCAAAGATTCAACGTAATTGAATCTAACTAATATTTCTATTTCCATTTGAGTAATATTTCCTTTATAGTTTTGTTGTTTGACATCAATATTTGTTTGATACATTAGTCTGCATCTCCCATGAAATTAGTGTTTCATATTCCTATAGATATGTATATTAGTTCCCATTGTAGTTTGTTTTCATTGCATGTAATACTATTTATAAGTGAAATATTATTTGGTTATATTCGTCAAGCTAGAGAAGCAATCAGGTTTAGACATTCATCTTAGAATCAGGCCTTATGTCGGTGCCCGACGACAATTCGGGTAATTTCAATATTTTTTAGTATGTAAAATATATTAATTAGTTTGAATCCAAAATCATTGACTATTGTTTATTTCATTATAAATTAAATGGGTTTTCCTGTTTAGCTGAAATATATTCCAAAATCAGTTTTAGAACTGATAATGGTCCTTTCAAGGTTAGTTTCGCAACATATAATGGTCCATTTAGGAACTTATTCTATAATTGGTTTTCATTGTGCAATATTTTTTTCACAATATTGTAATCTTTGTGTAGGTTGATCTATGTTGGTCCTTTAACGAACATTTTTTGGATTTTTATTAGTTTATCAATGAATTTTCAACATACATGCTTAGAAGGATTTTTTAAACCCTAGGGTTTTCCCTTCCATACTATAATAGTCACCAAACAACTAGAACACAATTGTTGTGTATTTTATTTTCCTCAAAAAAATATATATGCCTTCGGCTGTTAATGATTCTCATCTTGGAAAAGTATTTACTAAATACGGGTTGGTAGTTGATTCTTGCGTCAATTATTGGTTAGAAATGAACATTCATGACGGGTTTGCTTCATAACAATGTTGAGCGTTAGAGAAATGAATAATGGATTTTCTCCTCTTGATGTCTATGTGATATGATTTTCTATTTTTTAATTTGAGGTTCCATCAAGAACACTTTTCCATGCTTATTTTCGTGTGATATTTTTATAATTGGAATTCTTGTCAAAATTTAAGATGTGGGTCTATGAGAGTTTCCCTCACATATCAGTGTTTAGGGCTTGGTTACTTCTTTTGAGCATAGTGCATAACCGGTTTGATCCTTTTGGAATTTCCCATTATCAGTATAGGGAATAATTTTTACACCTTTGATGAACTGGAACATGTGTTATATTGTATTTTTCTGAAGAACATGGCATATGTTAAACCTGATAATGAATATGGGTAGAGAGACAAAATATATTTTTCATATTCTGTATAAATTTACCCTTTACAACTATTTTTTCGTTTTTTTGTTTAGGTATGTCTTGAAATCATTTGGAGCGGAACAATAAATGGTTTAATCCCCTGATCAAAACGCTTTCTCTATCATCCCCCTCTTCCCACAATGCATTTTTGATTTTACCAATGAGATATCCCTTAGTTTTTTCACTAATAATAGTATATTTTGATCTTTATATACAAGGAATTATTCAATGAGTTAATTGAGCTGGATATTACATGTAAAAAACCTTATTTTTCAAAATTTCTATATTAAATCTGATATATTAAACCATATCCATTCTAAAAGTATTGATGTTGATCTTCATATTATGTACTATATATTCAATTCTTAAATTGTTAGTTATGTATAATCATTACTTTAAATTGTATTGTTGTTTATCATTCGTTCACTACATATGAATACATTAGTACCACAATTACATGTTCATATTTTGTAATTTATTCTATTACATAAACATATACTGAGAAGTCTTCTACTACTATAATTGAAGTAATACCAACAATTGGAAACATGCATAGAGGAATACATTATTCAAAAATAGGTTCTAGGATAATATTTAATAGGTACATTTCTTTAACAATATAATTTCTGACAATATATGATTACTCAACTAATCATTGCTGCATCTTTTTTAATGATTCAATGTTAATTTGTAAAATATAATTTTAAAAATTCTTGATAAAACTTTTTTTTAATTTCTTCATGGTTAAAATAATGTTTCATTCTTTTTAATACATACTAAATGATACATCATGAGTTTCTAGAACTAGAGCATCGAGTGGTTGATCTCAGAGATTTTTCTGCTAACGTAAACTTTCATTACTCTTTGCATAGATCTCCAACGAATCAAAACATCTAGATTTTCTGTAAGGAATCGATTAAAGTGACATATCATAATGCAATTGACCAATATCTCTCTTTCACTATACCCTTTCATAGAAGGGAGTTCTTTAAAATAGTAGTATATATATAGTGTGATGTGGAAAAAAGATCAGGTTTTTGAGGAGATGTCCATGAAAGAGGAGCAGGTTAACTCCGTTCTGTTAAAAGAAGAGATGGATGTGAGGGATAGGTCCAGGGTTCTTTGGGTAATGGAAGGCGATCTTAACACTGCATTTTTTCACACGTGTTTCAAAAAGTAGTTCATTGGAAGGATCAACCTTCTTAATGAATATGTGTATATTGATGAAACATAACTTATTTCATTTTTGAATTATTATACTGTTCTGTGCAAGAGAACATAACTTATTTCATTTGTCATGTACAAGAATTATTCAAATTTCTAACAATCAGATTGTTTAATGACAGGGTCATTGACACTTGATTGACGAGAATACACCATCATGGAAGACTGCAGCAAGGGTATATTTTTAAGAATTGGGTATTTTTTTCAATTAATAGTTTATTTTACCTATATGAAATATGAGTTGTCATTCATTTTTTACACTGAATGTACTCTCATTAATGTAGAGGATGTTTTTGACCTTAGATCTAGGGCTGAACCTGTTATTTTATCCATTGACGCATGTCATTTTTTTGTTTGAGGGAAGGGGGGCCTGGTGGGGGAAGCAGGTGGGCAGGGGGAAGTGGTGGGGGATGGGGCTGGGAAGGGGGAGGTGTAAAAAGGAGGGGGTTACTGGGATTGGGTGGGAGACAACAAGAGGAGGGGATGTGAGGGGTAGAGCTCTGTAGGGGGGTAGGAAGTGGTGCTGGGAAGTTAGGGGGGGGGTGACAAGCTAGGCAGGGTGGCGGGGGGGAGGGGAGAGGAGGTGCTGGGTAGGGGAGGGTTGAGGGGGGAGGATGGGGGAGGGGAGGGGAGGGGCAGGGGGGACTGCTGGGAGATGGGCAGTGGGAAGCTGGGCAGGGGGATGGGCAGGCTGTTACTGGGTAGGGCGAAGCTAGGTAGGGGGAGCTGCTAGGGGATGAGAAGTGAGATGCTAGGCAATGGTTTGGGGTGTTGGGGGAAAAGGTTGGGCAGGAGGGGAGGGGCAGAGGCTGTACTGGCTGGAGGGTGGGGGAGTGGAGGGTGATGTCTAGAGGGGAGGGGAGGGGGGAGGGTTATGGGGGAAGGGGCTGGAATGGGGCGGAAATGCTGGGTGAAGGGGCTAGAAGGGGGGTTGGTGGAATGGGCTGGAAAGGGGGGGATTTGCTGGGGGAAGGGGCTGGAGGGGGGATTGTTGGTAGAAGGGGCTGGATAGGGGGGAGTGCTGGGAAAAGGGGCTAGGAAGGGGTAAGCTGGGCCGGGGGGGCTACTGGAGGGGGGGGGGTGCTCGCGGTGGGGCTGGAAGGGGGAAGGGGATGGAAGGGGACAAATGGAAGGGGGGGTGCTGGGGGGATTGCTGGAAGGGGGGGGGGTTGGCTGGGTAGGGGGGGACTGCTGGAAGGGGGGTACTGGGGATGGGGCTGGAAGGGGGACGGGCTGGAAGGGGACTGCTGGGGGGGACTGCTGGAAGGGGGGGTGCTGGGGGGTACTGCTGGAAGGGGGGGTGCTGGGGAGGGGAAGGGGCTGGAAGGGGGGGTGCTGGGGGGGGGGACTGCTAGAAGTGGGGGTGCTGGGGGGACTTCTTGGAGGGGGGGGGGGTGCTGGGGATGGGAAGGGGCTGGAAGGGGGGTTGCTGGGGATGGGGATGGAAGGGGGGGTGCTGGGGATGGGGCTGGAAGGGGGTGCTGGGGATGGGGCTGGAAGGGGGGTGCTCGAAATGGGGCTGGAGGGGGGGTGATGGAGGGGGAGGGGAGGGGCTGGAGGGGGGTGCTGCTGCAGGGGGCAGTGTTGGTGGAAAAGGATGGCCAAAATGGGGGGTTTGGAGTGCTGGAGGGGAGGGGAAGGGGCTGGAAGGGGGGGTGCTAGGGATGGGGGCTGGAAAGGGGGGGTGCTGGAGGGGAGGGGAAGGGGCTGGAGTGGGGGGAGTGCTGCAGGTGGGGAGTGATGATGGAAAAGGATGAAAAAGATTGGGGGGAGGAGGGAAGGATGACGCCAATGGGGAGGGGGTGCTACATTATTTTTATTGTGTCTCTACTATGATATATTACATTTATTTGCAGTGAAATTGATATGATTTGTTTTTTGTATTGATTGTTTTTATTTAATAAATTATATTTTTTGTGTTTATATCAATCATTTAGACTTCAAATGACGAAATTTTCTGATTGTTATATCAATGGAATGAAATTAACAGTTTCTACTGCTGGTTAGTGCGACTTTGATTAGTTCATTAGCGGGAACAACTTTATACAACCCACAGTCATGGAGCACAATCCATTCGTGCTAATGGAAGAGATGATATGTGATGATAAATATTTATTCATGTTATATTTTTTGGGTTTTCTAACTTTCATCTCTCAACCAGGCAGCCTGCCTGCCTCTACATCGTCCTCAACAACACCATGGCTATCGGCCTCTCCTTCAACCGCACATTCGCCCTCTAGTTTCTGGGCTTCTATAACACTTCAGCTGACATCTCCACCTGTTATGGTACATTGCAACATTTCAGTGATATGTACTTGATAACATTCCATTCATCTTTTTATGGGGTTTTTATGAGCATGAATTGCAGTGTCTTTGCCTTGTACTGCACCCAAATCTCAGGCTCCCTAAACCACGAGTACTGGTTACTAGTTGCCTGCTGGTATAGATTCATATTATCACCATGACATACAGGTACCCGATCCAACTGATTCTGTTTTACTGTTAATTGCATTGTTGGAAATTCCAGCTCCCCACTTGGGTTAGGCTGCTCTAGGACACAACACCATGGGACTACAGTTCGGCAGGAGCTCTGGCACAGGTTTAATGAAGGATGGAAAACCAGGACTATCAGTGACAATAGCTTATCTATTCTTATCAATATTGTAATGAAAATTTATTTTATATTTCATTGGGATAGTAAATCTATTATGCATTGGTTGTAACCCACCAGTATCTGGGTTTTCTGATTTATGATACCAAAAGAATGATGTAATTTCATGGTAATTGATAATCAAGCATTCTTCAGTTATTTTCAACACTGTTTCTTAATTTTTCATTCCTCTATTGTCTATACTATTAATAGATAATGTAGATATTCTTAACATGTTTTATTCACAGTTTTTTTGAAATTGTTTTTTCCATTCAATAAATTATATCTACTTAAATTAGGTTACTAATGACAATCCATTGTACAGTTAACAACTTTTCCAGTTTCTTTTATTTTTCCAAAATATTTTATTGCCTTTATAAAAATAGTAAACCATATAGTCAAAGGAATGCATGAACTAAGAATTCTGTTATATCACCGTGCAAGTGCATGGGCGAGTACTAGTTCTTTATAAAAAGGGGTGGAACATTATTTACCTTAACATAATTGTTTTGTTATAAAAGTCATGTAATTATTTCATACCATGCTCAAGGGTATTATTTAATCCCATAAATAAATTATGTATCTTTAGTACATGTTTAGGATGTTTTGTCTTCCAAACAAGGTTGTTGTTCAGAAAAAACATCCTCTCGAACATTTCCATTATGAAATGAACATTTTACATCCTTTTTAAATAGTTTGAAATTAATGAATGCTGCAATGGCATGTAAAATAGGAATAGATTCAAGTCAAGCTACTGGAGTATATGTTTCATTATAGTCTATTCCTTCTTGTTTCTTATACCATCAAGAAAATAACCTATCTTTATTTTTCACAATGATTCCATTTTAATCATACTTATTTCTAAAGAAAAAATTTACTCAATTAACAGTTGTTTCCAAACGTCTTTCAACCAAACATAATTCCATTTGAATTTGTTTAGTTAATCCTGCCTGGATTTAATCTAATCATCATCAACTACGGAATCATCATTGATTTTTGGTTCTAATTGGGAACATAATTCTAGATGTTCTACTTCATTTAATATGGAACATTATGTCTTCACATGTTTCTTTACATCACCAATGATACTGTCACTTGGATGATTCTTAAAAAACAAGTAATTTGGATTTTTGTAAAACCTCTTCATCAACATATGGTAGGAAATATTCTGGGGTAAATGATGCCAAACTATTTTCCTGAAAATTATCCTTATCAAAATGATATTCTATAAATGTTTGATAATATGATTTTGAAAACACATCCGACAATGTAGGTTGAGGTTTTTTAAAAACAAAGGGATAATTTTCATCAAATTATTCATGCACTGTTTTTTCAACAGAACAAGTATTTTTATTAAAAAATCTATATGTCTTAGAAGTTTCATAGTTGCCTAAGAATATTTCTTCATTATATGTGAGTTAAAATTTATGTAAATTATAATTAGTATTCAGAATTAATACATTTAATCCAAATACTTTTAGTTAACAATGTCTAGGTGTTATACCATTCCATAAAAAATAGTTGTTTTATTAAGAAAATGTATAATAAAAACTCGAATTATAGTATAACAAGAAGTACTTATATCTTTATCTCTGAGTGTATATTAATTGAATATTCACTCAACAAGGTTCGACTTATCTATTGAAGAATTTGATTTCTTCTTCCAAAAACACCATTCTATTGAGGAGATCGTGGAGTTGAGAAGTTATGAGTAATACTATTTCTAAAAACAAATGTTTCAATATATGAATTTTGTAATTATCCTCCATGATCAGTATGAATAGTTATCAATGGAATGCTTTTCTCATTTTTAACCAGGGATCATGTTATTTTGAAATAGGAAAAATCTTCAGATTTCGTTCCTAGAAAATAGACACATTTGAAGCTACTATAATCATAAACTAATATGAATACATAATATTTTCCTCCACTTCTTCCATTTTGTGTTAGACCGAAATGATTCATATGAACTAAATGAAATGCATCATTAGTTAAGAGTTCAAAGATTTATTTAAAACATGATTTATGATTCATTCCAAATTGAAAATGATCACAATCATTTGAAGACAAAAATATAAGCTCTGGTAGATCCTTAAGAATACTTTTCATTGAGAGTTTTCCTAGGTTCATAAGATTATAGTGTCATAACCTTTTATTCTATAACTAAGATTAATCTTCCATTGTACAATGTAATTTGAGATCTTTTCTCTTAGTATCATCTATGTTTAGTGTGTATACATTCTCTTTCCAATGGGATGAAATAATAAACTCTTCCTTGGAATTTTTTACTATGAACATGTCATTCCTAAAGTTCACATGGTAACCTTCATCACACAGATGAATGATGATAATGCATTTTTTCTTAAGACCCTTAACAGATAAAACATTTAAACTCAGGGTTTTTCCAAGAAAAATATTGTTACATATACCAACAATTTCTCCCTGAGAATTATATCTGAATGTTTCTTTTCCTCTTTTAATTTTGATAACCATTTCAAAGAAGTATTTGTTACCAGACATATTCTAGACACATCAACAATCCATGTACCATGTGTTTCTGTTGGTACATTCCTTATTTTCTGGAAAATATCAGTATAAGACTTTTAGAAATAAGTCATTTGTGATTAGACAATGTTCAAAAATAATGAATTTAGTTATCCACTTTAACACCCCATGATTTCTATATACGTTTTTTTCAATGTAATTCAATAACTTGCACTACACACAACATCGAGTTCAAGAGAACCACATCTTACCAAACAAGCTATTCAAAAGCTATTATGAATATTATTAATTGAATTTTGAACTTTATATAATCCTTATAATTTTAGAATCCTTATTTTGAGTTTTATAGACATAATGTAAGAACAAATACATTTTTTCAGATAAATAAATTATTTTTCAAAAAAACAATAATTTACTTTCTCTTAATGGAAAACCATTTTTGAAACCAATATTTGAAACAAGTATATATTCAATTTGAAAAAATAATCTTCTTTTTTAGAATCGGGAAATAATAAATTTTTTTGAATAAATTTCTTGTGTTTTTCTTATAACTTTCATATTTGGCTGAATAATGAAAAAAACTATATTTTAACTGAAACCAACTTTTTTAATCAAAATAATATATAGTGTTGAATTATACATTTTAATATTTTGGAAGTATAATTAGATTATATTTTTACCCATTAATCCAATTATTGTCATTGGAATTAATTTCACATTGAAATTATACAAACATGTGTAAATAATTTGATAGTAATTGTTTCATAAAAACACACTATTGGTCTTGACAATGAGATTTAATTTTAAATTATAAAAATGAAAATTCTAACTTTTTAATTTGGTAATATATACTTCATTTTTGGATTTGGAATATCGAAATTATCCTAGGGTGATGTTTTGGTATTTTTCTGAAAACATTCAATTCTAGATCAATAGAGAAAAAACAATAACTTATCTTTTAAAACCGAATTTTTATTTTAATAAATTTTTATTTTAATTAAATTTATTTTAGGTCAAAATAGATACATAATACCTATATATGTTCATTGTAATTCGTTGGAGTCAATTTATAATAATTTGTGATATATAAAAATTTTATCTAGCTTTTATCGTCTTTTACACAACTCCTAGGAGCATTTCCAAATTTACATAAAACCTGATTTTACCTATTCTATGTGTTGAATTTCAAAAATCAGAGATACATAGTTAACATCAATGAGTATAATGTGGTTCAATAACATAAAATAATTTTTGGTGAATAGTAACTTTTTACTTTTATTTACCACGGTTAAAAGTATATAGTGTAAATAAGGGTAAAAATGATATTATTATTACCCTAACACGTGTATGAATTCTATTGGATAAGTGTAATTAGACCAAAACAACATTAGAAATAAAATATGACTCTTTATGACAACATGGATTAGATTAAGTCATTTATTATTATATTGTTTAAAGAAGAGTTAAATGAGTTAAAATCAAACATTAATGACTAAAACATTTCTAATATAGGGTAATACATAAGTTAAATTGGAATATAAATATTCATTATAAAGATAAAAATATATCCTACATAATGGTATTTTATTTATAAATTTTAGATATTATATAATTAAATTTATTAATGACACAATGATGATGGATTAATTACCTTATTTATGAAAGAATCAAATAAATGGTATTATAAATATTAAAATAAATATAATTTCAAACATAGTATGACATAAACGAATTTTATAGGTGAATATGACATGTTAGGATTGATTCAATGCTTTTTGTTTGATGTAATCATGGTGTTATTATTTTTAAAAAAATTACCGAACAGTGTCAAAATTGACATAAAATTGTTTTTAGAACATATATTATATAATTAATTAATATAATGGTCCTCAAAATATAAATAAAAGACAAAAGACTTATATAATAATATATTTGACATTAATGAACCAATTGGGGCTTGATTAGCAGTATATAGTAAGATTATTAACTATATAGTGTAAGAATACAAGAAGACACGATAAATGATAAATTATTTAACTTAGAGTTAAATATAAATGATAAGTTTATAATGGTAACCTAAACTTGTCTAAAACATATTAGTTGTGTTATTTTAGACCTATCCACACCATACCATTTAAATAATCCCTTTTTGAGACCTTAGAATCCAAATATGAATTTATAATAAAATATTATTTAATGTTTTCATAAGATGCCCCTAACCCCTCTTATAAAAGGGCACTCCCCCTTATCACTAATTCACACCTTAAAAGACATTTGGATCAGAAAACTTCTACCCAAATATCCTCCCAACATTCCTCACTTCATCCTAGAGGCCTTAGTTTGACCAGAATGCCATCCTATGAAGGCTCTTTGATCAAATCAAAAGGAAGAACCCGAAAAAGAGGTAATGATTTCACCACCCTCTTTCGAGTACCATCCTTCTGCCACTTTTTCGTTCATTGTTATTTACATTCTAAAATAATAACTCCAGTATATTATATATAAAATGATGTTATTAGAAATATGGTACAACCATATGCTGTATTCTATCTATCCTTTGAATGACATGTCACCATACATGCGTACGTACGACTTACTGTCACCACGTCGTGGTGTAATTGTTATTCAAAACATTATTATTTGGATGGGTATGATAATGATGTGTACTTGATTTAAATAATACATATAATATGACAATGACTCTGTATATATTATATATCATCCAATTATATATTCTTTTAATATCAAAATAATGATATTGTAACTCGTGCGTACGTACAGACTATCGTCTCCACTAACTTGATGAGATTCATTCCCCATCATATCTATTCAAGAATAATTTTCATTTCATGATTTTAAATAATGTTTATGGACTTCATATCTATCTAGATATGAATAATATACAACCTATGGATACAAAATATGGCTTATGTAACAAAACATAATAAAGAAAACAAGTAAGTGAACACTCGAAACGAAGATAATACTAAAATATTATTAAGAACGAAATATTAAAAGATCATATGTGTTATCATATTTTTGTATATGATTATATTATAATTTAATAATAATGATTTATTTATTTTAAAAGTGGTTAACCTACCCTCGACCAAGGAAAAGTACAATGTAAGGGTTAAATCCTCAATCTCTTTATTATCCGAGATTGTTTCTTTGTAAGTATTTATTTGGACATTTTTATCATCCATGTCTATTTTTAATAAAAATTCTTTCAAAATGAATATATTCAGTATTTTTGAAATCTACCCTTTATCAAGATCATATTTTTAAATGTTTTAATGATTTAGCTTTCTAAATCATTTTTATTAATGTCCATGTTTTCAAAATTCTTTTAAGGATTTATTTATATGGACATGAATGTTTTGAAATTATAAATATTTTCAAAAGATTCAAAGTGCTATGAGACACATTTATTCAAAAATGCCTTTAAATATATTCCTTTCTAAACTATTTGAATTTTAAATGTTTTCAGGAAAACGTATATTTCAATCAATGTGTTTTACAATTCATTTCTATATATGTCAAATTCATTAATGGATTTTAAAATTGTTTTGATGTTGATTTATTATGATACAAATCTTCAATATTGTATTGATGGTTTTGTGATATGTTTGACTGTGGATGTGATATTTTTATACCCTTCATGGTTTATGGTTAATGTATTGAAATTTCATATGCTAGTTTTAATATGAATCTTTTGGATATGTTTAAACCTTTTCATATGAGGAATGTATTGGAGTTAATATGTGATGGGTGGAGCCCCCTATTGCTTCTCGATGCATAAGTAGGTCTCATGAGACAACTAGAAATGGAATTTCCTGAGGCCCTTTCCCATTTTGATTAGGGTTTTGGCCGAGGACATAATAATTTTTAGACGGCTTGGCCGAGGCCTTGACAAAATGTTTCAGAATGTCCGACATTATACATTACCTCATTATGGAAATAATATTGATGGTTCATGTGGTCATTCGACTAGTAGAATACCCATGATTATGTTTTATTATGAAATTATTTACTAATATCATATTTGTGGCATAAAAGTATTCATGTTTATTATTGTTAAGGGCATGTGGTTTCAATTATTTACAGTGCTTAATATATAGGTTATCTCCACTGTATTTCTTACCATTACTAGCGTTTGAGATCACCCATTTCTTATGTTTCATTTTCCCAGGATTCCATGAAGTGTATTATGATTGATATGCAGGGTTATGCTAAAGGGAATAATGGAATTTTCAAAGGATCGTATATGTTGTGTTTTTTTTCTAAACAATAATGTAAATCCATTTATGTAATCCATTTTCCAAGACTTTTAATTAATCGTTCATTCGAGACTTGATTCCTTGTAATCATGCCAATGTATTAAAATAATTCACCAAATCTGGGTAACTGGGGTCAGGGCATTACAGTTGGTATCAGAGGAAGTTTAGCAATAACCTTGGAAACTATATTTAGATAATCTCTGATTAGAGCACATTACCCTAAGATAGACTTTCAGGATTTGTATAGAAGAACATCCAAGAATTTTTGTAATATAGCGATTTTGTGATTTTTCTATAAAACTATATCCCTGTCTTGATACGAGTAGGTAGAGGCGACTCTGGCATAGATGTAACTAGGGGTTAAACTCGAAAACACCGCTTTGAGCTAGACTCTAACTGTAACTGATGCACGACAATGGTCCTAGTTTCACTCTTGGATTCGACACTCCAGGAGGATATCCTTTGGATAATTCTCAGTTTCCTTACCAATAATTATGAAGGATCTACGAGTAAATACCTCCTCAATGAATATATTTTTATTGATTATATCTATAAAATGTTCAATTCATATTATGTATTTTACATGTTTGGAAATATTCATGGAAATTCCTAAACTGACGTAGATTATTCCATTGTATAGAAATGGCTCCCAGTAGAAGGAATGAGAACTCTAGCAATATGTATGATCCAATGAGTAATAAGGATCATATCCTTCATAGTATTATGCCAACTTTATAAAAGGGAAATAGTATCCCATGTATTCTCAACATATGAAGAAATATTATCGTGTGTTAATAAGATAAGTAAATAATTTTATGAGTCATATGGAATTTAAAGGAACAAAGACAAGAAAAGGATGGTAGAGAGAATGATTGATTATGGGAGTAGGGGAAAAAGGATTTTCCCATATGTTATAAATGTAGAAATAATTACCTTGGTAATTGCTTAAAGGAAATGAGATTTTGTTATAAGTGTGGAAAAAAAGGACACCAAGTAAGTGATTCCAAGGGTATGAAAAAGTTTTCAAATGTAAAATGCGTTATATGAAATGTGTAGAGACACTATGTGAATCAATGTACCATTCATAAGAATATACCACAAATGATGCTATTGTATAATAATCATGTTATGGTACAACATAATATGAAGATGATTGACTTTTGTTCTTATTAGGTTTTTATTGAATTATTTCATTTGAGTGTTTTATCTATAGTATACTGGTTATAAGAATTATGGAGATAAATAAGGATTGTACAGAAGTACTATTTTATTGAGGATTTGTGATTATATGGTTCTATGAAAACCGACATAATAGTAAGCTACACTTTTTATGAAAAATACATGTTTGAAGAAAATGTAATCCTTAATATAGTCCTGATAACAAGTTAGTGATTTTGGTGTAAGATATGGTTGACTTGGATAAATTATATTGGATATTATTGACTACCTTGAAACTGATTAATGATTTGTATATTCCATCATTGTCGGTGTTTACAAAATTTTTGGATAGAAGAAGTATATCCATTATTCTATAAGGAAGAAGGGATAATGAATACAATCAATAAGGTTTTATGGTAATTCAGGATGTTTTAGTGTTTTTAAAGAATACATGATGAAGGTGTTCATTTGTTATTACATTTCAAAAAGTATCGTCATTGTGTTTACCTTCCTTATAAATTTTGGACTATGAGATTGGACAAAAGTATTTTGGAGAAGTCTAACGGTTGGTATGGATTTAGTTTGAAATTGGATACTATTGTTAAGGTTATTTTTGGATATTTATAAAAAGAACAACACATAGACTGTGTGACAAACCGTCGCTTTGGACAAAGATGTGGGAATCGAACCAACAACCATAGTGTGATTGAAATTTATCACCTACCATTGGACTACGTGAATTTCTTGGATTGTATAATGCAGATTATTTTTTAAGGGTCTGATAGGTGAATTATAAATTAAAGTTTTTGGAACCTTATACGAATTAGATAAATTGATCAATTATTAGTTCTACTATCTTTTAGAGTTAAAGATGAGTTTGTGGTAGAAATTAGTTAATGGATGGTACTACACTTGTGAAGTATATTTTTTCCTTATCTTATTCTATGATGAAAATAATTATGAAACATTAGGTAAGGTATCTTAAAACTAAAAATGTGTTATCCTAATAGAGTATGTTTTGTTGAATCGATGATATTTTAAATCATTATATATTTATGGCTTCGAGGCCCATAATTCTAAAATTGATTGTGGCTGATGACCTCAATAACTATAAATAAAAATTTACGTTTTTCCTCCAATTATGTGTCCTTAATTTCCACTAATGTTTTCCTAATCTAGATCATAATTTGGTGGTGACTTTTTCTTTCCCCTTTTCCTCTTATTAAGAATAAATTTTATTAACTCAATTTTGGATGTTGGTTTTCCCACAATGGTATTTTCTATTTTCAACCTTTTATTTTTGAAGAAAAATTTGAAATTGTGAGGACGTAATTTATTGAAGGAGGGAATAATTTAACACCCCAATATTTAAAAGTACATTATTTCTTCATAGTAATTCAATAACATTCCCTTCAGGCATCATCTAGTTCATATGCACCACAGCTTACCAAACTAGCTGTTCAAAAGCAGTTATGAATAGTACTAACTTAATTTTGAACTTTATTTAACCCTTATAATTTTAGAATCCATATTTTGAGTATCTTAGACATAATTTAAGAACAAATACATTTTTTCTAATAAAAGAATTTTTTTTCAATAAAATGTAATTTCACGGCCTTTTAATGGCGAACAACTTTTGAATCCAATATTTGAAACTTTTATATATTAAATTTGACAAAATAAACTTTTTCTTTAGAATCAGGAAATAAGAATTTAGTTTCAATAAATTTTCGGGTTTTTCTAGTAACATTCATATTTGGGTGAATAGTGAAAAATAATATATTTTAACTGAGAACAACTATTTTATTCCAAGTAGTTAATAGTGTTGAATTATAAATTTTAATGATTTGAAAGTATAATTATATTATATTTTTACCCCTTAATCTAATGTTGGTCATTGTAATTAATTTCACATTGAAATTATACATAAATAATTGTCAATATTTTGATATATACTGTTTCTTAAAAACACGCTATATTTTTGACAACGACATTTAATATTAAATTAAAAAATGAAACTTTTATATTTTTAATTTGGTAAAATAAACTTAATTTTTGGATTAATAATATCTAAATTATCCTAGGGTGATGTTTTGAAATTTTTCTGAAGACGTTCAATTTTTGATAAATAGTCAAAAAACACTAAGTTATCATTTAAAACCGAATATTTATTTAAATAAAAATTTATTATATTAAAATTTATTATAAGTCAAAATAGATACATAATTCCTATATAAATTAAATTTAATTCATTGGCGTCAATTTATAATAATTTTGGATATATAAAAATTTTATCAAACTTTTACAGTCATTTACACACCTCATAGGAGCATTAGAAAATTTAAAACAAACATAATTTTACCACCTCTGTGAGTTTAATTTATAAAATCGGAGAGACACTATTAATATCAATGAGTAAAATGTGTTTTAATAGGATTAAAATAATTTTCGGTGAATAATATCTGTTATCTTTTTTTTACCACAGTTCAAAGTAAATAGGGTAATTAAGGGTAAAAATGATATTATTATTACCGAAACACATGTTCTAATTGTATTAGAAAAGTGTAATTCTACAAAAAAACATTAGGAAAAAAATATGACCCTTTAGGTCTATTTGGATTAGATTAAGACATTTATTATTATTTTGTTTTATGATGTTTTAAAAGAGTTAAATTCAATGATTAATGACTAAAACATTTTTAGTTCATGGTTATAAAAAATATAAATTCCACTATAAATATTCATTAGAAATCTAAAACTATTTCCTAAATAATGGTATTTTATTTTTAATTTTTAGATATTAAATAATTAAATTTATTAATGAGACAACGACGATGCAGTAATTACCTTATTAATAAATGAATCAAATAAATGGTATTATAAATTATAAAATAATTATAATTTCAATGTTTTCATGACATTCACGAATTTTCTAGTTGAATATGACATGTTAGGATTGATTTAATTAATTTTTTTTGTAGTAATCATGATTTTATTATTTTAACAAAAAACAAAGACCACATAGTGTCAAAATTGACATAAAATGGAGTTTTAAACAAATTTTATATTATTAATTAATATAATGGTCCCAAAAATATATGGATGGGCCAAAAAACTTATATAATATTATATATGACATTAATGAAACAATTGTAGTTCTATTGGAAGTATATAGTATGTTTATTATCCATATATTGTAAGAATACCAAAAGGCACGGAAACGTTAAATTATTTAACTTATCGTTAAATCAAAATGATAAGGTTAAAATGGCAACTTCAACTTGTCTAAAACATATTTGATGAGTGGTTTTAGACCTATAATCACCAATGATTTTAAATAATTCCTTTTGGGACGATTATAAACTGAATATTAATTTATTATAAAATAATATTTTAAGTTTGTTCCAAGTTTCCCCTCACCCCTTTTATAAAAGGGAACTCACCCTTCTTAATAATTCACACCTTCAATGCCATTTGGCCCACCAAAGATCTGCCCAAATATCCTTCCATCTTCCTTCAATTCATCCTTGAGTCCTTAGTTTTATCAAAATGCCATCCTATGGTGTCCTTTTGATCAAATCAAAAGGAAGAACCCGAAGAAGAGGTAATGATTTCAACACCCTCTTTCACGTTCCTTTCTTCATCCACTTTTTCATTCATTTTTATTTCCATTATAAATTAATAACTCCAGTATCTTATATGTACTGTGATTTTATTATAAATATTGTACAACCATATTTAGTATTCTATCCATCCTTTGAATGACATGTCACTATACATGCGTACATGCATCTTACCATCTCCACGTCGTGGTGTAATTGTTATTTAAAACATTATTATTTGGATGCATATGATAATGATGTGTAATTTGTTAAATAATAAATATAACATTATAATGATTCTGTATATATGATATACCATCCAATTATATATTATTTTGTTATAAAAAAATGATATTGTCGCTCTTGCGTATGTACAGACTACCGCCTCCACGAACATGATGAGATTCATTCCCCATCATATCTATTCGAGAATAATTTTCAATTGATGATTAAAAATAATGTTTATGAACCTGATATCATTCAAGATATGAATAATATAAAACCAATTGATAACAAAAACAACTTATGTAATATAACATATAGAAGAAAACGAGTAAGTGAACACCCAAAATGATCATAATACAGAAATATTATTAACAAATCAATATTAAAAGATCATATCTAAATATCATATTTATGTATATGATTCATGTATAATTAAATAATAATGATTTAACTATTATACAGGAGGTTAATCTACCCTCAACCATGGAAAAGTTCAAGGTAATGATTAATTCCTCTATCTCATTATTATTCAAGATTGTTTTTGGGTAAGAATTTACTGGGACATTTTTATCATCCATGTCCATTTTCCCTAAAAATTACCTCAAAACGAATATTTTAAGGATTTTTGAAAGGTAATATTTATCAATATTAAAATATTATATGTTTTAAAGATTTATCGTTCTAAATATTTTTATTTAATGTCCATGTTATTAAAAGTTTCAAAGTGACATGGGACACTTGTACTCAGAAATGACATTAAATGTCTTCCATTCTAAATTTTTTGACATTCAAATAATTTCATTAAAAGGGATATTTCAACCAATGGGTATTACAAATAATTTCTATCTATGTGAAATCCTTTAATGGATTTTAAATTTGTTTTGATGTTTATTTATTATGATACAAAACATCCAAATTGTATTGAAGGTTTTGTGATTTTTTTGACTAGGGATGTGCTATTTTTATATCATTCATTATTTATGGTTAAAGTATTTACATTTAGTATGATAGTATTAATACAAATGTTTATGATATTTTTAAACCTTTTCATATGAGGAATGTATTGGACTTAGTAAGTGGTGGGTGGAGATCGCTATAACTCGTTGAAGCATCAGTAGTTCTCATGAGACAACTAGACGTGGAATTGGCCGAGGCCCTTTCCAAATTTGATATATTGTTTTGGTCAAGGAATTTATCACTTTTAGATGTATTGGATGAGGCCTTGACAAAATGTTTTCAGAATGTCCGGAATTATACATTCCATCATTGTAGAAATAATATTGATGGATCATGTGGTCATTCGACTAGTTGAATACCCATGATTATGTTTTATTATGGAATTTTTTACTCAGCTCGTATTCTTTCCATTTAAGTATTCATGTTTATTATTAGTAAAGGCATGTGGTTTCAATTATTCACCATGCATAATATTTATGGTATATTCAGCTATATTTCGTACCCTTACTGAACGTTTGAGCTCACCCCTTTCTTATGTTTCATTTTCCCCGGATTCCAAGATGTCTATTATGGTTGATATGAAGGGTTAAGCTAAAGGTAATAATGGCGTTCTCAAATGATCATCTATGTTGTGTTTTATCTTCCAAAGTGTAATGTAACGTCCATGTATGTAATCCATTTTCCAAGACTGCTAAATTGATCAGTCTTTCGAGACTTCATTACTTGTAATTATACCAATGTATTAAAATAAAGCACTGACTCAGGGTAACTGGGGTCAGGCATTACATATGGTATCAGAGGAACTTTGACAATAACCATGGAAACTAGATTTAGATAAACTCTAATTAGATCACATTAACCTAATATAGACATTTAGGATTAGTATAAAAAACATCCTAGAATTTTGGTAGTGTAGAGATTCTGTGAGTTTTCCAAGCAAATACATCCATGTATGGATACGAGCATATAGAGGTCATAGATGTACATATGGGTAAAACATGAAAATACAGCTCTGAGCTATACTCAAACTAGAACCAGTGCACGAAAACGGGCCTTATTGCACTCTTTGATAAGACAATCCTGATGAATATGAATAGGATAATTCTCATTTTCATTACAAATAATTATGAAGGATCTATGAGTATATACCTCCTCAATGAAAATATTTTTATGGATTATATCCATAAACTATTCAATTTATATTAGGTATTTTACAATTTCGGAATTATTCTATGAAATTCATAAACTGACCTAGTGTATTCCATTGTATAGAAATGGTGCCCAGTAGAAGGAATGTGAACTCCAGCAAAACCAATAATCCAAAGAGTTAGAAGAATCATATCGGTCTCAATATTAATCGAAAATTAAGAGGGGAAATAGTCTTCCATGTATTCTTAACATATGACGAAATAGTATCATGTGTTAATAAGATAAGTAAATAATTCTATGAGTCCTATTTAATTAAAGGGAAGGATGAAAAGAAAAGGATGGTAGAGAGAAATATGGATTAAAGGAGTAGGGGAAAGATGGATTTTCCCATATGTGATAAATGTGGAAATAATAACCTTGGTAAATTCTTTAATGAAATGAGAGTTTGTTATATGTGTGGATAAAAAGGACCCCAAGAATGTGATTTCAAGAGTACGAAAAAGTTTTTAAATGTAAAATGATTCATCTGCAAGGTGTTGAGACACTATATGAATTAGTGTCCCATTCATAAGAGTATACCACAAATGATGTTATTGGATAATAATCATGTTATGGAACTACCTCAGATGAAGATGAATGGCTAGTGTTCTTATTTTTATATTATATAATTATTTCATTTGACTTTTGTATCTATAGTATACTTGTTATATGAATAGTGTAGATATATAAGGATCATACTGAAGTACTATTTATTGAGGATTTGAGATTATATGGTTCTAAGAAATGTTACTTAATAGTAATCTACTGTTTTTGAAAAAATACATGGTTGGAGGAAATGTAATCCTTAATATGGTCCTGATAATGAGGTAGTGATTTTGGAATAAGACTTGGATGACTTGGATAAATTATATTGGTTATTCTTGACTACCTTGAAACAGATTAATGATTAGTATATTCCATCATTATTGGAGTTTAAAAAATTTTTGGATAGAAGAATTGTATCTAGTATTCTAAAATGAATAATGGAGCATGAATATAATCAATATAGTTTTATGGTAATTCAGGATGTTGCAGTGTTTTAAAAGAATACAAGATGAAGGTGTTCACATGTTATTACTTTTGAAAATGGATCATCATTGTGTTTACCTTCCTAATAAATTTCGGACAATGAGTTTGGACAGAAGTATTTTGGATAAGTCTAAAGGATGATATCGATTTAGATTGATATTGCAAACCATTGTTAAGGTTAGATTGGGATTTTTATAAAAAGGACAACATGATGACTATGTGACCACCCTTCGCATCAGACAAAGCTACGAGAATCAAACCCGAAACCATAGTGCGATTGGGATTTATCACCTACCGTTGGACTACGTGATGTCCCTGGATTGTATATTGTAGTTTCTTTTTTAAGGGTCTTATAGGTGATTTATAATTTCAATTTTTGGGAACCTTATACGAATCAGATAAATTGATTATTCTTATGTTCTACTATATTTTAGAGTGAAATATGAGTTTGTGGTAGAAATTAGTTAAAGTATGGTACTCTAATTGTGAAGTACATTTTTTCCTTATCTTATTCTATGATGAAATTAATTCTATAAAATTAGGTAAGGGATCATAAAACAAAAAATTTGTTATCTTAATACCTTATGTTTTGTTGAATCGATGATATTTTATATCATCATAGATTGATGGCTTCAAGCCCCTCAATTCTATAATTGTTGGTGACTAATATCCAAAAACACTCCATATAAATATTTATGTTTTCCACCAATTATGCATCTCTAATTTCCACCAATGTTCTTCTAATCGAGATCATAATTTGGTGGTGACTTTTTCATTCCCTTTTCCCTCTTATTAATAATAAATCTTATTAAACTAATTTTTGATGTGGGTTTTCCAAAAAAGTTATTTTATATTTTCAACAATTTATTTTCAATGAACAATTTCAAATTGGGAGGACACAATTTATTGAAGGAGGGAAGAATGTGACACCCCAAGATTTCAACGTACGTTATTTCTTCAAAGTAATTCAATAACATGCACTACACGCAACACCGAGTTCAAGGGAACCATATCTTACCAAACTAGCTATTCAAAATCAGTTATTAATAGTATTAAATGAATTTTTAACATTGTATAATCCTTATAATTTTGGAATCCATATTACAAGTTTTTTAAAAATAATGTACCAACAAAGACATTATTTCAGATAAAATAATTATTTTTCAAAAAAATGCAATTTTACGACCTTTTAATGGGGAACCATTTTTAAATCCAATATTTGAAACATTTATATATTAAATATGACAAAATAAACTCCTTCTTTAGAATCGGTACATAAGAATTTTGTTTCAATTAATTGTTGGTGTTTTTATGATAAATGTCATATTTGGGTGAATAGTGAAAAATACCATATTTATCTGTAAACAACTTTTTAATCAAAATAATTTATAGTGTTGAATTATACACTTTAATGTTCTGGAAGTAAAAATATATTATATTTTTACCCTGTAATTCAATTTTGGTCATTGGAATTAATTTTACATAGAAATTATACATAAACAATAGTAAACCTTTTGGTAGTTACTGTTTCGTAAAAACATGCTATTTGTTTTGACAACAAGATTTAATTTTGAATTCTTAAACCCAACTTATATGTTTTGAATTTGGTAAAATAGACTTCATTTTTGGATTTGGAATATCTAAATTAACCTAGGGTGAACTTTTAGTATTTTTCTGAAAATGTGAAATTTTTGATGAGTAATGAAAAAACAACGAGTTATCGTTTAAAACCTAATATTTATTTAAATATTTATTTATTTTATTTAAAATTATTTCAGGTCAAAATAGATACATAATTCCTATATAATATCATTTTAATTCATTTGAGTGAATTTAAAATAATTTTATATATATAAAAATTTTATCGAACTTTTACCGTCTTTTACCCACCTCCTAGGAGCATTTCCAAATTTACATAAAACATAATTTTACCGCTATTGTGAGTTGAATATCATAAATCGGAAACAGACGGTTAATATCAAGGAGTAAAATGTGGTTCAATAGAAAAAAATAATTTGTGATGAATAGTAACTTTTTACTTTTATTTAGCGCGATGAAAAGTAATTAGGGTAATTAAGGGTAAAATGATATTATTATTAACCTAAAACATGTCCTAATTCTATAGGACAAGTTTAATTATACCAAAAAACCATTATGAATAAAATATGACCCTATAGGTCCACATGGATTTGATTAAGACATTTATTATCATTTTCATTAAAGAAACGTTAAAAGAATTAAAATCAATGCTTAATGACTAAACCATTTTTAATATAGTGTTATACAAAAGAAAGGTTCGACTATAAATATTCATTACAATGCTAAAAATATTTCCTATATAATGGTATTCTATTTATAATTTGTAGAGATTAAATAATTATATTTATTAATGACACAATGATTATGCATTAATTACCTTATTAATGAAAGAATCAAATAAATGTTATTATAAATATTAAAATAATTATAATTTCATAGTTTTTATGTAATCCAAACACTTTCTAGATGAATATGACATTTCAGGATTGATTCAATTTATATTTTTTGAAGTAATCATGCTGTTATTATTTTAACAAAAAACAAATACCAAATAGTGTCAAAATTGACATAAAATAGTTTTTAAAACAAATATTATATTATTAATTGATATAATGGTCTTAAAAATCTAAGGGTCAGCCAAAAGTCATATATAATAATATAAATGACATTAATGAACCAATTGGTGTTCGATTGATAGTATATAGTATGATTATAAAACATATAGTGTACGAATACAAGAAGACGTGGTAAAATTTATAATATTTAACTTGGAGATAAATCTAAATGAAAAGGATAAAATGGTAACCTAAAAATTTCTAAAACATATTGGTTGATTGTTTTTAGACCTATACCCACCATAGCCTTTAAAAACCCCTTTTTGATACATTAGAAACCGAATATGATGTTATTATAATATAATATTTTAATTTTTTCCCAAGGTGCCCCTCAACCCTCTTATAAAAGGGAACTCCCCCTTCTCACTAATTCACACCATCAAAGCCATTTGGCTCGGCAAAACTCTGCCAAAATATCCTCTTAACTTCCCTCAATTAAACTTAGAGGTCATAGATTGATCAGAAAGCCGTCCTAAGGAGTTCTTTTGATCAAATCAAAAGGAAGAACTCGAAGAAGAGGTAAGGATTTCACCACACTCTTTCAGGTTCCATTCTTATTCCACTTGTTATTTCATTGAAATTTCCATTAAAAAATAATAAATCCAGTATCTTATATATACTGTGATTTTATAATATATATTGTACAACAATATTTAGTATTCTATCCTTCCATTGAATGACATGTCAACATACGTGCGTACGTACGGCCTACTGTCTCCACATTATGGTGTAATTGTTATTCAAAATGTAATAATTTGGATGGGTATGATAAGATATGTAATTTTTTTAAATAATAAATATAACATGGTAATGATTCTTTATATATGATATAACATCTAATTATATATTATTTTAATATCGAAATAATGATATTGTCGCTTGTGCGTACGTACGGACTACCGTCTCTACGAACGTGATGAGATTAATTCCCCATCATATCCATTCAAGAATAATTTTAATTTGATGATGAAAAATAATTTTTAGGGACTTGATATCATTCTAGATATGAATAATATACAAACTACGGATATAAAACATTACTTATGTAACAAAGAATCTAAAAGAAAACGAGTAAGTGAACACCCGAAATGACGATAATACTAAAATATTATTAACAACGAAATAATAGAAGATCATATATGATATCATATTCATGTATATGATTGTTTTATAATTTAATAATAATGATTTAACTATTATACAGGAGGTTAATGTACCCTCAACCAATGAAAATTACATGTTATGGGTTATCTCCTCAATCTCATTATTATCCGAGATTGATTTTGTGTAAGTATTTACTGATAAATTTTTATCATCCATGTCCATTTTTCATAAAAATGATTTCAAAATAAATATTTTATTGATTATTGAAAGGTACTCCTTATCAAGATCATAATTTTAAATGTTTTATATATTTATCTTTTTAAATATTTTTAATTAATTTCCTTGTTTTAAAAATGATTTTATGGATTTATTTATATGGGCATGAATGTTTTGAATAGATAATTCTTTTCAAAAGTTTCAAAGTGTAATCAGACACTTTTATTCAAAAATTCTTTTAAATGTCATCCTTTTTAAATTTTGTGACATTTGTATTTTTTTATAAAAAGTGATATTTCATTCAAAGAGTTTAACAAATCATTTCCATTTATGTAAAATCCTTTAATGGTTTTTAAACTTATTATGAAGTTGATTTATTATGATAAAAACATCCATACTGTATTGAAGGTTTTGTGATATGTTTGACTGTGGATATGCTATTTTTATACCATTCATGATTTATGGTAAAAGTATTGAAATTTTTATGCATGTTTTAATACGAATATTTATTATATGTTTAATCCTTTTCATAAGAGGAATGTATTGGACTTAGTATGTAATGGGTGGATCTTGCTATAGCTCCTAGATGCATCGGTATGTCTCATGAGACTACTAGACATGGAATTTTCCGTGGCCCTCACCCAATTTGATATATGGTTTTGGTCGTGACCTTAATCATTTTTAGACGTCTTGGACGAGGCATTGAAAAAATGTTTCAGAATGTCTGGCATTGTACATTCCCTCATTATGGAAATAATATTGATGGTTAATGTGGTCATTCGACTAGTAGAATACCCATCATTATGTTTTATTAGGGCATTTTTTTCATAGATCACATTCTTTTAATAAAATTATTCATGTTTATTATTATTAAAGGCATGTGGTTTAAATTATTCACCATGATATAAATTTATGTATTCTTCCTCTGTATTTCTTACCCTTACTGAGCATTTGAGCTCACTTCTTTCTTATGTTTCATTTTCCCGTGATTCCAAAAATTGTATTATGATTGATATGGAGGTCTAAGCTAAAGGGAATAATGGACTTCTAAAAAGATCATATACGTTTTGTTTTGTTTTCTAAAGTGTAATGTACTGTACATGTATGTAATCTATTTTCCAAGACTACTAAACTGATCAGTCATTCGGGACATGATTCCTTGTAATCATGCCAATTAATTAATGTAATGCACTGACTCTGGGTAACTAGGTCCAGGGTGTTACATCAACATTTTCTTATAAAAATGTGGTTCATGAAAATCTAATGACTAGGTTATTTTAAAGAAAAAACCTTATCTGAATGTCCACGACACTGAAATTTAGTGAACAATGGAGTACTTTGTGGAAGAAAATAATTATTACTCAAAATTGGATTAGAATTTGTATAAAAAAATCCATTACTATTATGTATGTGTCAAATTTGGGAATACAGTATTTAAAAAGTTTCCAGACTGGAGTTAATGTTTAAGAAAAACTTCTTCAAAGAAAATATTTTTGACATTAATTTTTAACCATGTTTTTATCCAAATGAACATTAGTTTTAGAACATGAGTTAGTATATAAAATATTTTCCTTAGAAATTACACATTCATGATCCTTTGAAGGTTTATTCATTTCAGAATTATCTTCCTCATGATTTTTTGAAATACTTTAAAAAAATTCTTATCAAGATCATTGGAAGGATCTGATACATCTTTTGTTAAAATAGAAATTATTGAATTTTTCGTATCAAGATTTTTATTGTGTTTAAAATTTTCATTCTCAAAATTTTTAGAAAACCAAGGCACTACATCATAAGAGGGTAATGTATTATCCTTATCAGAAGAAGAATCATTATCTTAAGACATATAGTATTTTTCATCAGTACAATATTCATTCAAGTATAAATTGGTAATAGATTCAGTATTGTGTACCTTGGCCATTATATATGAATTTTCAATGGTCAGTTTTCATAATAGTCAAAGATTATTTTGACCAGAAGATTTGTACTCTGAGTATTGATATAATGAATCCACCCAAATGGCACTCCAGGTTTCATTGCCTTTCAAGAAATTATTAGGATTAGCCTTATAGTATTTCATTCTATTCCATTCAGAATGATTTTCCATTCTTTCCATTTTCATATGTATAGGGAAATATGGCCTGATATGCCCTGCACTTTTGTGTACATAGAATGTGACTTCCAAGAATTTCTTTTATTTTCATTCTTTATTCTTATATCTATACTGAAATTATTTATTTACTAATTTCTTATTCATCCTTCAAGAAATATTAACTAGATTATTCTCAGAATGCTCACCTTCGCTGAATTCAGATAAAAAATGACTTTCTAAGACATGCATCTTGATACCCTTTCAGGAGTCTTTGATTTTGTAGTTGTAAAGTCTACACATCCATTAACATTTTTCTTCTTATTCATATCATCATCTCTTTTCATTTTGGTCTCATGTTGAAGAAGTGTTCCAAAAATATCAACAAGAATAATTTTATATACATTCGTAATCTCATCAATAGCTATTCTCTATGATTCCCACTCATTAGGCATGATATTTATAATCATGTCCACCAGAGCTTCATCATCAATTAATTTCTCATCCATAGATTGTAAACTATTAACAATAGTCATAAACCATTGTTGTAATTTTCATACTAGTTATCTATAGGGAAATAAAAATCCATGATACTCGATAATAGGAATATGTCTTCTAGTTAAAATAACATTTTATATACCAAAATGTGTAACATCCAATTTTTCCAAAATAAAATTTTCATATTGACACGAAAAAATATAACTATATATATTCCTGGTCATGGAATAAAATAGGTTATTACATTCCTTGTTGTTTATTTGATATTCTATCATTTTATTGGTAATGCTTCTGATATCGTTTTCATGAATCTTGTAATCTCAAGTATACATAAATTTTTTTCCACTCCCATATTAAAAAAATTTATTCATATGATCTCTCCAATACTCATAAATATTCCCCCAAAAAATAGGTTGTTTTTTAGTATTTAGATTTTCAATCGAACAAACATTCATTCATAACATTCTAAGAAAATATTATTCCATTTAAAAGTTATAATAGTAAAAATTTCTAAAAAATCGTAAAAATTATAAAGCAATGAAACATATAGTACTACAAAAACATGTGTATGAAATATTATATTAATATAAGTATTTTAGAGTCCTACTCTGATACCAATTGTAGTATTGAAATATGAATTTAGATGCTCAATTACATGGGGGGGGGGGGTTAATTGTAATTTCCAAAAACATTCATTTTCATCCTATGATAAATTCTATGTTTAACAATGTTAAACTAGGTAAATTCATAATACCTCTTTTAGTTATTCTAAACAAACTTACTTGGTTTTGGAAATATGGTTCTGGAAATGAAACATAACGAAAGATTACAAGGAAAAGATTCTACCTTAAAGTGTATAGAATCTTAAATATCCGAGTATAAAAAAGTAAAAGAAATTATAAGATGGTTATAAATTATTTCTTTATAAAAATACATTGAAAATACATATTAAACAAAATAACTAACAAGTATAAAGTCTATTAACCCAAATATTAAGGTATCCAACAACCTTGGATAATTGTCTCTTGATTTATACATTCACAAAAGTCTATCTTACCCACACTAGGGTAATCCCTTGATAGGATTATTGGAATCTATCATGCTATCCTCACAAACCCTTGAACTTTATTGTAGTTGGAACCTATATCTTCCGATCAAATGAAGTCGTAGAGATTTAAGGAATTCGGGACCTATATCTTTATATCCACAAAATCCCTTGATTGTACTGAGGAACAATAAGAGTCACACAATGCATGTTGAAAAAGATTTTCATTATGCACAAACCCTAAGTGTCTCTGTCCCTATAAATCACATTAGTAGCATGCAATCTCTAGAGTTATCAATCATCATTGTGCTCTTCTAAATGAGCTCTTATTTATAGGAACTTATCCAATGGTAAATTACCTTTTCCAATGATCATATTTTTCCTGGAATTTCAGTTGGACCTGTACACATGTCACTCAACCAACTGTTTGTTAGAAATATATTATACGACATTGTTTCATTACTATAAAAAGTGTAAGAAAAATTAGACTGCTTAACCAAATCTATTTTTCAGTGTCTAATATATAAAATCATGAGTATAATCAAATAAACATTCATAGCCTATAAGACATGGAATTTTGGGTTCAGTTTTACATGGAATTATGAAACTAAATTTTATATATTAAAAAGTCTAAAATCCAATGAATACCGAGTCTCAATTCTAATGAATTTGGTGTCTGAATTCTATGGAATCCGGAGTCTGAATTATGTGGAATTCAGTGTCTATAGTATGAGAAATTCAGATTAAAATTTCAGAGAAATCGGAGTTTTAATTTCATAGAATTTGGAACCTGAATTTCATAAAATTTAGAAAATGAATTACGTAGAATTTGGAGTCTCAATTTCACAGAATTCATTGTTTGGATTTTATATAATATAGAGTGTTATTTTCAGAGAATTCGAAGTCCGAATTTTAGAAAATTTGGAATCTAAATTTCAAATAATTTGGAACCTGAATTTCATAGAATTTGGAACCTGAATTTCAGAGAATTCTGAGTCTGAATTTGATGGAATTTAGAGTCTGAATTTCCGAGAATTTTGAGTTTAAATTTTAGAGAATTAAGAGTCTGAATTTCATTGAATTTTGAGTTTGAGTTGAAATGAATTCAAAACCTGAATTTCAAGGAATTTGAAACCATAATTTTATATAATTATAAACCTGAAAATATTATACTCTGTATCCAATGAAATTTATGATTATAAGGATTTATATGTGAAACTGAATTTCTGAAATACAAATAAAATGAGGTAGATATAGAGAGACTATTAAATGAACAATGAAAACACAGGTAACGAAAAAAATTCCTTATAGATGTTAAATTTTTCATAGAAAATAATTCATTGAGAAAAAATTTTTCCATAAGATGGAGTGTTTTTTATTTTCAAAACATTAAAGATTTTAAATTTCATAAAGAACACATTTTGACTCAACAACCTTTGTTTATCATTATCAATAATAGAAATTAGTAGATATAATGAAACTGATTGAAGTAGGTATAAGTCTGATATAGAATGAAGAGAGTCCAATTATAATAAAGGATTAGAAGATAGGAATTCAAAAATGGATTTTCATGAAAACATGAATTTAATGTCACATAAACGAATGGCCATTAACATACCTACATTCCAAACATGTGTGAATAAGAATGAAGAAACATTTATAGAATGGAAATAAAAAAGTTCTATTTTTATATGGTATGAATATAATGTTGTTGATTAATGAAGAGAAATAAAGAGTACAACCAATGGTCCCCCTAAATTCACCAAATAAACATTAATTTTCAAATTTCCTGGAAGATCAAAATTTTGAAAATAAATTCCCCAATCTAATAGAAAATGAGGATAACAGATATCAACAACCTCCAAGTCCAATGAAACAATGTAATGACTATGAAATCAATGAAGCTGATTGTTGAAATGAAAATGGACATTTAAAAGTAAAAAACATCATCTAACTATGAACATGTCTTCCTTTTTTGATTTTAGTTCTACCAAATCTTTCTTATCAAAGAATTTTTCAGTTATCAACAACTCAAAATGACGATGGTCAGGTATATAATTAATGGAATAAAATATTAGGGTAACAATAATTCCATCCCATGTAAATTACTCCTCTAATATATATTGCTTTGTGAATGTGCTTCCTCAAAATTAGATTATTTAACTTTATTTGAAATTTATGTGATTTTTGGCAGTAATTGTCTCGCAGTAAACTAACATCATATAAAATAATGATATCAGGAAATACAATTTCACATTAAAAATAACCATATGACTATATTTATTCAAGGATGACTAGGAATTATTGTTATAACTAGTTTCACTATATAGGTCGAATCCCCAATCATGATTTTTATTTGGATAAAATTAGTGTGGGTGACTAATTTATTGGCATATACCAACAATTATAAAGGAATTAAAAAGATAACATTAATAGAACTACAATTATCTGTTATCAACACTAAAAAGAAATATCATAGAGTGCATGATTAAAAGCCACACTATTTTATCGGCACTAGAAATGTGCTGATTAAGTGGTATTTTATCACCACTAGAAAATTGCTTTTTAAGACCCATTTATTAGTTTATTCCATAGAGTTGATGAAATAATCCAATTATTATAATATCTATCTAGAACTGATAAGGGGAACCATTATCCGAGATTCTAGGTGTACTGATAAAATATTTTCATTATCACTCATAGAATCCCAGATATAGATGATTTTATTTTCTCCTTTTCAAATAATAATATAATGGAATACTATAATGTGGTGTGATAACATAATATAAACAAGAAATTTTCAAAAGAAGTTTAAAAATAGAAATTAAAAAAATATAAAAAACATACAAAAAGAAATATCATATACTGAAAACCAATGTTATTGTATAAAAAACATACAAATCCATATCAAGAAAATTAAAACAAAAACATAAGAAAAACATTATATTGTTAGTGGAAATAGTAATAATTAAATAAAACAAAATATGTTTTTTAGAATAATCATTACGTTATACAAAAAATATTTTTTACCAAATTTAGATTCTTTATTATTGCATGTCACATCTTGTCTTATTAACCTTCAAGCATTATCACTATGAAAATTAACAAATAATTATAATTTTTTTTTGAAAATTAATAATGAAATATAAGATAAAATTATGAGAAAGCTATCTAGGCTCATTTTATTGATGTTGGTGAAGTGATGTTCCTTTAAAATTAAAATTTACCATCGGCCATTTACAAATGTATAAAAATTTGAATGTATTTTATCTATTTCGAGTATGTAAATTTTGATTTTTACAGAAACTAAATCTCTCATAGAAAACACACACTTTTAGTTATACTACTGACATAGTTTTCTAGGTTAATTTTAGGATGATTCATATACATAATAAAATAACATATGAATTATTTCCATATATTACCAAGACAACCATAAAAGGTTATCATGGTTTTTTGAGGGTGCACATTTTGAAATAAATGGTGAACTTTAAACTAATAATGGACACTTTGAGTCATGATTGACATATCATGTATCATATTGGGTAGCTATTGATTCATACACATCAAAAATGATATATGTATACATTTCCTTTAGTATCAAAAAAATACAAATACATTTTATTGATATTTAATTTGTTATTTTTAGTTATTACTAAATATATTGTCCATTTGAAATAAAAACAAGCACTTTGAGTCACACTGGTAACATAATTCAAGAGATTTTGTATATGTGTATTACTATACATCCCAAATGAATTATGAATAATTTTATGAAATCATATAATGAAACTACATGTGTTTTCATGGTTTTTATAATGTCACTTGTTTTCTTTACTAAAATAAAATATTTATGTAGGAACTCATACATTGATTAATAATTGTCATGTCTTGTATTGTTTTGACATGTGAATGAATCACGAACATAAAAAATGACATATAATACATTTTTCTTAATTATCACGAGAATCAATGCATGTGTTCTCATATTTCAGTGGGAAAACATTATGGACTAAAATTTCAATTTAAAATGAAAACTAAAACATTGATTCACAATAGGCATATCATTTATCATATAGATGGTTAGATATTTAGTATAAATAAAAATAGACTTGTTTATTTTTTTATAAAGTATCAAAAAAATTGTATTTGTTTTATTGGTATTCTGTGTGTGAGTTGTATTTTTTTAATTTAATTAATGTCAAATTTATAAAAAGACACACATGGAGACATAATGGTCACACAATTCATAAGAATGAGGTAATTATTATTACTACATAACCCAATTTACTTATGTATCATTTTCCTAATGTATTTAAATAATATGAATGTGTTCTCTCAGTTATTATTATGTTATTTGTGATTTTTACTGAAATTTTATTTTAAATGTGAAGCACACACATTGAGTCATGTTGGTATCATAAAATGATAGTTCGATGTCATAATGATTCCGAAATTTCAACAATTATTTTTAATGTTTTTTTCATAAACAGTCTTTATAATCTTAGAGTGTTTTCTCGGTTATTATGTAGTAGAACTTTTTGAACTAAAATGTCACTATTATATTGATAATGAACTATTTGAGTCTTATTGGGAACATCATGTAAAAAATTGTGGTGAGACAGATTTCGACATCCCAAAAACAACTTTTGGATTATTTTTCATGTCTACCAAATATATCTGAATAAATTTTCTCAATTGTGAGAATGTGATTTTTTACTAAAATTAATGGCAATTTAAAAGAAGAAAAAATAGATGGAGTCATAATGGTATCATTGTGAATTATATTATTGTGTGAATTATTCCTACATGTACCAAATAATTAATGGGTAATTTTATTTTTATATAATATAATAAACTTATTTTCTTGGTTTTTAGTATGACACTTGTGTTTTAAAAAAACATCATTTTCAATTGGAAAACACAATTTGAGCCATACCCATCACCTCATGAATAATTTAAACATGGAACCCTTTCCTATACAAAAAAAATTATTTATACATAATCATCCAAAATTATCAAGAAAATATAACAATGTTTTATGAGTTTTTAGTTGAAGACACTTTTTTGTACTAAAATATTATATTTAAAGTAATAATGTAAATTTTCTATCAAGTAAAGCTCATAATGATTCAGATTGAGGAGTAGCTGATTAGAACACATTACAAAAAACTATTGGATCATTTTCATAATTTATGAAAACATTACATGTTTTTTGGATCAGTTTTGAGCATTTTATGTGTGTTTTGAACAAAAATGTAAATTATGAACTAAAATCACACAATTCGAGTAACCCCTGTCACATTGTGAATCAGATTCAATTTTTTATTTTTGAGTATGTGATGTGTGTTTCCCCTCAGTATCCTATAATAATCTAGAAACAAATGAAATGTTTCATTTGAATGGAATCAATCCACTTTTGGTACCTGAAATTAATTATCCAAATAAACCTTTATCTCTCTTTTGAAGCATGTTTCCAAAAATCATTTGAAAATATGACTACCAAAAATATCAATGAAAAAAATATTTAATAAAAATTATATGGAAATAAAAATAAAAATATTAGATAATATGGTGACAAAATTATGTATATAATTAAGAATAATTCCACTTTTCGTGGTGGTTGTATAGTTATATGACCAATTTTCATTATTTTTATCTCAATAGTAGCCTCAAATTATAATCTCATAGAAGAATGTAAAGATTCATACAAATGAAAAAATAAATGAAAAATAATACTCATGTATAAGATAAGATTTCATATGTTATTTATAGTATGAAGACATTAAATAAAAATATATATGTAACAATAACATAATAAAATGTCAATTTAAAACTGAAACCAACAAATTTCATTCAGACTGGGTACATCATGTACTACAATGAGGTATGTTTTATTCCACAATGTATTTTTATCCTATAGTGCATTCAAAACACAAGTCATTTAACAATATGATTTTTTAAAGAACTCAAATATTGAATATGTTAGATATAATAAAGAAAAGTTTATCATCCTATATGAATTATCCCATTAAGAACATGATCATTGTACAAGAGTGAATCATTCATGTTGAAGATTTCATTTATTCTATGAAAATAATAACAATTATTTTAAACATATTAATATTCATTTACTAAACAAGAATATATATTTAAATATGACATTTTAGGGAACATATAAAAATCTATATTTCTCTTTCTCTTTATTTAATACTATAAACTCCATGATAAATAATCTACTTTATTTTATGAAAAATTAAATATTTTGACCTGTTATGTATTTTTAGAATACATTAAAATCCAAGATAAATTCATTACCAAAATTTAATAGTATTAAAAATTAGTACATCCTTTCACAGAAGACATATGTCACAAAAATATGGTACATCAATTAATTTTTCATAGATTTAACTATAGATTATTATATATTCTTTAATATCATTGGTGAAAATAAACACGATCATAAAATCAACATTATTTGTTCTTCAAAATCGTAATACCATTATTCTCATGTTGTTTTATTAATAAATTTATTTACTTTTTAAATGATATTGTGAAAATGGATAATTTCACATAAAAAATGTGAGAATACATAATTAGTGTATATTTTATTTATTTTGAAATCAATTTTCAAATTATATCATGCATCTATCTAATGATCGATTACCCCAGATAATTCCACCACCCAAAAAAGTGAAACATGTATTTTTTTCTTTTGACAATTCATTATTTTATCAATGAATTTGTGTTTTCCCTTATTTTCAGAGATATTTTAGATGAAGATACTAGATTTTTTATCAACTATGATGTTATTTATTTTTCAATGCATAAAAAATTTATTTTAAGAGGGATTTGTTTATTCTCATATTTCATAATGATTATAGTTATTTTCATTTAATATTGTGATTCCATTGTCACCAGACCTCCTAGATGACAATGATCCCTAAATTATGGTGGTCCTCCCATAGATATGAAATAAACTTACTGGATTCAAAGGATGAATACACACATATTTGTCTAATCATTTTATTTGGATTTTATTTTTATTTCATGATTAGAATTGTTTTTGATAACTCCCAAGTGAATATTGTCTCCACAACTAAGAAATATTGTTTTTGGTGTATTGAATCCATGGGAATGAATTTTAATATATATTTTATTTAATTTTTTCCATTGAAGTGTTTCATTCACTAATCTATAAAAATTTATATTACATGGAATGTTTTAAAAGAAAATATTGCCTATGATAATGAGTTTTAAAAATAATTTTCTTGTTTTGTGTTTTTGAAAAAAGTACACTACTTCAATTCCTATAAAAATTATATAAACAAGGGGTGATTTTTTTTCAATGTCCAACCTTAAATACGTAAACAATGGGTCATATATTATGGGACACATTTTGTTATCATGTTTCATAAATTGTTCTAAAACAAAAACCTGGTATTATATTTATTTTATTCTGTTTGAAAAAAATATCATTACATATAAGCCATCAACTAATATCTTTTCCCCCATGGTCTCAACCTCTTCCTCTTACTCCACGTCTATTTCTAATTATAACTCCTCCTCTGTCTCCACCCCCACTTCTTCCTCTTCCTCCCACTTATTTTTTGACATTTCCTCTACCAATGAAAATTTAAAATAATTTTATTATTTACTGTGGTAAATTTCAAAAAAAATTAATTTCCCCCTTTGTACATAACCTTGATAAACATTTAAAAAACAATATAAATGATTCCTAAAATTGATGGCTCAATACTAAAATATATTTATAATTTCCTAGATTATACTATATCACAAACATAATATGTAATCGCCTAAATTTATTATCAACATACAGCAGATATCTTGTACATTGTCCACTAATCCATGAAAAAATATAATTATTCTATAGAATATGAATGATTTTATCATTTTTTTTAATAAGTAAATATTAAAAAAATGTGTAATAATTTTTTGAATGAAATTGTAATTACTATTTAAAACTACTTATTTTTAGATGAGATTCTTTTGATGGGTTTTGATATCTCTGATAAATTTTTAAAAATAATATCAATAAGATCCTCCATTATCTTAATTAGAAAACTATAAAATAATTAACATATATATGTATATTTTCATTAAATATTTCATATTCTAATTTTTATATATATATACCATAATATTTTTCCATATATAGTAATCCATTGCCTTCATATTTTCAGTAACCCTCTTAATGTAATTATTTAGCATATATAATGAAAACTCTATATCATAGAAAAATTCCTGATAAAACATATAATGAAATCATAATTAATCATTTATCAAGAAAATATTGATTTCAATGTATTTAGTATTCACAATGAACATCATGTTGGTCAGTCTATTGGATATCCATGCATTAGATCCAAAAAATAAATATTTTTGGTTTCCATATTCACTTTGATGAGAATCCACTTCTTCCAAAAAAAATCAATAACATATATGAATTGAGAAATATAAAAACATATTTTATATAATTTGATAGTAGAGATTGAACCCTTCATTATAGGAATCAAGACGTTTCTTTGATCAATTAGTTTTTTCTCAAACTCATTTACTTGGTCACCTCTTTTACTCTAAATTTCCTACTTATCCTATGTATGTTCTACCACATATATTATATAGGTATTGTTGTATCCAAAAAGTAAATCGCACAATTTTCCCTTTATATGGTAGTAATATAAATGATGGTATAAAATATGACTATTTATTATATTCAATTAACATAATAGCTCAATATTTATATATAGGTATTATGATAATGTACCATATGTATGTATTCCCAACTGAGGTTTACAACCATTCATAATTTTGAATCTCATTTATTCTAATGAGAAAATAATGTATGTCATGTATGTTAAATATACTTCTTAATCATATGTATTTTATGATTTATATTAATCTTTTAATATGGAATCTATATGAAGTTCTAATGAAAATAAATATTATTATAGAACATCTAGAGAGAGAGTACTCCTGAACGGTCCTTTTGATTTCATGGTTGATTTAAATGATTATATTGATCCGAGAATCCATATCCCTATTTCATTAAATATTTATAATATCAGACCCCACATCCGAACTTTTATTATCAACTGTTATAGGTTATTTCATAACAAAAATTCCTTAAACATTTACATCATGTATATGTATAGGATTAGACGTCCATGAAATGAATGTTCTAATAGAATAATTTACTATTGAAATATCTAGATCATCAACTATATGAGTAATCCCAGAAGTCAGCTCATGGGCTTTCTCAATTCCCACAATTATTTGATCTATTGGGTGTTCTTTCTTATGTTTCATGTCAACTATGATATTATACAATAAACACCTCATCAAAATGTGGTACATGGTTTTTGAAAGTTAAAAATAAAATATAACTACACCATCTATAATTTTAGTTACATAATGTTAATTGCAGTTGATTGATTCAAATTTATGATGACTAATGATAAATTTGAATCCCTCGTTTGAGGTATTATGATGAAAAGAATTAGTAGCCGCAATTATATATGGACCACTTATTTCTAGATGTGTGGTTGTTTTTTCGACTGTTGGTTCAATCTGGTACTATGGTATACATTATTTTTCTAGACCAGACCCGAAAAAAATATATTTAAATGAATCTATTTGTACATGCAATCCATTTCTCATTCTATTTGTATCATCATTTTTTTATTCAGAAAATAATTTTTACCATACACTCTATAACAAAATCCTCTAACATGACAAAATTGGTCAATTTTTTTATAAGCTTCTAAATGTTGATTTTCTACTTATATGGTTACTTCTGATTCCTGAGTCAAAACAGTATTAAAAATATGAACAAAAATAAATATTTTTTATATAATACTGTAATAACTCAAAATGAATTAATTTTATATAATATATAATCCTGATTCCAATTCTACTGATTTTTCGTTGACAAGTTTCCCAAATAATTCAAATGTGCCTCCATGCAAAACCCATAATTTGGGATATAGTTGACTTAAAATTTTAATTCAATAATCTACTTATAAAAAGTAAAATATATATTTTTTCATATCAAATAAAATTTCTATTATTGATGTAAAATACATACCAATATATTTTATACTAAAGAATACCCCATCCAAGTTTTATGATATTTATACATCGGTTTTTATGCATTTTTATTACTTATAAATCTTATGTTGTTTAATGAATTAATAAAATAAAATCAACTATGATTAAAAAAAATTATATATTATCTATTGTAGTGAACATGATGTGGTTCATCATCATGATGAATAATAAATCATTACACGATTCCATAATTATAATTATTTCATTACTAACTAGTGGGAGGGGCCTTACTTTTCTAAAAAACCCTAAGATATAACATTTTATGAATAGATTGTATGCCTCTATGGAAATTTCATTGGGCCAATAAGAATGGAATCTCACGAAAATCATCTAAAACAAATGAACTCTACAAGTAATAATGAATATTAATTCAACAATTTGATATACAATTTCTTCATTAAATAGATACAGTATATCGTAACATTACATTTTGTAATGTCATAATAAGGGTTCCACACACCGGTGCCATGATCTAATAGTTCAAATGATCTATAGTGAGAGAACATATATACTAGAGTCTTCCAACAAGAAGCATGCATCTAATATCGATCATATAGAGACTATCATTTAACTAAAAACGTAGCACAACATCATATATAAATAAAAAATAGCCAAAGGATTTTACCAATAACTAGATAACCTAAGATAACAAGATTACTGGATCATTAACAATCTTATGAAACATTATAATTATGCTATTCCATATCAATTTATCACAAAAATAATAATTATTTATTTCTGACACATGGAATAATATGAAAAATTAATTATTAATCATTTTTTATTAGTTATTCAAGTAACCCACTAACCTATTATGGTTATTATAAACATATTTTATTTCTATTATTAAATAAATATAAATCCCATCAATTAACCAATAAAAAATGCCAATAAATTTACCAATTTGATAATGAAAATATCTGATCAAATTCATAGTATCATTATTCCTTTTATTAAATAACTAATTATTTAATCTAAATCAACCAATCACAATTACCGAAAATTCAATGCATCCTATTATTAAATTGAAATTCAATTTAATCCAATTAAATTAAAGATGAAATTTCAATATAATTGGAATTTCATTTTAAATAATCAATCAATTTAATTAAAATCAAGAGTATATGAATTAAAATTTATATGACCATCCACAATACAGATGATGAGAACACACCCTCTAAATTACTCTATTGAACATGAACAACCAAGATCATGAAGAATATTGTGATCTTGACCAAAACCAAAATCCCAGATCAAATGGTGTTAGAGCTATACAAACCTAGATCCATACTTAAAACAATGGATTATAAATATTACTCTTTATTAAAAAAATGATGGATAGAGGGGAAACTGAAAGGGAAGAATACACTTATCAAAATAGGTGCATATCCATCATCTTGATCATCAATTTACCATGAACAATGTTTATAAGTGCCAGGAATCTGTTGTAGAGACTAAAAAATGACAGAAATGTATTCGGGTCATGGTGGGAGATATTTTTGATATATGATTATTGTTTAAAAACTATTTTTTGAAAATTGAGGGATTATTTTTCTACATCAACAGTTTCATGTAAAATGCTCATTGTTTGCCATAATTTTATAGCTAACAATTCATATTTTCCTAAGGGAGACGTTTTTAAAAATATGAGGGATCATAGTTTTTGAAAACTGCGTGAAAACTGTACACTACCACTCTTTCTTCAATGATTTTCCCATTTAACCTCAAACCTCAATAAACTAAAACTGAAATAAATATACTAAATACAAGGAATAAGATAACATAATGAATATATTATGACATCATGGGATCATTGAAATCAATCAGTTTAAAAATTATAGCTACTTTAAGAAATATTCAAATGATTTTGATTCAATTGAACCTTGTTCGATATCTCCTATATGAGACTCTATCCCAACAATTCAGTATCTCTTTTATCAATCTAACATATAAGAAATGTTATATCTAATAAAAATGATCTCCATGTGGTTCTATCTAAATAATTTCCTAATAATTATTTTAACATGTGATCAAAAAAATTACTTTGTTCATCCCCAAAGACACATATTAATAATGAAAACATTCTCCAATCATATCCACAAGCACATGTATTGTACACTATGAATAAACTTCTATTTTTCCTTCAAATTCCATATACAGTTAAACTAGTGTACCAAGAGAATTCAGTATGACCTTACAGATTTGTGTAGTAATGTGTGGGGAATGTAATGAAACTATACTCCATAGAACCTAGTGTATATGGAATATCCCATAAATGTACTTATCTCCCAATTGATTTTCCTAAAATATCTCATGAATGTGTATAAAATGTTATAATTTAATAAGTTGATCTACTATCACCCAAACAACATCATTCATCAATTGTTTGTTTTTGAAACCCATCGTAATATCAATGGTAATGTAATCACACATCCCTTCCAAAATGGTTAATGACTTTAATAAACCACCAGGTCATACCAACTCATCCATCACCTGTTGAAGGATGTAGATTTATGAAATATACCATGAAATTTCTCTATTCATTCTTATCCACCAATGCCATCGAAAAAATTCATTGTACGTATGGGTGAACCCAAAATTCACAACCCAAATAAAGGAATAAAATTCTTACAGCATCTACTCACACATATAAGTAACAACACATACTTGGAAAATAAAAAACATTAATTTTATAGGAGATATAATTGTTTTTAATTATTTTATTTATTTTATGTCTTCCATTTCAAAGAAAACTAAGTTTCTACAAAACATCATTTAATTTTTATTTACGTTAGATAATAAAACAGTTGTTAAATTACCAGTTATGATTACTATTAACTATATTATGAAAATATAGGTTTTATAAGAAGAATTATTTTTTTATCTATTAATTATAAATGAAAACATTCACCCATTGGATATAAAAAAATATTTTTATTCTTCAAAAATATTTTTTTCAAAAAAATTAAACAAATTTAAATTAGATAATTATAGTAATAAAAATTTTATTTTATATATTCATGAAAAAATTTTGATATCCATCTAATATATTTTAAAGGAATAATATAAGAATATATATTTTCTTTTATTAAGAATCAATTCCTACGAATTTAGCGGAATGAAATTATTATTTTAATGGATAATATTTGGTTTATCCTTGGTAAAAGGATCTTGTTTGAATAATATTGTATTATTATTATGATGGATGTTACAATGGATCACATAACCAAAAATAAGGTGGTTGAATTATTGTTTACTTTTTATTTTCAAAAAACATTTTGAAAATTAACAAATGAAACAGTTTAATGATGATTAAAATATAATATTTTTTAATACTCATGCATGAAAATGTATAAATCCAAGTAAATCACATGATATTTACAAGTTTCATCCCCAATGTGTGATCATACTTATTTTCCATAGCATATCTCGTGGAACAATGTAAATTAACTATTATAATTATGTGAATACATCTAATTCGATCTCCTATTAGAAATATTCTATCTCATGATATGAATTATTATACTAACTCACATTAGTTTTCAATGTTTTCTTATGAATAATAAATCTATAAAATGAATAATGAATTTTCTCAAACATCTCAACTAATTATCTTTCTTAATCCTTAGTGTAATGTGGTTGGGTATGATTCTCTTTGTTTAATAGTGATAGTTTGGATGAAATTAGTTAATTTAATTTAGTCTGATGGGCTTCACAAAGTGAACCCATTCTCAATATAATTTACTAAAATTATTCTAAATTAATTAGTCTAATCTTCTTAAATTCAGTAAATAAATATTTCAGATGTCCAAACATATATTTATCATCCAGTACAAAGATAACTCTAAATCAAAATCTACAATTCTACACCTTTTATTTTCACATGAAAAAAAATTCAATGTATGAATGTTCTATACTTATAATTTTCAGAACATCAGAATTGAAGTGGAATAAACATGAAATTATTCCCCACCCTCCCAAATTGCAAAACTCTGATATATACACATATTTGAATCTCATTTTTTACCACATCAACTGTTAAAATTTAATATTGAATTTTTCAGATCCATCTCCGAAATCCAATATTCAAACTTCCTAACTATTATTTAGTCTAATGGATCCCTTTTGGATATATATATTGAATCTTTCTGAAGGAATTAATATTTACGTTCATTCAAAAACTTCAATAGATATACGTTATGTATCATTGAAAATTCAACACATCAATAATCTTCAAACAGTTTCTCATTATAATAGACTTATCATTGGATTACTTATCAATGCCATGAATACTTTGATGTATCTATGACAATACATGTCTAACGAATTAGTAGGAGTATATAAACTGATTTCATACATGAAATATCTAATTGTATTTACTAAAAAATTAATTATGTTAGAGTCCTCATATTTTCATAACTGATATCTATCTAAATGAACATTTTTAGAACCTTCCATCTGATTTATTAGTGTGAGAACATATTATTTTATGGATTGATATAATCTCAATTTTTATATAAGATAATTGTGAGATCCGAGAACTAATGGATCTTCCATTGATCAATCCTATTCAAAAGAGAATTCAGAAAAATTTATCATTATGATGTGAAACTCATTTTGATTTTTTTTTCATCAGATGAAGGATTCTCTCAGTAATGCTAAAATACTTCTTACTTTATTAGTTATAACTTCTTCAGATATAATTTTAAATTCGATGCAAAAATTTTCATTTGTTATAGAACATATTCAAACAATATGATTCCTCCATTTCATCAAAATAATTTATTAGGAGAGTTTTCATGATTTATGAGAACTTCATGACTACTAAATCATCTTCTATCATACAGATACAATGTTAAAAACATTATAACACCTAAAACCATTATTTTCATTCAACATATTCAAAAAAATCATTTATTTATCTCAATTATAATGTCATTCAGAAAAAAATTATTCTGATACACATTACTATCATTTTTATGGATCTTATTCAAATTATGATTCTGATGAAAAAATAATATTTCTTAGTAAATCATTATTTTACGCTTCCCTATCTGATACACTACATCTAAAAATCAATAATATAAAAGAGAATACATTTCTCCAACTTTTTTTGGGTTTGAAAATTTAAATACATTCAACTATTTTACAAAAAAATCATTTAAAAAATTATAGATCATATGAAAGGAAAAAAATTGAAAGAAATGTTAACAATGTGTATTCCATATCCCCCAATTGGATTTGTGTGAAATTATTTTTGTACAAATTTATCAACATTGAATTTTTCATACACTTAGGCTTTTCTAAAACTAATTTTTTGAAACAACTCATGATTTCCAACCTCTATCAAAACACAACTTATAAAAAATGAGAGTAGAAAGACACCAAACTTCATTATAAATTAATATGTGTAAAACAAATCCATCCCTCTATGAAAAGTAATTTTTTTGGACCATTAAATATAAAAAATCCCCTAGAATTATTATATTTTCATTATTATCACTTTTATTATTCTCTCCCCATTATCTGATAAGAAATAATTCATCATCAAATAAGAAATTTTATTAAATATCCTCATACAATGTATAATGTTGTAAAATTCTCTCATGTATAGTCAAAATAATTTAAATTATAGAGTGGTATTTCCTTATGAGGTTTAAGATGTCATTGGAGGAGTTTTCATATGATGTTGTTGCCTCAATTCCAAAATTATCCCTTATGGAATTTATTTTATTATGATATCATCAATGGGGAATTTTTTAGGTATATTACAAGATAACATATCTATTAAAAAAATTACAAAGAGATACCTTATATCATTTTGTTTTGATTTTGATTAATTTTAAGGAAATTTATTGTGATTAATTACATTCAAATTATCAAAAATTAACATCAATAGTTTAGAAACTTCCACATTAAGTTATTCCATGTAGAAATTGTTACATAACATTTTGGTCCAATGCTATGTAGCATTAATATATTTTGATTTTTTTTTTCTATAAGATAATAATATTTGTTTCAAACATTTCCACCTCACACTACACTTTCATATGAATAATATTCCTATAATAGTTTATTTCTTATTATTTAAATCTATAAAAAAATTGGAATTAGAATAAAATTGTTACTATATTCAACAACTACATTATAAAAAAAATCGCATATGAAGTAATTATTTTGATAAATATAAAATTTAAATTCCTACCAAGATAATAGATTAAATACGATTACATTGATACCTATAAAAATTAATTTCAACAAAATAAATACAAGGCCGTGAGGTTGTGATATAATAAAAAAATCCTATCAAATTTTGAAAAATATTCTGATTCAGACATTCTATGGATTCATTAGTACTCATATTTATCCTAATTGTAAAAGATGTATAATTTATTTGTACTATAAATTATAAAATTTAAAAAATATTCCCTAGCATAAATTTATTTAGATAAAAAATTAAACATTTCATTTTGATCAAAATGTATTGAAATTAATAAATTTAACTGTCACAACATTTAATTTTATAAATATTGTTCATTTACAGAAAAAATTGATTATAATATTTATATTCATCCCCAATAAAAATTATATCATCCATATAAAAAATAAAAAATATTTTTATGGACATTAGTTATTTCACATAAATTATAATATCAATAATTCATTTTGAAAAACTAATCGTTATCAAAAAACTATATATATATATATATATATATGAATAAAATGACAATGGGAAGGGTTTCATACCATATAACGATTTTATCTATTTAAAAAGTGTTTTATCATCAGAACTAATTAGATACATGAACAATTTCTTAATGAAAACATATTATTCAATATCACCATTTAGAAAGAATGAATTTACACCATTCTCATAAACTTTATAATTTCAATTTGTATCCACTACATGGAACACTATAATTGATTATAAAATAGAACTGGGGGAAAATATTTCATCAAAATCAACACCAACCACCTTTGAATATCCATTACAAAAAGAATTTATTTTTGTTTCTTGAAACACCATAATGTTCACACAACTTGTTTCTATAAACTAAGTTAGTTCTAATTAAATTTTTATTTCCTATCCATGGAACAAGGTCCGATTTTTCATTTAAATCAATTTCTTGAATGTCATAATTCCTAGAACCATTGTTTTATTTTTATTAAATATCCTGTTAAAAATACTAAAATTCATCTTTTGATACAAGTGAGGTCATATTTTTTAATATAACCAACGTTTTTTCTAAACTGTATCCTTTTAATTCAAAATTTTATTTTCAATATGAATATTATTTTATGGTAGAAAATTTTAATGGTTATCTTCCATAAGAACATTCCGCATCCAACGATTCTCCCAAATCATGATAAATCCATTTTGAATCATTCTCACATTCATTTGTAACTTAATTGAACTTTGTCCTCAATTTTCAAATCATTGTTATTGATTTTGGGTTATCAATAACATGAATATCATACAATTCAACAAAATATTATATATTTTTTCCAATCATTTGAAACTTATTCCTTTTGGGTAATAACACATAAAATTTACTTCATTTACCATTCTCATCAAACATTCCATATACTAGATAAGTAATGTTTAGAAATCATGGATTCTATACACATTAAAGAACATTAATGATTGGATTATTATATTCTATAGTTCCTAAGAATTCATGTTGGATTCCAGCTCAATAAACATAATTTATGAACATGTACAATCATACTATCATCTTCTCTCCAATAAAACACGAAATGTTTTTATTTTTCCAAAATGTTTCTTCCCATATCCAAAAATCATATATTCCATCATTCATATACTCAATTTTATTTGGTGGTATATGTAGAAATATATTGATGATTTTTACAATGACTTCTCAAATATGATTTAAAATTATTACATTTGGAATCTATACCATCATATATCTTTAACATCTTGATTTGAACACCAATTTCAATCTAATCGTTTTTCTAATGAATATGAACATTTCAATAGCCTCTGAATTTTTAATTATAACCATGATGTTGGTCATTTGATTGAAATCATTAATTATTTGGATAATATTCAAATTACCTTTTTTGGTAGATCTATCATTGGACAACATATGTGAGAATGAAAAAGATCATCATGCCTGATATAAAAAATCAAAACAATGTTATATCCTTTATTATTTATCTTTATATTCTAAATTATTAGACATAATATTGTTCAAATCATAACATTTTGGAAAGGCTCATTCATCAACAATTTTAGAGATATTTTTTATACATTTATACTAATAGTTTCAAATTATGAAAGCCATAAATTTTTCTCATATTCAACACATAAATAATATGAGTTGTTAAATTCTTCAATTTAGAAGAGATTCAAATTGGTTACTTCTCCTTTTGTAATAAATTATCTAGGTTTCAAACTTTTGATATAAAAAATCGTTTCTGAATATATAATATTTTCTATCAATTTTTTTTTCAATTATGTAAGCTAAATTGTATTCTATACACAAAAAATTCTTCCTAATATTTCAACTTTATGGATTGAATATTAATTGTTTTGTTTCAATTTATTTTTATAGAAGTATCATTCCAAATGTTAACATAAAATCCATCATGATTTTTAAAATGTTTCAGTATTTTAAATAAAATTTCATATGTGAATAATTAAACTATCATATTTTATTGGATGGTTCTTTTCCCTCAATCTCATGTTTGACTTTAATAAAATTCACATTCATCAAAAAATTTCATTACATATTACTTTACCATCTCATTAATACAAAAAAATCCTTGTAGGGGAAGTTATACATTCTTCAGAAGAATGAACGTTTTTACAACATCTACACAATAATTATTCCAGAGAGTGAAACATATTTATCATTTTATGGTTTACAGCATCATGAGAATTAACATGTTTAACATTTTTTTAGTTATGGCGGTTACATTTTAAATATTCCCAATTTTTTCAACAATACCAAAATATGTTTACAGGTAGAGAAAATATTTGGAAATAATTTTATGGATTTTTTCCTAAGATTCCTTAGCCCGAGATAAATACATAAAATATTTATTGTCTAATCATGTATGATATTTCCATATTTAAACATTTTTGGTTTAGAAATATTCTTTTATCTCTAACTATATACTGATGTGGGATATATTTTCCATAGAGTGAGATATTATATTTTTTATAACTATTAGGTTTCCAACATCAATTTCCTATCTAGGTATTACAAAAAAATTATGGTGACAAGAAAGTTGAAAAAATTAGATAAAACATTATTTTTTGGGTGACAATTTAAGTTGATTTTTTGTATTTTAGATCTTTCAGAAACATTGTAATTCTTAGTTTTTTATTATTACTATTTTTTTATGTTTTCACTCATTCATATTAATTTATTTTTTTGATCAAGATGATATGATTCAGACTTGTTAACTTCCTCTTCCCTGGAAACCGACATCGTTTTGATATTCTCAACCGTATTTAGTTCTTCATCAATTTGAGTTTTACAGCTTGAGGTCTCTTGGATGTATTATTATTATTTATTGAAAAATACCTTCCCATCAACAGTAATTTTTCCTCTATATTTACATATAGTTTTATTTTGTTTCATGATTGATCTGATTTGAAAAATTAGTGCAAAAAGTTCTTCTTTGTGTTGATACACTTTTTATTATGTTCAACTCCATCTTCACTATTTGAAGATAAATCTACATTATACTCCTCTTCTATGAATTTTTTGATCTATTTTGAACAGTCAACCTCTATGAAATTGTTTTCGTTTGAGTATGATCCACCATTACTATTTTATATACTCCATTATTCTCAATTTGTCATTATCTAATATTTTTTTGATTAAATATATTCTACAAAACATTTGATAAATTTATTTCATTTAGGTTATATAATAGAATATTCACTAAATTCTGCCGAATTATTCATTGTGATGTTCATAGAAAAGATTCAAAATACACAACATTCATATCGTTTTGTTGGAATTTTACCTATAATATTTCATCTTCATCTCTGATATCTGATGGATATAATAAAAAATATTTTTCCACTAAACTCACTATTTTATTTATCCTTATATACAAAATTATCAACAGGTTCAACATGATGAATCATCATTTTTCTCATTTCATCTAAATCCATTTAATAATTTATCTTCTTTTTGAACATTTCATCATTTATTTTTACATTAAAAGAAATAATTTCAATAAATTCATGAAGAGATAAATCTTATTTATCTTCTAAAGATAAAATGTTATATTCAATAATGTTTGGAAAATTTCTCATGAGATTCATCAAGATTGTAAAATCTTATAGGATATCACTAAAACCAATGATGATTCAATCAATTTCCATTTCTCTATTGAAGTATTCATGAATTGTTTCGTCATATATTATTCTTATGTCTATATAAAAAAATTTCTATATTTATATCATATATTATTATTCATTAGTATTCAATTTCATAAAATATTCATCTTATTCAAAGTACAATTTATTGTTTTGAGTTCCATCAACTTTATATATTTATTTTCTAATACATACATAAATATATCAGTTATATCATTTCAATAACAATATATATTTATCATATGATCAAATATGATAAGGGAATATATACCAAAATGTGGAAAACTAAATATTGCAGTATTTTCAGCATTCAAGCCATAATATTTGAGATATGGAATCATCCAATTTTTCTGACCATCAGAATTTTTATCTATGATAAAATAATTCCACTACTCTTGAAAAAATTGATATTATCCTTTATAACGTTTAAAAAAGAGACCCATTATTCTAATACTATTGGAATACCCAAAGAATCAAATAACAACTATGTTGGAGAGGGTTGAATCAGTTATTCACTTTTTATAAGTCTTAGTATGTTATGATACATAACCACTAAAATATGTTAATATTCATTACATTATCTTTTTTATAGTAAATAATTATGAATGAAAATTTATAAAAACACACAATGAACATAATATTTAATAATTTCATCTTTAGTGTGAGAACATACATACATTCCATAACCATTCTCATGGGTCAATGGATATTTATTATTTTGTAAAAGTTAATATAACTTGTTTTAAATATTGTTGTACGCCGACAAAATCCTTATATGAATGATTATATTATCAACCATTAAAAAAAATTAATTAAAAAAATTTTCCCAAACAAAATAATAATCACATTATTCAATTTATTTCTAAAATTATCTATCGAGATCCTTAGTTAGATATGGTTGGGTTTAATTATCTCAGTCTGATAGAGATTTGTATGATAGACTCTGTCTGTTGAATTCAATCTGATATACTCTGTATATAGATCCAATTCTCAAATTTCATTAATCAAACTCTGGTCAAATTCTAAAAAATAACTTTCATAGTCAGTTAAACAAAATATTCAGATGCCCAAAAATCTAATGAGAACTCAATCTATAATGATAACTTTGAATTGAATTCTATTATTCTAATCCTTTTATGGACACATGAAATTATATTAATTATTTTTATACAGTATTATGATATTTATAAGAATCTAAAAATGGAAAATTCATAAGAAATTAAAACATTCCATGCTCCCTCAAATTAAAAAACATTGAGATTTAGGCACATTTGAATTCCATGTATGACTAAATTACCTCATTACAAATCATTCTGAATAATTTGTGTCTTCTCCATAATCAATCATCCCAAGATTCCAAACCACACTATATTCTATCAAAACATCCTTAAATCCTTATAATGATGCATCCTCAACTCATTAAAATGAAAATTCATACTAAAACAACAACTAATGAACTGTCTATATCTTGGGAAATTAAAAATTATATCTACAATAAATGCATCGTAATTATGATGAAAATCATCATAGATAAACTATATATATCTTTCATCATAAAATTCATTAGTGTCAATATGTTTCTGATAAATGAGTATGACGATCCTTTTATATTGAAAACATCGACCCACGTATTGTCTACAAAAAAATATTCTTTAGAATTTACATTTTCAAATCCGAACTCAATATGATTGATAGGTGTGATATATATTTCTTTTATGTATATTTATGTGATTCTATTTTCAGGTGAATCTGGGTAAGAAACTCTTGTCCAATAGATTAGTGTGATCTCATATAACTGATGAATCCTCCATTGTTAATTATTATGGCTATCTCTTTATAACATATTTCTCATTATGATAGAATACTGATTGTGTTGTTTTTTTTCAAATTAATACATCTCTCTAAAACACTAAAATAAATCAAAAATCATTACCTAGAACTCATTCTAATTTATATAATTTTTTTTTTGCAATATTCTTCTTTGTTTTATAGAACAAATTCCATATTTATGATTCCTTTATTTTCTAAAATGATTTTATGATGGGAGTTTTCCTGATTTATGAGAAATTCGAAATTAGAAAATCATTATCTAACATGAGGTTACAAAATTTACGATGTTTCTAACTACCTTAAAAAATTTATTAATTAAACCCATTTGACTGAATTTTTCATATTTTCACTAAAAACTCATCAATTTTTAATTAATACTGAGTCTGATAATTTTACAAAATCATGCCAATGGATCAATGACAGATTATGTGTCAGGTTGATAACATCATATTTTTTACTACATCTGCACCTGGTACATCTCATTCTGATTTAAGTTATCTTGAAATCATTTTTCTCAAAAATAAATTACCACATTGTCTTTTTTTTATACATTCTAAAAGGTTTATATGTTTTTAAAAAACAAAACTTTCCGTATGTCTAGTTTTCTTAATATACAAAATATTTTTCAGATAATTCATAAATATTATCTTCAATAAAATTCAAAATTTAAATATTATGATGAAGAGTAATCTTGAATATTATATGGGAATGTAAAATAAAGACTATTATTGTTTTTTTGTAGTGAAATATGTTATGAAATATAGTGATTTATCTGGGTCCTTCATTGGTTGTATAGGATTTACAATTATATTTTGATTTTTTATTTATGGATTTATATGGTAAAATTAATGATCATGATATTAAATCTACAATACTACTAAAACTATTTCACATTATTTTATTTAGCAATGCACTGTATTGAATGTGGTGAAAACATTACTCACTTCTACAAGAACACAATATTCCCCCCTTGATTCTCTTGATTTATATAGAGATTTAAAATATAAGAGGTTTCTTATTTATTAGTTCACAAAAACATGTATGGTATGCCTAGTGAATCATTTTGTGATACATAATAGATTGAAATCATTATTATTTGTTGAAGAAAGAGGAATTCTCATGTTCAGTGGAATTTGGGTCACCCGATCTAGTATTTTAATTGGTTCTAGATCCAATATCACATATTCTATTGGATTTAAATATAATATAATTTGTGATGTGGTTTAATTATCCACTCCATGGTGTATGGTTTTATGTGTAGTGGTTAGATGATGTTTGATTAGTTTCTATCATTCATTCAGTTAGAATATTGGAAGGGAAAAACAGTGTAATTCAATCACTAAAAATAATTCTTAATCCAATTTCAAATCATGATGAATATATGTTAACATAGTAAATTTGAGTTTTGATATGAATTCATATATATAATTTGATTCAAAATCATACAACATTTCTACATGTGCAATTATAATAGGTTACAACACATAAGGTGACATTGGATCTATTAGCCAGGCATCATATATACCCATACCATTTATATGTTTTTTATGAAATTACATATTTTTATAGTATTTATTAATTTTAAAAAACAAATGATTCCAAGAAGACTATTTAATAGTGTATCATAGTGCACTCCCCCTAGAGAAGTCCTTTTAAACATTCCATTTAGTTGTTTAGTTTTAATGTAATATGGTTTTATTTTTATACATGGGTTTCAATGAACATGAGATGAGAAAGGTTTTGGGTGTTGAGTCATGGAATGTGATACATGGAATGGATGTTTGTTTTTTAATGTATTAGATGAAATGAGCTAGATCCGATGGAATTTGTTAGTAGAATGGTGGTTACCTCATTAGATGGTTGTGTATCAATAATTCCTAGGGATAGACCCAAAAAGAAAATGTATGTGTGTATGGGTATATTATATTTCTAATTTTTATTCTTTTAATTTTTTGTTAAAGAACAATTTTCCACTGGGGGTTCAAAATAGATTTTTGGTGTCATGGATATAATGAATTTAGTTTTTTGTGGTTGAGATATAGCTCAATATTGAGTATATGACCTCTATAGTGGTAAAATAATAAATTTATATTATGGGATGACACTATGAAATTTTTATGATGATTAAATTTATTCTTGATCATGATTTTTACCAAAATTATGTTATGGATTTATATTTCAATTATTGTGATCTTCAAGAAAAAAAATTTAACTATAGAAATAATGTTTTAGCATAAACATTCATATTTTTGGTGAATCATATATATCCTTTGAATATATCATCATATATAGAAATTATGACAATAGTTGTGTAAAAATATGGGTGCTTACCCCAAGTAGTAGAGTAAGAATCATTTAAAATTTTATTTTGGTGTGTTCTCCATCATAGGTGGATTGGAGAGTTAATTTATTTGACCGATTAATATATTGATTAAATAGAAGTAACAGAGAAATTATGGAGAGGTCCACTATGTAATCACAAATATTAATAATATTTAATGATATACACACTAATCATTAAAAACCCCATGATTTGGGAGTGGGGACAAATCATGGTGAAAATGATAATAAATTGGGAGAATCATATAAAATTTATAATAAAAATGATGAATAAATATTGTTTTATAGAAAAATAAATTAACATGAAGAATATTCTTTATTGAGTTTGGTATTATATTATATATAATTTATATATAAAAATAATTTTTAGATTTTGAATTTATATCATCCAATTAATTTTTTAATCCCATCAAGGCCTACTCATCTTAATTTTTTTTAATGAAATTATAATGTGCAATTGTTTGTGAGAACATATTATTCTATTAATTTTTTTTGAATTCACCACCTTAGACTGATGGGTGGATTTGTGTTATCCATTGGGAATATATTAGTTTAATATTGTAGGGGATTTTATCACCCTTACTCAAAATTTTGTTAATAAAATTTTATTTGAACATTGGTTTGACAGTTCACGAATGATTCAATGAATTAAAAAAATTGTACTTTTCATTCATTATTATTGGTATGAAATTGTGGTCATGGAATGAGGGTCACTCATAATATATTGTGTAAATATTGATAGGGGAGGGGTAATGTTTATACTTTATCACTTGAATGGACATGACATGAGTCTTTGACATATGTTTATGTTCCTATGATAGATGCCTCCTAAATAAGCATTATGATGGTGTTCTATAACGAAAATAGACAATGAATAAATGAAAAATATTTCCAGTGAGATAATTCGAAATGGTAATGATTTATTTCAATGAATTTAATCATGTATTAAAATTCAAAATACATTGTGTATTTTTTTCATGATTAATACACACTATCTACATTAGGTTCAATGGTGGAAGGAGTTTCAATCCGAGTTAAAAATCATGCATCAGGTGACATAAACCATAGAGAATGTAACCCTAGAAACGTGATTTCCTTGTATAGGGTGTCAACACATATGCATACATTTGGAATTCCATGTTTTTTTATTAGTATCACACAACATATACCTTTTTTCAACACAATATAGGCTTCATCTTTATGTGCCATATACCCCAATATTGCATATTTTTCATGTACCCCTACCTACATTCCAATTATATATTGATATTTTCTTATACATATAAATCCAATATGTGAATAAGAAACCTATTAGTGGAAACACACCATGTATCTTAAATAACATTTTCTACACTAAATCATTAACTTGTGACTTGAACTATCTCATCTCCTAAGACATGGAATCATATATTAAAATAGTCAATCATAATTTTTATTATACATTAAAAAATATGGCGTTTTTTTCTAATATATTAATTATGTTGTTATGAGTGATATGTTAATTTATCACCAATTCATCATTGTCTTATGATAGAAAACACTTACCATGTTTTCCAGGGATTGTATTAGTTTATTACAACTATTACACTCAATTAAAATATATGATAACGGTGATCCCTCTAAACATCCTAAGGTAGTATTTTTAATATTACCAATCTATGAATTGTGGATGGATTTTATGAGAGTTTATCACATAGTGTTTGTCTTATTTTTTCAAACACAATCCTGCAAACCTCTAATTATATTATTATTATTCTAAGTGACTAAGTGCTTGATCAGGTATATGATTCTCTACAAGATTCTGTATACCCTCAAAACATCCTCAGAAGAATAAAACATCATATAATGTTTTGGTGGAGGTTTTCAGGTTTTATTAGATGAAAATAGCAATACTAGATCATTCTTATGACATTGATAGACTACTTTTAGTATTAATCATTTTCTGCGAGTAGGATTTATTTGATGATTTTTAAGCCTTTTTATTGATGTGGAAACAATTTAGTAGTTTTAATTGCAAGAATTTATAAGATTGTTTATTTATTTTTTACCACATTAACAAACCATGGGTTTTCTATTTAAATAGTTCATAACATATTTTCTTAAATTAGGCATCATGAATAATTTATTGAACCTAAATTTCATTGTGGATCGATGGGTATGGTTATTAAGAATTTGTGTTGATAAAATTCGGACCATTATTGGGTTATTAAGAATTGACTCAATTTACAATAATTCATTGTATTCCTGTTAAACATCATTTGAGTTACTCTTTAGTACCCATATACCATGCTATCCATGAATTCAAATTATCACCCTTCATTTTCCTCCACGACACCTCTCATACAAGGTGTTGATATGACATATTTATTTTGGTTTCATTTTTTGTTTTTAAAAAATTTTACTATGAGTTATTATAACAAACCCTATACGGTCCATCAACCATATGTGTTTTTTTATTCTGATGATGTGAATATTTTGAGATTATCTGGTTATATATATAGATAATGTGTTTTATTTCAATGTATATACATAATGATTCTTAGAAAATAATTATAGTTCTTAATGACTAGTAATGGGAAGTATGTTCATGATAGTTTGAGTGTGATGTTTGATTACATGAATCATAGTTGGCACCTCATATCCATTTTTATTAGTGGTATGTTAAAAATGTGATTTCTATTGTATTTACCATCTAGGATCTACATGTACATGTTATCTCATTCACACATTATATACATTATACTTGATCAATTACATATATCATAATGATTGTTTGGTTATCATCTATGATATATATATGTAAATAGAATACATTATTTTAAATGTTTTGATAGGATAACTCAGTGGTTGCCACCACCACTTATCCCATTACTGGCTGGATTAGGGTGGACCTATTGACTTAATTCAAATCCGTGTGGGGTGAGGTGGGATGGTTTCTGTTTTGATAATATTGATGAAACATAGTTTTTAATTTTTCACTACCCTAAACATTCTTGATGTTTTAGTAGTATGAATTATTCCTTTATCACTTCATTTCACATTTTTAATCAGTTTTGGACATTTATGAAATACCTATAGTGGTTTTCTATATATTACCCTTTATTTATCATGTTAGGTGAATCTTTCTAAATAACATACCGAAGATGGGGATCAAGCTATAACTACCACAAAAATGCCTCCATAGGCCAAGGGTGGTGACTGGAACTGATGGAATGTATAACATGGTGAGGCCTTTGATTAAGAACATGTTTGCAAACACAAAAACATCTTGAGGGAGAAGTGTCTTGGGAAGAGTTAAAAGATGCAAAAAACTAGACTTTGGTCTATGTGTGCATATCCACTAGGTTTTATAATATTCTAACATAGAAGCATGAATATTAAATTGTAATACTACACACCAAAAGGTAAATATTACTAAACTAAACACAACTGGAATATAGAATTATCAAGAGGTCCCATCTCTTGGATTCCAGGTTTTTCCAACTCTGCATGTTCCAATGTACCATGTATTCCTATGCTCTTATGACATCACCAACTAAATGTTTTTCATATTCACAATACATGACATATGTTGGAAATTCCCATGTAGGAGATTTATATAAATACCCATTACGACACCTCGAATTTTTAAGGGGCTTGAAGAAACAAATAAAATTTATATACAATGTTTGTGGATAAAATATACAGAAAATTCAAATAAATCAACCAAAAAAAGTGTGGATGTGACTTCGTGAAAGAAAAAGGGGCTCATAACCATGTGCATATGAACTACATGTTGAGTCATATACTCAAATAGTGTGATCGTAAACTCATCCAACCATTTGGAGATAAACATAGAAATCATTTTTCTTACCATATGTGACTTCACCACTAAAAGTTGGGGGGTAACCAAATAAAATGGTATAGATAAAAAAGAATATATATATATATATATATATATATATTCCAATGAAAATCAAATGAGAGTGTAGGGGGTCCCCATTACACTACTCATCACATGATCTACTGCAGAAAACATTTCCAAATGTCCATCAATCATCCCAACATCTCAAGCATCTTACAAATAAATAATAGTGCAATTTAAACCAGACCTCATCAGTATGCCACATAGTCAATGGGACTATTACTCTTGGTGAGGAACCAACTACCTAGTACAAAATGAGGATTCTACATTTATTTTCACTCTATAACAAGACTTCCATTCTCTACTAGAGGGTATTTCTCATAAAGACTAACATTGAACTCCACTATCAATCTCTACTAAAATGTACCACTCATACTATATTTATATAGGAATCATGGCCAATTAGATGGGGTAGGGGTTACACTCAAATAGTATTTAAATACTCCACTTCCTAGTTCTACATAATGGTCAAATTAGTAATCCTTGAGGATCTCTACTACCTAATCCCACTTGAGGGTATAACATCATAGTCATCCCAGAACACCATAGCCTTACCTTATTATTGGGTACAACCCTGAAAGTGTCATGGAACTCCACTACCCATCCCTAATAGTGCATAACTCTTATAATGTCTTGAGTAACTCCACTCCATATCCATGAATGATGATACCACTTTATTGTTATAGAGGAAATACACTTCCAAATATTTTTTGTGGTTAAACTGAGAATGTGTTGAGGAACTCCATTACCCTGACCTAATGGATGGTATAACACCAAATGTTTCCAGTGATACTCAGTGATCTAGGTCTCCATTGAGTATCTCCTAGCCAAGATTAATTCCAGTAAAATTCCACATCATCTCTATAATGGCAGTTCTTGAGGAAACAATGACGTTCTACAACAAAAAACACCAAGAATATGATACATGTGGGCCCAAAAATGAGATCAAATGAAATATAAAAGGATCATTTAAGATTCAGGAAATATAAACAAGAGGTGCACAATGGGTGTGGGGACACACAATGAGTATGGTACCTATCCATCTCTTGGTCATGTTTATGGCTAGAAAACCACTATTAACTCTAAAAAGTTACATGGTTTTTAGGTGAACTACCATGATTTTCCAAGTCCACCATGGCCCATATATGTCTTTCTATTCATGTTAGTGTAGTTGAACACATATTTGTGCACCCAATTCTTTGACATTGTGATTCCTTATTGCTTCCCCCCTAATATAATTTGATTCAGGGGTTTTCCAAGAGAAGAAGGGTGTAAACGACCTTTTGGAGGACTACACTTCGTGTCAAAATTGATAGTTCTCAAAAATTCTAGACACCACCTGTAAGGGGATAGATTATATCTATTCATACCTATACATGATGTGAATATTTTATTTTCAAATTTTCATCAGGTCATACTTCAAAGCCTCAAATCTAGTTCTTATCTACCTTGTTATGTTGTATATCCATACAAAGTTGATGCATATTTCTCTAAAAATCATGATCTAGAACATTTAGGGCCAAATACCAAAATCAAAATGGTTTTAGTGTGATCTCATATAATGATTCACATCTTGAAACTTTGATCATCATGTAATGAGTATCTAATCAATAATAATATTTCCCATAAATCAAATTCATAAAAAATCGAATATTATTTCATTGATTAATGTATTGTTCATTGACCCATTTTTTAGTCAGGGGTTTGATATGGCTTAGTAAAACCCTATAATGATGAAGAGGGGATGCATGGTCCACCCAGTGAAGAACATCAAGAAAACAAGGTAGAATATTTCAATAGCAAAGGATTAAAAACTATTGAGAAATCTTCCATGGAAAATGATCAAGAGCAGACATCATGGGATTGAAAAATTGAACAACTCCATTAAAATTTTAATATGTTGGTGCATTATCAATAAACAATCGGTGAATATCCATTAACAAGGATAAGTCCTATCAACCATTTAATAAAAATGGTGTATATGAACAAATTGTTTAGTTTTACTTGGATGTCGGACCATTTATCATCATTGAATGTACCAGCCAATGATCGAAGCATGTTGATTCGCTCAGTGCATCTCGATATACACAGATTGAGAGTTTTGTCCTCTTCAAATGCAATTATCCAACAGAGGATGAAGGTAGAGCTACGAAATTCTTCTTGGAATTATATAGATAACAAGAGATAATTATCCATGGTAGTGTTATTATTGATAATATTTTTTTGTTTAATTGAATATATTTAAAAATAAATATATAAAATAATCCATTGAACGCACCACCAATGAGGGAAGAGTTTCGATGCCCTACGATGACCCATTTTAGGACATAGTACATGTAAAATCTATTCTCCAGACACAACATTTGCCTTAGATTTAGGAAATAATCTTCCATTAATGATTTATACTATTTTTATAATTAACCCCCACACAACGAATATAAAAAATATATAATAATTTTATAAAATTAAATTTGATTACACCATACCTCTGAATTTGAATCTTTTACAACGTTTAGATATATATATATAGACATATTTTAATGTCTTCCAATGAATGAATCGGGTCTATACATCATTATCTTTTTCTTAATATTTCTACTGAAAAGTAAACATTAATAAAAATACTCATGATTTAAATCCCACAAAAAGATCTCGTAATCCCATGAACTCTCCAATGCATTCTCATATTGACACAACATCATAAACAAGAGTATTTTCTATAAGAAAATGGACCTCTACTATCAATATTCAATATCAAATAGGTGCATTGAAAATGCATCTCTATCCTCAATCTCCAACTATAACCATATGATGATAGACCTAGTGGCATGCATGTATCACCTCAACTTCAACATGTGGAAGAGGGTTTCCACACTCTCTAGTTTTGTTTGTAGGGTGAGGTGGTATGAAAAATCACCTAACCTATGTACGATATCTAATGGCCTATAGAACCATAGGGATAAATTTTCTCCCCTGATGAACCTATAAAATCACTATTGTGGGGAGACTTGCATGAACACATGGTATCCATGATTGAACACCAAGTGACTAAGACAGTTATCTATGTAAATTTATATCCTCATTGAAGTATAATCATTTAATCTATGATGACCTAGTCCTTCTCGATCAACACTTGAAGATGCTCTATACCCTCTAATTATGTGAATCCAATATCTACATACCACAATGGAGCCCGATAGGGTTTCTCGTATAGGGAATAAAATTATCGCATGTAGATGGGTGAGTTGTAGCTATTATATTATAGATACTATACTACTTCCAATTGTTCCTCCATGAAATGTACAATTCATAACACACATGCCATCAACATGTCCTCAAACACATTCATAGTATTATTGGTCCTCCAATCATTTTGGGGGTGAAAGGATTTACTCCCTATATTTTACGTCGCGAATGAAACATGGTGTCCTATGAATAATCTTGATGTAAACCATGAATGATGATCGAAGACACTCATTGAGGGTACCCCATGAATGTGATTGATCTCCTATATGAACAACATAAAAAACACCCTACTAAACTCTGCTCCCAAATAAGATGTAACTCCTAAAACGTAATGATTTGGACAGCTAAAACCTAGATAATGTCATGGACCTTCACTCTTTGTTGTTGCCATGTAAAAAAATACATAAAACATTTATCCCACATTCAGTCTTGGATCTCAACGTGAAGTGAAAAATCTCTCAGAACATGGCACTCAGCCTCTAAATTCTATAAAGTGACCCACCAGGTGATGAACTCAGCTAAAATTCATCTCATTTTAGAACAAAAAATTACTGAAAATGTGTTTCTCACGTATATCCAACAAAATTATGTATAGTTAATGGAGAATTTTGGAACTCATTAAACACCACATAATGCATCCTGATTAGAACCAATGACCTTCAATGGAAACCACTGACATGATTACATCATTTAGAATATCAATTTGGTGAGTCACCTATGTTTATCCGATCAAATATGTAATCATATTCAATGTCACCTACCTAAAACTCTCTAACCTGCTATATAATTGGATGAGTCAACACCACTAACTGATGAACAAAATCTACCCTTGTACTCCACTATTGTCAGCTGTATTGAAGTTAATTACTCTGATGAAACCCACAATAATTGATCCTGGGAAATATGGGTAAGAGAATGTTATACTACATTTCCCTTCTGTGGGATATATAATATCTCAAATAAATTGTCATGAAGGAACTATAACCAGAATTTTTGTCTCTTTTTCATGTCCCTATGTGGGAAGATTTGCATAAGACACTAATGCTCTGAATATAGAAAAAATAAATTCCAAATATGATATTACCTCTACATCCTAATGATTATGAATTACATTTAAATCATTATGTATACATCTTCATCTTTGACCTCCTAGGGTCTCAATATCCTCAACCGTTATTTGATAATTTACAAATGTTTCATAAACCAGTATACAAGCCTATTTAATGAGGATTCTTAATACACTACATTCTCTCGAACCCCATCTTGTATAATAAACACAAGATCATTCCCAGAAATTGTCCAAACACCAAAATAGCCATGTGGCATACTTCATGCACTGTAAATAGCTTTTCATTCCACTTAATGGTGGTAAATGGGGAAGAAATTATGGGGAAATATTCCAAAAACATCATATATTACCCTAACATATAATGAAAGATAAACACTACTAAGACACTCCTAGGTGGATCCTGAGAATGAATTGAATCAATCATTACTGGTTCCATGGTTAAATCATGCTCAAAAATGAAATTCCCACAATATGAACATAATATCTCTAGAATAGTCAGTTCAAGAGTTTCCCAAAATGATGTTCTGTTAGATTAAATATTAATCCATCCATATGTTCTCTGTATTATCTAATAACTATGTATAGTATATATGTATGTTGTTTTTGAATACAATAATAACGGTCCAAAATTACGATACGAATAAATTTTCCATTAAATCCTTAATCTTGGTGTAGGAATTAGTCACACAAAAGTGCATCACTAGGAAATAAATGTGTCTATAAAAACATAAAAATTACATCATTGAAATATAAACCATACTAACTCCTATACAATTGTAGGAAAATAAGTGTTCAATCACTGAGAACCGACCTTCACCTTGTAACTAGTCAAACATGGCCAAAATTTTCTGAAATGGGTACTTGTCATTTTTATTTCATAGTTCACATGATGACAATCCATGAAAATATGAAACATAAAATCCGCCATTTTCATGAGATAAACATAAGATTACTAGGGGTATCATTTGGCCTAATAAATACCTTATCTCAAAGGTCCTCTGATACAGTTGTAGCTCCCAATTCTCATTATTTTCCATCTAATATGCCATAGAATATATTATAGAGGTTTTGGGAAGTATGTCTCCATAAAACTCTATCTCCCTAATTGGATGTATTCCTAAAACATTATCAGAGAATAATTCCATATAATCCTCCACAACTAAATGAATCTAGATGCATTATGATCCTACTACCCCAAGGGATGTAATACCCATGTAATGGTAGATGGATTTGGACCTCCTTATAGAAGAACCAACATTCCCTTCGATAAGATAACTTTCACCAGAGAAGGGGAACATCATCCCATCAGTGCATACGCAACTGAATATTCTGTGGTGATTCTAAATTATGGATTGGACAATGGACAAACTATTGATACCCAATATTATCTCATAGGGTAAAATAATGTTGACAAAAATTTCCTACATTACCATTTCTCAACCAATGAATATCTCATACTACTAGAAGTAAAAAGATATAGAAAAAGCATTCACTATAGGAACCTCAATACAAAGTTGTTGGTCTAGTGACCCAAATAAGAGCTCTTTCTCCAACACAAAGAGGAATTAGATGAAGTGATTACTGGGACATGTTTTTAATAATACCGAATCACGTGTATAATAATCTTATATTATACCACTAATCATCTCATTTGTTGTGATATCATAGTCCTCCAAAGCATGTTGCAATCTATAACCCTGACTACCAGCTACCTACGACAAATGTGGCATGCCTATCAGTGGTGGTGAAAGGATATAATAGCATCATCAACCACCCATAGCTCCCCCTCACCATGTTATAGTTATGACTCCCTATGCAATGCCCTTTACTCATTTTAAATATCACTAATCACGATACTGCTTATACTAGGGTGGTTTGTCTGCTATATGTGTGTGCTAAATAGCATGTATAGTTGACCTGTCATGCATCATGGACCTCACCTAATATAATTATTACCCCAACCCTCTTCGGGGTACCCTGGTTCTCTAAAAAGCATTAATACCTTATATAAAATCAATTAGTTTTTATGTTAGAATACTTATCCATAATTATCATCTGATCATACCCTATTTTTATGAATCTATTGCACATGTTATGAATAAGAATACACTGAATAAGCTTTAAAGGATTAGGTTTATTTGATTTAATTATGTATGTTATTTTATTTTTTTATCCCCGATGTATTATTGGTATCCTGAATATAATATAGTCATCCAAGACTACTAAACTAATTTGGCCTCCAGTATTTGATTTATCGTAATTATTCCACAGTAATAAAATAATGTACTTTCTCTATGATTTTTTGGTTGTGGAGTTAGAAGAATTATATTTTGATTTTGAGTGTAATGGTTAAATTTATTATGATGTAAAGCCTCCATATTCGAATAATATATATAAAAAACTCTTCATTAGAAGAGTTAATTACATGATCAATAATAATCTATACACTATTTTATGTAATCTAAACAAATAAATTAAAATAGATGAATTAATCTAAAAGATATTTTTTCCACATTACATGAACAAAGAAATTTTTCCATGATAATTAAAAAATATGATCATTATCAAATTCATAATCAACTACAATAGAATCTTATTTAAAATTTCATATTCATTAAATTACATGTTTATATAATTTTTCTTATTTATATTACTAAAATGGAACACTAAGTTCCTCCCCTATCATATTCTCCACCTCCTCATTTATTATGAACCAATATAAAAAAATTCAATGAAATACAAAATTTAAATTCAAATAATAATTATATTCGATTAATCTATCTTCAACTTTTTGAAATCCCTCCCATGGATCATATGATAGTATACCTCATGCATTGAAAAACAATTGATATATATGTTCAATTACATACTATGATAAAGTTTTAGAGGCCTCGAATCACAAAAAATGGATGTATCAAACAATTATTCAAGCACCATGATGTGTCTCCAATAAAAAAATTGGCTATAGAGTAGTATCAAACAAATGATGTTGTGTTATTGGATTTACAATGACATAGATCTAATCAATGATAATAATCCAAATTTAATGGAATGTATCCCTACCCATTTCCTCTTCATCTTTCATTATTATGATAACAAATATTCTTTTTTCTATGGAATAGTGATTTTTCCATTCACCAATTATAAATACCCATATGACTGTCCCGTATGATTCAAACCAAAAAATGAATTTCTCTCTCATGATATCCAATATAACATCAAAAATAGATGTTGAATTATATCAAATTTTATATTTTTATTTTATAATAACATTACACTATCATCCCTAGAGTGGTGTGGATATTCTCCCTATTTTAATAAAATATTTTAATAACTATAGAAACTAATATTTAATAATGATTTCTCATATTTTGACCATAAATTTCATGGAATGACCAATACTAAACGAACCAGATATATGCTAACTATTATAAAAAATTAATCGTTAATACAAAAACATATTTTGTTAAAGTATAAAATGAATATTATTATTGTTTGGAGTCTCTATTAATACTAAAAAACATTGAGAATTATCTTGAATGGACATTCATTATGTCAATGTAATCGATAAAATTTACTGGTTCATCTTCTCTACTACTACTACATGTTTCCCAAAACATGAAAAATCTAAACCCATCATGACATAACTAGTATGGAAATAGCAACCAAATATCATGAAATATGTAATAAAAAACCATTTTATATAAATTGGAAATTACCATGTATGATCCGAAATAAATTATCTATCATTGCGGTCATATTGGCTATTACCATTTTATATAAACCTTGAACCACACACATACTATGAGAATGTATTTCATTAACTATATTTAATCTCTTAAGATTCTATTTTTTTGGATCTTTGTTACCATCATGCACATATATACATTTGCGGTGTTTCAATGTTTTTTTTCACTTTACCTTAATTCAAAGTTGCGAGGATTGTTTCTACTATTACATATAATATCAATATTATATATACAAAACCTTAAAACAAATAATTATAATTATATAAAACTAAGTAATAATGTGACTCTACGACATTCAAAATCAAAATATATCTTATTCTATTGTAAAATACTCATAACCAAAACATTCATACATAGACCATCAATATATTCAATTGATAATAGAATATTCAGATAATCTACAACTTCCAAAATATGAAATAAAAAGTTGCATTCCATAACATCAACAACAAAAATCCAGATAAAATCAACATACAGTGACATATATAATAAAATATTTTTTAAACTAACTGTAATACACCATCAATTAATAAATCAAATAACCATATATTCTCTTATTGTCAATAATTCCACTACACCATCTCTTGGTCATATGGATATCCCATTTTTTATATTATTATTAATACTTCAAAAAAATACATGATAAATAAATTAAGATATAATCTCAAATCCATTATCATTCCATTTTGAATCATAAAAACTAAATGATTTTATATAATTATTCTATATTTCTTTTATTATAATAATAAATGGGATTATCTTTTCAAGATACATTAATATTTCCTCCATTAATTTAAACAATATTTTAATTTTATATTCAATCATTGAAATTAACCATTTTGAACATAGTTATTAAATGAAATATATAAGAGAAATATATACCATATTTCACTATCATGAATTGATAATTTAAATATACAATGATACCACTTCATATCCACTTCATAATATTAGGTCCTTTAATTCAAAAGGTAAACAAAAATAGATCCTTTTAGTTTACTAAAAATATTAATTATTTATTGTTCATCATAAACTCAATTTCACTTAATGAAACAACCATCATACATAATTAAAGTGAATGAGATTTCCACTATGGAATAATTCACCAACAAATTAGCCGTACCTATAGTGATATAAAATAATGTATGAAACATGAGTCTTTGTTAATAACATGAATGATGTCTATTTCACTCACTAACCTTTAAGACATAAATTTCATTAATATTAATCTTCATATGTTTCCAATGAATATTATACATCAATTTCATATTATTAACTATAAATCATAATGTGTGAGATGTGTGACGTATACTGAACCATTTTATATCAAAAATTTATGACAAACTAGTTAGTAAACTTTTAATCCAAGATAATTATTTCATCATTGTAGTTATCTTATACTGTAGAATTATAATAATCTTTTTAATGATCCTAATAAATTCCAATTCCTATAATACTCTTAAGAAACAAAATATTTTTATAATCATCAACAACGAAAATTTATTTTTTAAATGTAATAAATTCTCACGAATTCATTAATTTTATTCAAAAGAATCTAATTGATACCAATGGGATAATTTATAAAAAAATTAAACCAGTATTATTAATAAAATTTATCTATTTATTTATTATGTTTTATTTATTCTTCTTTTGGTACATACAACCATTTGTAAATGAATAATACGAGATTGTTAATTTAAATTTTTTATTATAAAATTTGGAATGATCCAATATGGTTTTGAAAAATATTTTAAAGTATATTAGGCTAGGTAGCATATGTACATATTTATCTCAAAATGTAGAACTTGATTATACATTTATTCCCCATGTTTATTTAATGATACCAAATGATGACCACCTTTCAGAATATTACCACTCAAATTTTTGTACGACAAAATGTATCAGCATATTTAATAGTGTTCATGTTTTAGTCACCCAACATACATAGTGTATGAATTATTAAAACATTTCCTACTAGTTATATGACATTTTAGATTATGTTCCTTCTCTAAAATTCAAAACAACTACTTCCAAACCATCTTACTAAAAATTATCTACTATGAATGAAATGAATTTCATCTTAATAAATATTCATCTTCTTCTTATAAAATCATCTTTATTGATTGCATATTCCTATTGGATTTTCTCTGTCCCATAGTCATGTATCATCTAAAAAAGAATGTATTGAAAGTATTTTCACTGGGAGATGGGTAGTTCCATATATATTTATATATAAGAATCTATTTGGGTATAAAAAAAGTTCAATAAATTTTCATCTGTGAATTTCTACTAATAAAACAATTTTTCAACACTTGTCACTAAAAAAGTTAATATATTTATTCATTTTAATATATTTTTGTACTAATTTACTACATTACAGTCATCTGACTAGTGATTTATTAAACCTCTAATCCACCATCTCTATATTATATATCTCAAGATATTTTTCCATGAAAAGGAGAATAATCATTCAACATTATGTTTATTTATATTATCATGTATGATAACACTTAAAATGACTAATTGTTTTCTTCTACGATATCTATTATCACAATATAATTTTTTTTATTATTAATGTTTTTGAAACAATCATTGAAATTTTATTTCAAGGGAATATAATTCCATTTTTGGAAACGTGATGGCCATTACAGAACATTGTTTTCATAAACTATAAGAGAAATTTTTATATTCATCATCAATATCAGTGAATTATTATTCACATTCCATTTTATCTATTATGAATAATCCATCATTTCTAATTAAGTATCCCACTTTTTCATTCTTACATATAAATTTGTCTTGTAAAATTAATTAATTTATTGTAAATATTTTTCATACCTCTATTCACGTCTCATTGATTCCAAGGAAGAAACATTTCTCATCATTAAATAAAGATTATTTTTATTACTATAAAATAATTATAAAAGGAAAATTATTTATGGAAATATAAATTGTCCTAATGAAATATTTTTACAATCATATATATCTCATAAGATGTGATTTATTGGTAGGTATCCTATATGTAAAAAACAATAATTTCTCTATAGCTTCACTCATTATGTATCCAATGATTCCCTTCAAATAGATAATATTTTAAAAGTAACTATAGAGTTTTCATTAAAAATAATTTATTCAAGTACCCATTTGTAATTGGTGAACACTTTTGTTCTAATTTACAATATGTAGGTTTTATTGGTAGAAACATTAATGTTTATTTAATTCTTTACAAAATTATGAGCTCCATGTTTCTTCACAATAAAAAAATACTTCCTCATATATTGGATTTAAAAATTATTAACATTATAATTTTTTTCACTATAGATAGTCTTTAGTTTCTATTAATAATTTTTTCGTATATTATACATCGATATTTCATGTACATTCTCATTTTGTTTGGTTAACATTATCTCAATAACATGTTCTTCATGTATATCACTATGTTTTATTATTTTTCATGTTATTATTATAAATTAAATAATTTAAATCATCTCATTATCCAATGTATTTATTTTTTCTTCCTCAAAATCTATTATATAAACATAGTGATTTTATCATTCAAGATTTATGATTTATAATTCACTTATCAATGATTTATACTTAAGTAAAATGTTTTTCAAATAATATATTACTCTATATAATAGTTTGGTAATGTTTTTATTTCTAACATCCTTCATCCATTAATGTTTATTATAAGCCCCATATTCATATTTTCTGGATAAACATACCAATGTAATTGATTATAATATACATAAGAAATTAATTTGATACATGTAATTAGGAATACAAAAATTCATTCTAAAATAATATTTTATACATTTTATTATTAATGTTCTTGATCATAGACATATGATTTTATTCTTTAATAGAATACACACAAAAACATTCATACAATTTTTATTCGATTCTAGTAGATGAAGTGTTTTTTCTACAATCAAAATATATTAATTAAAATAAATTAAAAAACTATCCTTTTATTTTTTTATGAATTTTAGGGATCTATGATCATTGATACCAATTCCCCTAGTGTCTAATTTTATGACCTCATTGAATAAGAATCAATAATATTTTCTTCTTTATCCTATATAATTACATTTATTCTGATAGAAAAATTAGAATTTTTATTATGGAATAAGGTATTATTACACATATATTCATATATGGGAAAAAATTATACTTATTATTAGAAGAACTATTACAATCACATTAAGAAATATTCATTTTAGAAGCAATATCATGAAAAATCCCTCAATTATTCAAATATCAAATACATCATGCTGAATCAGAAATAGAACATATTAACTTTTATTACAATTTTGTTAACCATTACATGTTGATGTGGCATGTTATTCCTAGTTTTAATATGTATAACCATTCAACACAATCCTTATTCACTTCAATCCACCTTACACAGTTAGAATAAATAATATACAACACATTATTTCATATTTTCAATTAAATTCATCAACCTCAAATATCCTTCATATATTTAGATTATAAATTGTGAAATGATACAAATTTTTTCTTTTTCACTCACACAATATTATATATATGGAAAATAATATCATCAATTTTATGGTGTAACAAATACAATCTTACTAAATAATTTTTTTTGAAATATTTAGATAATAGTGATGCATTCCATTTCTCATTTCATATAGATTCATTTGGTGAATTACTTATAGCCTACGATGGTTTACTCTTTTCTATTACTTCAGTCACTAGTCATGATGACATTATTTTATATTCTTTTCTGTATAATTATATTTTTTGAAAAGAAGATGAATCCTTTTATATCGTATAGAAACAATGTTATAATATTATTTTGAAGATAAATTATCTAATAATATTATAATTATAGAACCCTCATTCAAACATAACATTATTTTTGTTATATGAGTTGGTTCATTAACCGTAAATAAATATTCACACTGTTGAAAAGAATCTATACACTATAATTCAAAAATTGGAATTATCTATATATATATCATGTCCTCCTAATTTCAATATGTCATATATTCCCTTGATAAAAAAAATAATCTTCTACATATATATAATAATCTAAAAAGTAATTCTCATTTAATAATTTTTGCAAAAAATCTCATGATCTTTCCGTCAAAAATCTCATTTTTATATCCATTGATAATATGGTTCCTAATTTACCACGTTCAATATCACAAAAATTCAATATATTTGTTCTTTAATATATCGATCTAATATAGGAATGAATTTTTTATTAGTAATTTCATCTCAACATCAGACACATTCTAACCAAAATTAATCATTTTGGTCACCTTATAATAGATATATTCCATTAGGAATTATTTTTGGTGTTTTTGTTTGATCTATAATCACAATTATGATAAGAACAACTAAATCCAAAAATTCAACATAATTACTATTTTTTAAAGAATCACAATATGCATATATAAAAAGTTACTTTGGAGGCTGATGAATAAGAATAAAAACATCATGTCAATCCATTTTCCACGACATACATATTATATAGGTAAAAACACCCTATGATGTTGTTGGCTCCAATACACAATAATGTTTTCTATTTATCTATATTAAATTTGATATTTGATATCACATTCTACATATCAGTGTTGTTTTTTAAATTACCCAATTCTACTACCCTTTGGACATCCCCCATTGAATGATACATGTAAATGAGTTACTCTTAAATTGGGTAAATTAATAATTTCATAACAAATATGACACTATATCCCATTTATCATAGGCATTATATTAGTGAAAAAAAATCATCATCTATGGAATGGTTGGAATATTATATCTATTTTCATTAAATATTCAAATAATAAATATCACTGAGACTCCCCCACACATCTTCCGGGATTGGATGGTATTTATATGAAATGAACACTTCTAAAAACAAACAACGGAGGGTCCCCATTTTGAACAGATATATAAAATCGTAATATAACATCTATTACAGAGTGATATTAAAAATTACCTCATTTTAGGGTCACCACAAAAAATAAAATTCCCAATAAAATGTCAGGCATTAATATTAATCATCTTCTGGTATCTCTAGAAACTCAGTGTTTCAACTAATATAAATGTTTTCCTAGAATTATGGGGTGTCATGACTATATTTTCAAATATTCATCTAATACTAATAAGTGTAAACCATATATTTTAATATGAACATATTATATATCTTTATACCTATATTATGCATCATTGTGGTCCTTCGAGATGATTATATTTTTCTATAAACATGGAATGGATAGAATTATTTGTAATATGATTTGATTTTTATATTACCCAACATTATAAAATATTGTATAAAATTGGTTACCATCACCTAAATAAAGAAATTTCAATTTTTCAGCTTTTATTATAGAGTATCATTAAATAGTAGATGGATTATTTTGATGAATGTCATAAATAAAAAGTATATTCCATTTCCAAAACTCAAAAAACATATAAACTATTTTAGAATATATAAATATAATTTATAAATTTATATTTAAATATAAAAAAAAAAAATTGACTACCTATAAATTTATTTTTTTGAGAAATAATAAATAAGTGTTTTCAAACATCGAACACCCACATAAAAACAATATAGATCAATAAAAATACATGTTGATATTAATTATAAATATATATTTTAAAACCAAAACTAACATGGTTTCTATACATTCAATATATACTGAATACAACTGCAATAAACCAATTGATATTCTATATTTCTAGTTATTTATTTCAATCCAAAAAAATACTAATTATAATATGATTAGTTTTTTTTTTCAGAAAATCCATCATATTACATCGTTGTTGTGACAAACACATCATATATAAGTCTGTAAAATATTGAGTCCAATGGGTAACATCTTTCACCACAAAAACTATGATTCAATTTTATGAATATTTATTATTTTTTATTCTATCAAGATAATTTTTAAAACACTATTAGGTATTTTCTATACATACAATTATAATTGCAATTCCATTTATTATTATTATATGAACAACACAGTCATATACATAAGGTTGACGACACTCTCCCTACCTCTAAATGATTCAAAAGTATACTTTTTTTAATACAAAACCATGAACCTATTACTGATTCCTCATTTCAAACACACCTTATAAGAAAAAACTTTAGGGAATGGTGAACTATTACCAATTAATTATATGGTAACATAAAAAAAAATTATAATTAAACAAATATATCATATTATAATTGTGTCTACCATTCTTATTAGGGGAATCAACTATAATGATCATGTTTCACCAGTTTAATTGAAAATACCACTAAAACATTATCTTATAATGAAATAAATAACTACACCCCATTAGTGATAATATATTTATTTGTTACAAAACCAGAATCTAAAGTGTCTATTATATTACTACTTATCTAATGCAATGAAAAAAATCCAAAAATATAATTAAATCACTATCAGATTCCTCACAAACAAGATAATATTAATATACAATACCATTAAAAATTATTTTGATACATAAATTTGGTAGGGAAATTCATAAATATCAATTGTATCACATGGTTTTAAAAATAAATAGTGATGACTAAATGTTTCCCAATAGAAATTCTTTACAAATAACCAAAATTGTTAAACCATTCCCAAAGAAAATATCCTCAAGAAGGTATACCATCGATTATATCAATTATTATGTATCAAATGTGTTAGTAGAATAATATTATAAGATATGTTTATATCCACTAAATAAAAAATATATATGGAAAATTTCTCAATTGGATCAACCTAAATGATTAATCCAGAATAATTTTCATGTATTTTTCCACTATTGTGGGTACCAAAAATTTATTACGTCCACATAAAAAATGGGTAAAAAGAGTCATAATTATAGTTCACTATAATTTAATGATGGTACACCAATAAAATACACTGATTTCATGACACAATAAAATAGTTTAACCACACAACATTTATAGGAAAACTAAACACATCATTTGAATTATAGATTATCCAAATGTGTCATGTATAATATGATAATTCCTTATCCTTATATGATGGAATTTCATATGATCTCTGACTCAAAAATTGGAAATACTAAATGATAGTTTATTATAATTATATAAATAAAAACCAGTAACTAGTGACATTGAATAAAATTGTATGCCTAAGATCATCCAAGAATATTCCCTCATTTCTGTAAATGTTTTGAAGGTGATTAGAGGGATTTACAACATTGATAAAAATTAGTGTTCTTAGTGAATTCATAAAACAATATTAAATATCCACAAATAAGAATACATATTTTGATCCCATTGCATGAATTAATATTTGTACATGAATTTAATGAATTTATACATTGTGTGAACCAATTATTTTGTGGTAGTTGTTGGTGTGGGTTTGGATCAGAACAACTTCCACCCATATCATCTTATAAAACACCTTCTTTACTACTAAAATCCACCACAAGGAAGGCTACAACACCTATAAACTGAATGATTATTAATATAATTACAATAATTTGATATGATCTATTTGATGAACCACTCTAGTTATCATTAATAATACCATATTCTATTCGTAATGTGGGGTCCAACAATATATGAAAACACTCAACATGTCTATTTTTGATGAAATGTGCTGAAAATGATGGGAGATATAATAGAAAATAGAATATAATAAAATCACCAAAAAAACCATCATAAACACCAATTATTTATAGATCCAAACATGAATCACCATGGTTTTACCTCAGCTGTAATGATTTTAATGATGAATATTATAATCATTTTACCATCAACAAAAGATAACATCATCTTAAAACAAATGATCATCATTATTTTCCTGGAAAAAGAAAAAAATAACTCATCTAATCTCTAATGATAGTACATTACATACTTTTCATGTTAATTTTAACATAACTAAATTTTTCATGAAGTTGTGAAGAGATGATGATGTGATAACCCCCATCTAGTTAATAGATATAAGAGTCCAAAATAATTTATATGTCAATGAGTCACACCATCCATAAAAATACCTACAATAGAGATATCCATAATAAAATAGAGGCCACTATAACTACAATAGGCACTATTAAAAAATCAAAAAAATCATAATGGAAGGAACGTTATCCAGGTATATGTGATGTTACATTCATAGAAAAATGGTGGAAAACTATACCTCCTAATATGGGAATTTAATGTTACTAAATAAAATCTATTCTTCAACGTGATCATGTATATAATCATTAATAGAAAAAATATAAAAAACTCATTCAAATATTTCAAAAAAAAATCTACAATATCCCATGATTTTATAAAGAATCCTTTTTTCTATAGTATATATTACATGAAAAATGACACATATACCAACCATTAAAAATTATTAATTAAAATTGGTTATTAAAACCGAGATATTTAATTAAAGTCTATGAACAAGTTCGACTAAATAATAAAATATATATTTATTTACTTCTAAATAGAATTTTTTAATAAATTCATAGTATATATTTAATAAATTTTCTGTAAATTCAATTAATTATTCATTTATCATATTTTTTTTAAAATGTTTTCTGTAGATTTTTCTGATAAAATATTTATATAATATTCTCTAAAATTTGAATTGTTATTTTAAAAAAAATTTCACATGTTACTGGATAATAATTTGATATTTAACATGGAGTTTTATTTTAGGATTTTATTAAAGAATGAATTTACAGTGAATGGGGAAATATTCTGATTTTGTTGAAATGTTTTTTTATTAAAGTATAGAAAATGATACAATTCTAAAATTTTATAACATATTCATTATATTATTATTAATCCAATTAAAGTTATTGGAAATAATTTTATGATTTAACATGATATAAACAGATTTTTATATATAAATAACCTTTTTTGATAATCCATTGGTGGAGATTTTTTATTTTTATATTATATTTAATTCTTACAAATCATATATTTGTATAATAAAAAATTTATTCTATATATACAATCATTATGCCCATATTTTTTTAATAATATGAATTATTTTTCAATTTTATGTGTAGTAACCTTAGTAAATAGTAATCACCACCATATTAGTATATTGGGTAAATGTTCTTAATAAAAATATGATAATGAATAGATAAAATCACCAACCCAATCCTAAATTTGATTGTATGATTAGATTTCATCCATAATCACCAAATATTCTAATTTATGATCATTTTTGTACATTTTTAAATGGATTTGAGAATTATAATTATTAATTAACTGTAAATGTAAAAAATGCATCTTTATTTATTATAATTTATATAATAATTTATAATATAGATAATGAAATAAAATTTTAATTCCTTTATTTTTATTTATTATTTAATTTTGCAAATTTTAATATTTTTTAAACATTTTTGGATTAAATAATTACATTAAATTAATGGAATCTTCCATGATAATTTTTTTTAAATTAATCATAAAAATATTGTTATTACTTCTAAAAATGATTTAATTAAAACTATTTTAATAATTTTTCTGTTACGTGATCTTATTAGATAAAAAAAGTACTAGATATTTTTAGTGGATTATATTCTAATCACATTTTTCTAATGTTTTTTTCTCACAATCGTATTATAATTATAGTTTCAATATTGTAATTAATAATACTTTATAATTATTAATAATTTTTAAACTGATTTAGAATATCATAAATTCCAAACATTTTCCATCATATCTTAATTTGAATGAATATATCAACCATGTTCCACATGTGGTCCAATTATACATTAATAGTAACTATTATAAACCATAAAGAGTAAAAATCATTATTACCAATGTAATTGTCAAAAATAGCAGGTGTTTAAACCAAAAATATATTTTTAAAAACTCAAATAAAATTTTATAGATTTTGTTTTAATAGTCTATTTTTACACATTATCATATTATCTATGAATTATATAATTATTATTACTTTTCCTCCTAAAAATTAATTTATATTAGGTAAATACTATATGTAATTATAGGTTTTCCCTTTCCCTCACTTATAGAATTGTATATAATATCCTTATTTATGCCCACATAAAAATAAATTTAGTATAGAAAAGGCCTACAAAGTTCATTCATAAATCCTTCCAATGTAAAATAGGCATTTACATTGATGTAATACTACACTTTCTTTGTTTAATGTGTATATAAAAGGTAATTTTTAGAATAAGATATATTGTATTTCAACAAATGATTTATTTTTATTTATTCTTCTAACTCCATCTATATATCCTTAAAATATATAATTAAATAGTTTTATTACATCAATTTATATGTTATTAAATTAATTATATAACCTCATTTTATATCTTCTACTATCAAATGGGAAATGGAATCGTCATTCTTGGATATGTCTCGGTACCACCTTGTGAACAGATGTGATTGATTTCCCATCACCACCACTCTATATTATTTATTCTACTACATTTAATATATGTTCATATAATATAATAAATTAATGACATAATTAAAATATTTTAAATTTTATACATCATATATTTTTTCACTTTTCCATTCATTGAGAAATTATAATGCAATATGTGCATATGTGTTTAATACAACCTCCATGATTTTATGAAATTGTTTTTATTATAGAATGACATTTATGGTATATATAAGTGTATATAGAAAATTATATCATATTTATCATATAATTATAATTCTTTAAATAATTTTTTATATTTATATTCATTCATTAATGATCATAAATAATTTGAAACAATACTCATGCGTACAAACACCCCACCGACTCAATTTTTGTAATGTATTTAATTCTCTATAAACATATTTAATGATTTGTTTTAAAAATTATTTTCTGTATAAAATTTTTAATTATATCTTGATAATAATTATTGAGATAATATATAAATGAACATGTTGAACAAAGTCATCCTATAGATGTCATTTTGACTATTGAATGAAAATGTCATTAAACGTTTTTATGTAAAATTTATTGATTTTGTTGTTCAATATTAAAATTATATTTACAAAATAAAAAAATATTAAATTAAATTAATCCACTATTCTGAATCATATATTAGAAAATTTATTTCATATGTGTAATTAATATATACAAATTTCCTAGTGATTTCCCTTTCAAATTTTTTCAATGTGAATAGTTTTATAATGGATAATAATATATATAGTAATAGTAGAACATGATATTATTGTTAAAAATTATATTATATTGAGTTGAAAATGAGCCATAAATTTAGCTTAATATCATTGAATGATTCAGTTTCATCCATTGTCATTGAAAATATATAGTAATTATATTTTTATACAAATTTTAATTTATTAATTTATTTAAAATTATAATAAATATTATATTTGATAGATATATTTGGATATGATTGAAATTATCAATCATAATGAATTTATAGGTCAATTTTAGTTTTATAGAAAATATATTTAAACCTAAAGTGAAAAAATTTCATAAGTATATTTTAAAAAAGGTATATAATTGAATGAAACAAGTAGATATGTGTAAAAACATAGTGTAACTTGATCAAATTTAATTTATTATGAGGTTTTAAGTCCTCAAAAATCTAATCTGTGAATTATATTAGTTTGAATACTTTTCCCTATGAAAATTAGTTTATATTAATTTAATATTTTATATTATTCTATGTGTTCCCCACCAAAAAAAAATAAAATGGAACCTACTATATTATTTTTTTCAACATAAAAATAATTAAGGATTTTCCAATCCATACCCAAATAATAATAAATACCATTTACCCACATTATAGTTTTGAAGGATTGGGAATAAAATTTACCGTAGAGTGTTTTAATTATAATTCAATTAATGTTTTCTGTGAAGAGGTTTTGTCTATAATCGAATTATTTCATCTTATTTAGTATTCTACTGAATTAAAAATTCATTTAATGAAAATGCAATAATAAAATTATTATTTACCATATAATGAAATGTTATTATATTGCTATCAAAACTTATATCCATCTCCCAAGCCAATGAATGGGATGATGAACCATCATTTGTGTGTATGGAGTTCTACCACCTCATGAACCGATGTTATTCATTCTCTATCACCTCCACTCATGGATTGTAATAATGATGGATTTATATATATAATATTTTCAGGAAATAACAATCATTAAGGGAAATTTATATGACAAATATATTTTTACAATTCCATTCCTTAAAATTATTAAGTTATTCATGTATAAGAGTTGATTACCATCCAATTAATTGATCAATTATATTTCACATTAATTTATTCCATTGATGGTATATGTAGCTGAATTTAAAAAATTGATATGATAAGTTTTCTAAAATTATAATTTTATAATATCTAATTAATACATAAATTTATTACATAATGATAATTGAAAAATTTAAACATTACTCTTATGAATGAATGACCTATCATTTCCAGGATTGAAACATAATTATTTATTCAATACCATAATTCATGATTGGTCTTAAAATATTAATTATTGTATATAAATTATAAATATTTATTCATTATATTTCTGGGAATGATTGTACAAACACCCCATAAACCATATTTCATATATCAAATCCATTTAGGACATTCAATTGAAATATCATAGAAATGTATATCATTAAATAAATTTATTATTTTTTGTAGATAAAACATGATATTAGATAAATTATTTTGAATAATAAACATTAAAATGGTTCTTACAAAATTAAATAATTAACCTGAATTAATTTTTCATGATGATGAAAAACATATATGAAAATTTGGACTCACAGTATAATATTATTTTCTCCCTTGTATTTCTAAGAGACACATTCCATATTAACCACTTATTTCATTTTTTATCATAATATACATCCCATGAATAGATATTATGATGGTTTATATGAAATATATGTGTACCTATATATACATATGCGGTACATTCGTCATCGAGGTTATGATTCCAAAGTTACTAAAATTGTAAAGGTTTTATATTATAATCTTATTTTTTATGGGTATTGTTTACAATTATATATTTAGGATAAAAATCAACATCTAACTACTATGAAACATGATGATATTATTCTACAATTTTAATTTCTTAACAACACAAGTTATCAGTTAATTTTCACACACATATATATATATATATTAATTTAGAAAACATAAATAATTTTCATGATAAAAACCTACTATAATTCAATGTTCATTTAAAAATAATTTTCAAGATTTCTAAAAATTCTTTCATTATTTTATTTTAATTATTCTTCTATGATATTATAAAGTAATATTTACAAAATTTATAAATTTAAAAAAATGGTTTAAATTGTTTTTATTTTAAATTTCTAAATGATGTTCTTTTTGACTTTTTTAACAAATTTATGAAATTAATTACATCATATAAATTATACTACATGAATGGAATATCGTCCCTTCTTGACTACCCAATGATTTTAATCATATTTATTATTTTCTAATGGTATTTTTAAATGAAATTAATTTCCTTAATATTTTGTAATTTTTTAGAGTTTATGATTGCAACTCTCAAATATACCTATATTCATAGGATTTTTACCTTTTCCCTACTAACACAACTTATCTCCCATTTTACTATTAAGTAATGATTTTAATTTTATTATATAAATGTCTAATATTTATGTAATTTTTATTCCCAGTTTTTGGATGAGTTAATACATAATTTATATTAGACTCAAAAATTAATTCTTTATGAAATTTTCATTCATTATGAATTGATGGATGATCATTAAATAAATTTATTTCCTTGGGGAATTTTTTATGCATAATAATTTATTTCATATTATGTCACATATAAACACCATCATGTTATAATGGTCGTAAAGTCATTAAACAACAATGTATTGGGTGTTTATTTAATTTCATTATATTTTATGTATGGGAATATGGAATAATCCAAATCATATATAAGACTCTTCCTCTATATTCAATTTTTCGAAATGATGAACAAAACATATTCATATTACATGCTTCATGTTGTCACCACATTTTCATTGAATACCCGATCTTATGATATCATGTCCATTATGTTATGATCACATGTTATTATTCAAACAGGATTTTGTTTTATAATAATATTTTATATCTTTGACCCCTGTGTGTGCTTCCTTTTTATATCTATTACATTAATGGGATTATTTTTATTATTCAACAATTTTAAATGTTTTCATTGGGTATGTATGGGTAGAAATGTAATCATGTAATAGTTATAGATAGGGAAGATTCATTTCAGTGAAACATGAATTTCATTATATTGAAATTATATTCTATAAAAATAGATTTTTTTTTGGAATTTACATACCGAAAGAGTTTGTATTCTTAATGTAAAATGATAAACATCAAAATTTAAATTATTATGTATGTGATGCAATATTTTATTTTTACATTTCATGTTTGGATAACTAAAATTTGGTAATGTTTATCCGTAACAAAAAATAATAGTAATCATATTAGAACTAATACTAGAGGTGCATGTGTTAGGCAGAGTATAGTATGTAAATATATATTTTTTCCAATGGCTAAAATAATCATTTTACATAATGTACCTAGGTATCAAAATAATATTTTATTGTATAGACATATAATGGACATGAATGATAAGTAGATATTACTATATGATTCATGTATAAAACTATTTTTTCATAGTAAATGTTTCCATTGATTTTCTAATCAAAAATATAGTTTAGAAGTCTAGGTGAAATGATATACCAACCACTAAACCTAGTCTTGTATCCCTGGTATGATTATCAACCCCAAACCCACAAAAAACAACTGACCAAAATTTTAAAATAAAATCAAATTTTATTTCCATATACAACATCATATATATGAATCCAACTATAGTAATTCAATTCTATCCTAACATGAACCCATAAAATCCACTTGGTATGGATGTATTCCATGGGTTCCACAAAATTCCTTTATCTAATAAGCCGAATAATATCCACTATTAATAATAAAATATATACACATATAGGATCCATTAAGCATTGTCAACATGAAAATTATATATAACACAAACAAACAAGTAATATTAAATGGCAATTAAAAGTAAACCAAAAAAACAACTCGGTGTATTGAATTTGTTAATATGACATTGTAAAGATAATATAAAACCATATATAATATTCTTAATGGAGAATATATGATATATAATATGACCCGTAAAATTGTTCACATGATAAAAAAACCGTTATCACAATAAAGAAAATCACGCTTGTTAAAATAGAAAAAATAAAAACCACCACACAATATCAACCTCCACAACAAATAAAATTACCTATCTTCATTATATCAACTGTCTCTGATGAAAACCACTAGAATTAAAAACATATTAATAGACAAAACATGTGTGGGTGATAGTACTATCCAATGGTCAGTATAAAAACGAATAGTAGAATAAAAATTAAATTGAATTTAATTTCTAGAATAATAGGTAATATAAAATATCCATTCAATTGGAAATGTTTTTGTGATACCTAGTGAAAATCATATATGATTTAGTATCTTGATGGCCATGGAAGAAGTGAGAATCACATCAATTATTTATTAACACTTAGTAGAGTTTTATTTCACATGAATCTAGATAAAACCTGTAAAAATATACTTATAAATACTTATTTAAAAAAATAGGTTTTGGTTATATAATGATGACCAATGAAGATTCCTCATATATCAAATTTATAGATACATCATCATAACATGTCAATCTATTTTGTATGATCCAAAAATTATTATGTAGCATCATAAACCATGATATGTGCTCCACAATATTCATTGAAATATAAATTACATAAGGTGTTACCATAACCCGGGGTAACTATTATATAACCCATATTAAAATAGTAACATTATATTTTATAAAACTCACATCTTGGAATTAATACATCATTAGGGGACACAATATCTTCCTATAATATAGGGAATGTACACCATATAATATTATAGAGTTTGTTGAACAAATTATAAAATTGGGGACACATAACCTAAGGATTAGAAAACAATAACATGATCCTAATACGGGACAACCATATTTACAATACATATAGTGAAACCAAACCATTAAAAAACACTCAGTATAGAGGTTACCAACACCATAATACCAATAAAAATATATCCCATAAAATTAAACAACCACCATAAATCATTGAGATATATTATACCCTAAATTGTTTAAAAATTATCCACACATTAAGTGTGGAATGATCCAATATGTTCTAAATTATAAATAACATATAAAAAAAGACATATGAAATTTACTGCCAACTTGGTGACTTTATATGAATAATTCAGTGATTTTCCATGTATGTGACAATAATATATAGTGTATATGGTTTTTTTCCTCCTGGGAAATTTTTCCATGAATATATGAAGTGTCTAGGAAATATATCAATTTATGATACTTCTTTTCAAAAAGTAACGATGTGAAGAACTATGTCAGATATCTTGTATGTACTGTTGGAAATTGTTGAGTCTACTCTCTATCTTTACATGATGACTATGAGAAGAATAGTTCTTGATGTTTTATAAATATTTTTAATATTTAGAACATGTACGAACCACATTTATACTACCAATATACATTGATTTTATTAGGTGTCACTCATCAAATGGTGCAAAGTCTTAATCCTAGTGTATATAAAATGTTGTAACTATGGAAAATATCCTTACAGTATATGTTCTATGACTGAATACACATGGAGTGTGACATTTATAATATATGTAAACTATAACTGAAATGAAATATTATTTACACAACATGGGGAATGAGGTAACATATTTTGTGTAATTGATAAATATATCTAGATTCATTATATTCCCTAGTGGAGTGTGTTAAATGACACACATCCATGATTCCTGATGATATCCATACCTAAACTATCATTACAAAATCATAGACCTTCTTTTTCACCAATGGAAACATATCTCACTATTCTATTCATTACAATGTTTTTTCATTATTTCATCCAATCATTCCACATATGACTAATTTTATTAACGAAAACCCATACAACTTCTATTATGGTAATTTATCATCTCACCATCTGGAATATTTTTCAAATGTTCAATCAACATGAAAATGAATGAGATAATTTGGTATGATAGATGTTTCTTTATTACATATCAAATAATTATAATGGGTGAATTCATTTTTCATTTAATATGAAAAGAGTACGAAATATGGGCATTAAAAAATAAGTTGGATAAATTAACGACATCCTGGAAGATGGTGAAATTTATTTTTTCATGCTTGATGATTCACACAATGTCAAATATTAAAATTATATGAGTAATAATAATAATAATATTATCCTTAGTATAATTCAAAATTATTTTTAACTAAATAGTTTTCCATTAAATAAGGAAATACGATTAGTAAAAACAAACATTGAATATCTATATAACTTCACCAATAAAGAATATTATATTATTCCTGGAATATTTATCAATAAATGACGTTTCATTATATTGTGAGATAATTGTAAAAATATCCCTCTTTGACCATAGTCGGTGATTTATTGATTGTTTGATTTGTTTTATTAATTTCATTTAAAATATTGCCATCCGTATTGGTTTTTTGTTTCTGAATACTTAGTATAATATCTAAATGAGAATGAAATAAAATAAAAAATTGTATACCTCGTTGGATTTTTTTTATATGAATCTTAATTCAATCATCTCTTCCTAGTAGCCTTGAAATTTATTGAAATATTTCTATCAATACATTATCCTCTACATCACAAAAAGTATCCATCATAAATATCTCATTAAAATCATCTGTTTTATTTATGATAAAGGAAAAAACATAGTGTAGTACTATAAGTTTATTTTTATAATTCATTATTATTTAATGATATTAAATTAATTAAATATCTAAAAAGTTTTAGTCTAAGACCATAAAACTGATCAAAAAAAATAATTCAAAAATAAAAATACTGTATTTCAAAAACAATGGTGATGTAAAAAATGACATCGAAGATCCTCTTTTGATGTTATTTTATTTCACAAATATCGAATAAAATATAGTTATTTATTAAATATTATAAATTCCTATATTTTTAACATGTTCCAATAAATAGTGAAATCTATACTATTAGTAAAAACAATATTATGAGATTAATTAAATAAATATAAAATATTCTAATGGTCAGTTTTTATAATAAAATTTTATTTTTTCCAATTTTAGATATGTGGACTCCATAGGTAAAAAATATTCTACGAAATAAAAAATTGAATTCTATGGTTGTTGTGTAGAAGGCCTTATTTGTAATGTTTTTTGGGTAAATATATTAAATTTTGGGATATTCATATATTTTTTAAAGTTGGAATAAGGATATCAAATGAGTGAAAAATATTTTTGAGATGTGGTCAATTATGAATGTGTTGTTTCCTTTGGCCAATTATTTCTCAATGTGGTTAAATATCCTTAAAAAATAATTCTTGATTTTTTCAAATGATCTAAATGAATATCCTTTAATAAATCATAATAAAAATCTATGATTAACATTCATTTATTTTGTCCTACATTTTAGTTAAAATAATTTTTGAAATTGTAATAATGATTGTAGAGGAAGTCCTAAACAGAAAATGAATATTTGTTTTTTTACATGATCAATATTATTGTGCTCGAGCCTAATGTATGTAATATTAATATATTTTGGATAATATTTTTAAATGTATTTGGAGTAACATCACATTCTATAATGGAATATGTTTTTGGGCCTCTTGATCTAATTTATTGAGTTTTGGTTATTTTTCTCTTTTATATCATTGGTAAATTTTTTATCAGAATACAATGTGAATACTGATTCGATTCAATAAAAATATAACGGACTATTTTTAGTTGATTAATATAGTAAGATCATATGAATGATGATAATATCATAAAATTTGAAAAAAAATTTGTGTATTCCCCCCAATCAATTGTTTCGTTATTCATTAGAAAAGAGTTTCATAATGAAGCTACAGATTCAGAAAAATAATTTTTTTTGATTCATGGAAGACCACACTCTTGGGAATCACATAATACATTAGCATGATTACTTTTATTATAACATAGTAATACAACTCTATCTATGAAAAAAGTGAATAAAAAATTTTATAGTGAATTAGTAATGCAAGAATGATATATAATGACATGAATGTGGTCCATCCGACCAATTTTATTATATATCGTTATCAATAAAATCATAACCATGAATTCATAATGATTTATAAATTATTATTTATAATACTATTGGAATTTAACATTAATAAAACATTAAAATGGTATAATAACTCCTAAAATAAATTATTAAACTCTTTAAATATAAATAACATTATAACATGATTTCTTATTAGATAGATATGTATGATAATAACATATTGGGTTGAATTAAATGACTTCTCACATCCATTTTTAAAATAAACTATACAACATAAGAAATATTAAAATACTAAACTCACCTTTACATGGTGACATTCTTCAAGTAATTTTGGGTGATTTTGTGTACACAAAAACACACAATCACAATAATTCATCCATGAACCTATGGAAAACCTCTCATTTTTTGGGATACCAATTAATCATTTCAAAACATTATTTTCAAAACCTATTTCATATTTCTTTATAAAAATATTAATAAAAAGATAATCCTCTTATCTAAAACCTATGTTTAACTTATACACCTAGGTATCATTATTGAACAATTATACGATCTGTAGTACACAATTCAAATCAATGATCATCCATAGGAAAAATTTCATTTCTAACCATTCTGAGAAGTGGTAATTCATGCACATGGTGAATCATAGTCATATATATATTTCAACATATCTAACCTAAGATATAATATAAACATAATAATAATATATATATAATCCATTTTCCCAAAATATAGAATGACCATGTGGCAATAAACATTTTGTCCCAGCATAATACATCTCCTACATTAATTAATTATTGATATAGAAGAAATAATATGAATAAAAACATAACATTTCATTCATCCATATATTTGTACTCATTATTTTCTACTCAAATAAGAATGAAAATGAATTTTATAAGTCTAAATAACTTTAGGGTGAATGTGTAATACATTTCATATAAGATTAAAATGTAAATCTTAATTATTCAAAAACAAAAAACATGATATCTTACATAACCAACCATAACATGATTCTGTTAGCCTCATGGTTATTTTAAGAATTTTCATAATTTTAAAATTTTCAAATTCCATGTAAAATTTCAACATCATGTAATACATATTCATATTTAGAGTACATGCCTAATCGTATAATTGAATGTATGACATTAACTGTTATATAAATTCATGGAAAAATATAGATTATAAGCCTATATATATTTACTCATGATAGTATAATGAATTTTAGAAGACATTATAATAATGAAAATCATAACAGATCATTATAAATCATAACACACCTAGATGTTCATTAGCTCGGAAAAATTCCATATCATACGTTGAGGGGATTTATTCAATGCAGTATTCATAAAATATATGACCATAAATGGATTAATGTTAAACAACGAATGACATTTTTATTAAAATATGAAAAAAAATTCCATTAAATATATATTTATTGGAAAATGATATCTTCAACACCTTGTAATGGGATTGAATCATTGAAAATGAAATTAAATATAGAATAAAAAATAAAATCTTGTCATACACCTCATTCAAATATTAATATGGAATGATTAATGGAAAAACATTCAAGTACATTAAATTGATACAAATATAGTGTTTCAAATTTCATGGTTTGTAAGGGGTGTTTTTTGGAATGGAGAGATATTCTAACAGTGTCTCATTTCCATAATTTTTTAATACTTCAAGTTTTCTAATTTTCCAACAGCATGTCATTCCCAACTGTTTCTCATCCCAACAGTGTCTCACCCGGGTGGTAACACGCCTCGTGGTGTCCCTTGAGAGTTGTCTCACTACAGTGGTACCTCACATTGTAGTGTCACACTAGTGGTGTCTCACCCCGGTAGTACATAATTTAGTGGAAGGACATTGGTGGTTACCCATCAGTCAGTGTCTTGTTGGTGATGTGTTTTCTGGAGGTGCCTAATCTAGTTGTGGATTAATTTAGGTGCCTCAACTATCAGTACAACATCTAGAGGTGTCTCTTTTATGGTCCCTTTTCTGGAGGTTCCTTTTTTGGTACTGTATCACAACCAATGGTTCCTAATTTCCAATATATAGAATTATTTTCAATTTTCCAATTTTCTAATTTTTATAACTATAATTATTATATTTATTTTTAATTACATAATTTAGTGTTTTTTAGTCATTACAAAATGTGAAATTATATATCTAAATTTTTTATACATATGTAGTCTTTTAAAATGGCCAAAAACTTGTGTTCTTGGGCATGAAATTTCATTAATAGTTATTTAAAACAATATCTAATTATGTTGAATCAAATATATTATTCCTAAAATTGAGATATGCTACCATTCACCCATTATTTCTATTTTCCCTTGAGACCAAATTTACTAAAAACCTTCTTCATTAATAATTTGTTTCTCAGTTATGTGCATGATTCATATTATAATTTCCTACTGCACATGTTCCACTATTTTTCGTGCAACATTGAAGATCTGATCATGATTTTTCAATGTAGGTTTTCATTTGTAATTATTATAAATGTATCATGTGTGATGGGTATGTGAATGTTTATCCTTGTAAAGACAGTTGATTTGGGATAAATAATGATAATAAATTTGTTTAAGATTAATATTCATTTGGTTAGGGAATGTGACACATGATCTTAATGTTTTATTTATTTTGTGTATGTTTTAACTACCCATTGAAAATCATTTCTATAATAGGTTCCTGTTTGTGCAGAAGTTTAAGATTTTTATAATATTCACTCAATATGCTATTTCTTATGTCACCTATTACGTAACTGGTTTATAATGATTTTTTTTAAAATAAAATGAGGACCTAGGATCATTTGGTATGGGTGACAGAACCCTTAATCAATAGATTAAAATTAGATAATGTACAACTTAATAAATTTGAAATATTTTTTCCTTGGTATGTGGTGTGATTTGGATTGGGTGGGATGAGTTTGAATAATGACAATAATGATAGGTATGGGTGAATTTCCCATAATTTCTCGACCCATAACATGTAAAAATAATCACCTCATATATAGAGGTTGATGTGTGATATATCATAAAGGGTTGATGAACGTCGAGTGAATGTGAAGCGACATTATTTTATTATGGATTTTAATCTTCTAGAATGACTATGTATCTTTATAGGCGTTTTTCCTGATTTTTTCCTAGGTAATATGGATAGTTAAATGATTAAATATGTATAGGATAGGTTGAAATGGTAAAAACTGGATAATTTTTTTGTGTAAATTAACTGTTTAAAATTAATAGTGGCATGTAAGTAATTTGTGTATGGCCCTACATTTAGTGTTGGTTGTAGATATGGGGGATGTTTTTGAGTTTGATGAGGGTTAGTTTGGAAACATATGATGGGATTGGGTTCTTAATACTATATATATACCTGTATTTTCATTTCAATTATTATACACACCCCACCCACGTTTTTATACATGTCCCATGTGGCATTAGGATGATAAGTGATACATGACCCAGTTGTCCTCTGGAAAAGATGTTTTATGTGTCCTAGGTGACATATAGATGAGATGTGATATGGGGACCAGGTGTGTGCGGGTGGGATGTGATGTGATGTGTGGCCAAGGTGTGTGCAGGTAGAATGGGATATGTTGTTTTTCCATGGTGTGTGTGGGAGGGATGTGATGTGATATATTCAGAAGAGTTGGGAGAACCAAGACAATATTCATTAGTGTGAAAGAGGATAATCTTTTGGGATGTGGTGTGGGGGTACCCAATCATAACTGTTATTTACATATACTTTGGTACTTAGATTATTTACCTGGTGACTGTGTCATGGTGAGGTTTGGATGTTTGGGATACCTGATTAATGATTGCTTTGTTATTCAAATTTCTCACAGGTGCATTAGTGTGCTCATTTCACTTGCACAAGAGGGACATTAGTTTTACATCAAAGTATACATTTATGATAATCCTACCTATATGATTATTTTATTTTTTGAGGAGGATTATGTGGAACATGATGGGTGTTACTAGAGGGCACTTTGGGATAGGTTTTTTATCACTTATTAGTTATACTTTTGGTATTTGATTTTGAGACTCTAACAATACTTGTTCTATATATAGATGCATATTGCATGTATTTGGATTTTTCTTTTATATTCTATCAGGGCGTTTTTATAGATTATTCATTCAATGTGTCGATATAATTTTCTTATAAAGGGTAATTCCCCCCATATTGTTGTACTTTTACACCCTTCATGATAGTCACCATATTGAGGCCTACTAGAAATAGGTCTTTGGGCCATTCTCTATCACCCCTCATTGATGTTTCATTTGTGGGAGGGGTTCATGAAGAAGTGTTCTGAAAGGTGATGGTTGAGAGAGAAAATGGTGTTTGGAGTCACTCAAAGTGATTACTACATGGGTTGGTATAGAAATAGTTCATGTTTATCTTATTGTATGAAATAGAATAGGGAGACATTCTAGGACTTGTGAATTTAGGGCCCAACATTATTCAACACGTAGACTTTGATCTTATCGAATAACCAACTGAGATTGGCCTTTAATCAATGTAGAGGCCAAGGATTGGTATATAAAATATAATGACTTTTTTCTTTGTTTGAATTCGGTTGTTTTGGGAATGTTAAAATAGATGGAATAAATAAATTTTTAATCAAATTAACCCTTATTTTAATCTATAGTTCCAAGATTAGAAAATCATTGTTTAACTTTCACATATTGATCTTGTTTTTCATCCACAGGCATCTCCGATGGTGGAGGTTTAGGGGGCTATTCTCTTTGATATTTATAGTGTAGATATATTAATGGAGGATGGTCTGTGGAAGAGGACATTAAATTCTTTCATGGGGAATGATTTTGGTAACTACAAGGGTATTGTTTTAGTTGTAATGACTAATAGATGGATAGAGTAGTTGTATATCACTATCAGTTTTATCTAGTCACCGATAGAGTAATAGGCCATTAGTATGTCTACCAAATGTGTAGAGATTCATTTCAATAGTGGACAAGGTATTTGAGAGTGTGGAAGGAGGACACCATTCAATGGGTCTACTTCTTGATGGTGTTTTGGGTATTGATCATTTCATAGACCATGATGCGTGGGAAAATCTAGGACCAACTTTCCCTTCAATATGGGAGTATGTCTATGATGGATATTGGTATCAAGTTCAAGGACACTTTGAATTTCACCCAAGATCTTGTTACAGTTGAAGAGTATAGATTAAATAAATTTGAGGACCCACTCTATCATTCTGTCTTGAATATAGTAACTTCTTTTACATGTCCAAAATAACTAGAGGTATATAAGAATACTGAGGTGTTCAAGAAGATGAACAACTAAGGAGTTTTTCTATGTGAAGTGACTGAGATGTGTACTTTAAGGGGTAAATTTTTCAGTTGTTAGCATCATGCACCAAGACAATCTTGGTTTTAACCGACATGGAGTCCACCTCGATAGATTGTATTCCAAATTTATAGTGTCAGGGGATTAAATTCTTTTCCATGGAGGATTATTTTAGTGTGTTTCTTATATGGTATTTATGTCCTTCATTAGAACCAGTTCTCAGTGATTGATTGAGCTCGATTGGGACTAGGTGGACTGTTTCAGTGCTTGCCTCAGTATTAATTGCGAATGAGGACATTTCAATATAAGGTGTAGCATGCTTATGATGTTTTAAAGGAATATAGAGTAGGAATAGGTTGTCCATAGGAGGTTCCTCATGTTTAGGGAGAAAATACCAAGCAATGATTAGGTTCTGGTCATCAGCAGGTATGTAGAGGAGTTGGGCTTTGTCAGTTGCATGTTATAGAGGTATTAGTTATAGAGGGGACAAAAAACGTTATATGTACAATGACATTGTTTTGTACTCTATTTTATTTTTCTATTGATTAGAGATCTTTGAAATCCATTTATTCAACCATTATAGACTGTGATCTATGAATATACATAGATATGTTTCCAGTGCCCATGGTGATGACTATGCCAGTCGAAGGCCAGAATATAATTTCTGATGTCTTCTTGGGATGTAGAATAATGATGGTGTTGTATCATTAATGTAGGGATACATTTTTTCATAGAAATTGATATAATATTTCATACATGGAATTGAAACTTTTAATTCCATAGGTGCAATTACAGAGTACTTCTAGTGGATATTCATGTTTTTAAATGTTGATGGATATCATGTTTTTTCTTCAGTGACCAAAGATGTTTGGTGTGAAGTCATAATGTGGAGTCTGTTCATTCCTTTTTGGATTATTTTTCAATGAAATTTGTATTCATTTAATTGGTAGTGGTTCCAATGGTCATTGTGGAGTTCCTCTATGATTTTTCAAAGGATATAGTGCTGATTCCCCCATTACATGAAGGATAAACAATGGTTTTAAGAGGCGGATAATTATCATTCCATAGGATTACAATATCATGACCTCTCCTACAAATAATGAATTTTTTTTCAGATTCCATGATTTAGTTTTAGGATGACCCCCTTTTATTCAAGAATTGTGATGATAGATTATTTTGATGATGTGTCCCTAAAGAATAAACTCTCAATGTGATTGAGATGTGTCACTCATCACCAACTGGAAGATATCATGGAATTCATCAAACATTCACTAAAATTATACAAATAGATTTTTTAGTCGTACAAAAAATAAATATGTGAGGGGAATTTTTATATGATGTGACATATTCTAGTGGACCAGAAATGACGGAAGAAATAAAGAAATTACAAAAACATACATAATTTGTATATGTCATCGATGTTTGGGGAATCAACATCATGGGACCATTTCCCATATAACATGAAAAGTCATACATTATAGTTTTTTTTGACTACATCTCAAAATGGGTTGAAGTTTAAGTTAATTCATATAACACGCCAAAAGTTTTTATGAACACTATAATGATGAATTCCTTTGTAGGATTTCGATTCCCGAGATTACTGATTAGTGATCGAGGAGAAAACATTAGAATCCAGTATGTGGGAGGGATGATGGAATGGTATGGGATCATATATAATACAAGAACTCCCTAAAACCCACAAATTAGTGCTAAATTAGACCTTTCAAATAAAACTGTAATGAAAATTTTGGTGAAGAATGTGGATAATAGAAGAAGTGTCTAGAGTCTCAAGATGGATGGTGTAAAATGGGAATACCTAAATGGAAAAAACAAGACAAAATGAACCTCTCAAATATGATTGTTTTATATAAATCCTTTTCATCATTTAGGTGAGCTGAAGTATTAATCATTTTCGGAAATCAGGAAACAAAAATTTTATTCTAAGAATGTTGGAGAAGAATTGATATTGCAATTAACTTCCTTGGAAGAGATCATAAGAGAAACATTCAATAATGAAACTATCTATAATTAAAAGAAAAAGAAATGGAATGATCCATGAATTACAAGGCATCTCTTTATACTTGGTAACAAGGTCATATTTCTTAACTAAAGGTGGAATCAATTCCCATGTAAGCTGAAGTACTGATTTTCAAGCCCATTCAAATTCACATAAAGTTTTTATATACAAAACAAACAAGATATAGAGAGAAGGTGGACCTCTATTTATTGTAAATGGTCACATGATGAATGTTTTCTATGATCCTTTTCATGAAGGTTGTGTCATCTGCCTAAAATTTATATAAGTGTTAATGGAGTTAATATCTCGACATAAAAAGAATCCCTAACTAGGAGGAAACCCACGATTGGAAATCCTATAGTACGATAAAATAACATATCCATAGGAAATATTTAGATGGGTAGGAGTTAATAGAATATAAAGAGAAAAAATTTGTGCAAATACAGTTTAGTATACGTCATGTAACAATGGTTCAAAACATGTACCATTTTTTCATAAAATCAAATTTACATACATGTAATATTCGTACATGCCTTCTATGGTGTCATGTATATATATAATAATATATGTCATGAACCTACGGTCCCGACACATACATTCTCTCCAAATTCTCATCTCCCTACTCTGGCTCTCCAGAAACAAAACCCATAAATCCTCAACTCAATCACTTCTCCCTTCAATAGAAATTAATCCCTAACCTACTCGCATCTCTCTATCTCTAACGACCACGCCCTTTGCACCCACATATCCATTTCCTCTATCTACTCACTGAAAATGCACCCCTATCTTATCATGATTCACCCAAACCCCACCCCATTCCTTCATGGCTCGCACAAAACTAGAACAATCATTTTATTACTCCACCACCACCAACTCTCCATCCTAAACCTTTGAATAATATCCTCAATTGAAGAGCCCCCATGAGTCACATTTTGATGTTTCTACATGAACTACTGCCCATGATGCATATACTCTTCATGAACAGTCCACCTCAACATCCACTAACAAGTATCAGTGTTTACACCTCATCCTCTTTTTCACCATCCTAAAGAACCGGGTCACTATTATTTTGTTGCAGGAAATCCTCATGCATAGCAATATGACTTTGGACGTGCACATCTAGGAATTTATGAATATAATTTAAGTTTTCTTTGACATCATAGAGACACTCCACATTGATAACATTCTCGAGATTTATGAGGAGTACATATATGAGTTGTTTCTAGTGTTTTAATCTATATTCGTGATAACCATCGACGGTCCCCATCACCACTTGGGTGGAAGACCCCATGAGTTTTCTTTTATAGTGTTAAGGGTTGGACATGGTACCTACACAGAGATGTTTTTCACTTCTGACATATCGTATGTTTCATTAGTGGAACCCTCGAGAATATACTCTGTAGTTGTGGCTAATGATGGCCTTCAACCCTAAAACACCCCTTGACCAATGAATCATGATATGCACTCGGCTATGGGACACAACAATGCATATACTTTTTAGGGATATGTCTATTTGATGGATTGCCTCAGATGAGTGTCCTTTTAGAATTAGATACGTGTATGTGCTGAATCTTGTACCATACATTGGTGGCCGAGCTATTAACTGGCTTCTCCTTTTTCTATGTATTACAAGACTCGGTCTCAGATGTAGTTCATTACATTGATTGGTGGTTTCTTTCACCACTCATTTGGACGAACACCTTGATTTGTTTGATACATCACATCCCCTAACCTACTTATGACATATAGAGTTTGTAAATCTTTTGATTCTTCAAAATATGAAGATTTTAGTGAGGGAGGATGATGAAAAAAATTGGGGTCCATGTGTACAAGATGAAACAGAACAGGAGCCACTATCGACATTAGTAGAAGACCCAGTCATTCAACCACATTCTTAACCCACACATACACCACCCATTCCTCTTCCCACCTCTCCCTCCACCAAGTGTCACATTCCAAAACCCTCCCACCACATCGTAAATATGATCTAGGCCTTCCATCAGTGCATATTTGTTAACCAATTTCATATATCCACATACCTCTATAATACATTCATCGATCTGATGGAGTTCACCACACCACTACCATCCAACAAAATATCCACATCATCTTTCACAATTCCCCATAGCCTTTTTTCCTCCCAAACCTACCAACTAACCATACTAATCATGGACCTAACCACCTCTTTTTCAAATTCATTTCATATGGATTGTCATTTAATTATTTTTTTACATAGTAATGTCTATCTCCTCTAACTCATCTACAGTTCACAATGGTCCGGTACAACCTGAAGTTTTGAAAAAAAGTGTACCCCAACAAGCCACATTAATCACACATCATCTTCAAAAAATTTATATTGAATCCCATTATATGAAGTATCCACCTAGGACCGTGATTCTATTATTTAGTCATATAAATCATGCTCAGGATGCTGCACCTAAATAAATTTACCCAAAATAGAAACATTGGGAGAAAAGAGATACCGAAACATGTATCTGTAAGCTGAAAAGAAGAAAATATGTTGATGGTCACACTGAAGGAATGTTATGTCCATCAGTCTCGATGATGAAATCATATTTTCTCTTTATGTGTGGCAACCCATATTTTTTCTTATTTTTATCAGGAGTTGTCATAGTTGAGTCCATTTCATTTTTAATTTGTATTCTGTGATTGAATATCACTGTTAAAATTTCAAAAATCAAGTCAAGGGTTACCTCATATTATTAATCTGTACATATTAATATTAAATTTCTACTATAATTATTAATTTCGTGGACTAATTTTTTATCTAGTTATTTTTTCCAACCCATTTTGTAGGTGACATGAACTCTATATTATGACTGTTCAAAATCGGTCATGGAATACGAATTCATCCAGAGGGCTATTTATTACCTCTTTTTATGTTTAAAAAAAAATCAAATTCCTTAATTTTTCGTTGATATACAACTCTTAGAAACATTAAATTGGTATTGATGAAAATTCATTTTTCTATGTATTGGGAGGGGGATAGTGGGTGGGTTTCTTATGGTTTTTCCTGATGATACTATTGATTTATTCTTTGTTATCACCTTTCTATGATACATTTTTTTGAATGTATAAGAATTCATTAAACATGAGATTCAATATGCACATCTAAATTAAAGAAAATATTATGTTTTAAACTATTATGATCAATGTTTTGTTGACATTTTGAAATTTATATGGGGATTGTTGGGTTTATAAAATTGGGTCAAATTCAACATCATTGAAATTTCGATTAATTAACTGATTAAATTGTTTTATACACTCTATAAATTCCAGTTTCAATTTTATTCTCCTTAGTCGGGTGGACTCTAAGACTAAAATTACATTTTTTGGTCTAAGCGTATTTTTTTAGAGATTCCTGGGGTATATCTTCATATAAGAACATGCATTGATATCTTATCGAAGCGATGACTAAACAAGTAAAAATTTTAAATCATTAGTATACTCATTGTTTGATATTATTTCATAGATCCGCATTACATATTTCTTTTATTTATAAAATAGTTTTTATGGATGACTATATATGATAATCCTATTCCAAGACAAATTTCTAATCCTACCCTACTCCTTGTATAATGCATAATGATACATTTGAATAAGTGTGGGGGAGGTATTCAGAATCATGGGATGTATCTATTTTTTATAGAGGTGTGAGTCACTGATCATAATATTCAGATTTGATCCATATTTAATTTCTATCACTTCACTTATTTTTTGTTCCACTGTAAAATACAAAATAATGAAAAATTGATATGGGTTGTAAACTAGGAAGGTTAAAAAATAGTTTTCCAGACCGATGAATACCTTTATAGATCATATGTGGTTAAGGGATGGATATGAGATATTTCCTTAACATGACATTAAAATAATAAAAAAGAAAAAAAAGGAATGAAATAGATTCATCATTGTATACTTAATTTAAAAATATATTTATCAAACTAAAGCTGCCAGTTTATTGAACTAATTATATGTAGGGGGGACTGTATTACACATGACTTGACATTTATGAATTATACCTCAGAGATTACCATTTTTTAGCTTGATTTTTTCATTTTACCTACCTACACAAAGCCTCAGAGTCATGATAAAATTACTACTAAAAACCTCATGATTATTATTATACTTATGTTTACACAGTAGATATGACCAAACAAATGCAAATCTATTGTAAGGAACATGTTCTCAATGTATGGACATTCATCTATATTCATTTTACCTTGATTGATGATATAAAATCCATGGAGTGATAAATTAATAGGGGTAATATAGCATAAGGTAAGATTAATGTATTTTAATTAAATGATCATAATTTGATTTGAAAACATAGTCTTGGAGGTGTGACTAATTTTCTATGCACTTCTAATTATAGAAGCTAAAAATTTTCAACTTGATCTTTTTCATAATCAAATAATCAAAATGAATATATCAGACATTAAAAATTGGTTATCATTTATTGAAATCATTTTGAGACAATTATTCTTGAGTATAAGAAATTTTTCATGTGGGGTAGATTTGATAAGACAAATTTGTATACACTTTTTTCTGTAAATAATTTATGGATTAACAATGATTTAATCTATAATGAACTTACTACATGGTCAATTTTGTAGGAATGAATCTTCATATAATTCAAAGCAATAAATGAAGAAAAGGAGAAGAATTTACTTATTACACATCTTGACAATTCCTTTCACATCATTTAATTGGAGTTCACAACATTTGACAAATACTGAGCCAAGCCATGAACTATGTTGCGAAGTTAGTAGAAGAATTACCCATTAAACTAGATGAATGCTCCATATAAGATGTGAAATTAGTAATAGTTGTTGATTGATAAATCCACACTAGAGGAATAACTATAGGCTAGTAGACATCATGAGTCAACAGTACATGATGTGTAGTTAGTATAACCTAATAAATAAGACCAGATTAGCACGAGCCACACAAGAGATCCAAAATCTTCAAAGTTCTATGTGGATAAACGGTAAACAATGCGTAACTTATGTACACTTCACAAAAAAATTATCATATATATACATCATATAAGTAGGTAATTTCATAGCTTTCTATGATGGTATTTCTCTCTATTTTTGTTTTATTCATGTTCCCTTCACCCCTATCTCTTTTAAACTCAAACATCTATGTTTCTTTATATTTTAATTAAATTCAGCATCCATGGATTGCGTTCTCTTCAAGGACTTTGAATTCCCACAAAATTGATTTCCATTATTCATTTTCAATTTTCAACAACAAGTGTTTGATCCATTCCAATTTTTAATCTCACGTATGTAATTTATCAAATTTGTGGTTTATCATTTTTATACCTGATTTCATTCTCATTATAGTTGCATTCCTCAACTCCATCATGATTTTGAATCAATTATAGTAAACTAGCATGGAATGTAATATTTTCATTATTTATTTATTTTCACCCCAATAAACCATATGTAGATAAATCACTCAAGGGTAAGGATAATGAGTAGATGTATATGAACTCATAATTAATAAATAATGATAATATTTGAAACACTAATTTATTTGTAATCTGGATAAACACTAACAGTCTACCCAATATCTGAAATCATCCCTGATCATGTGATATTAAAATAAAGAACCATATACTAATTAATGTTGACTATGATACAACCACAATATAAAGACATTTTATTCCCTAGAAGAAAATCATAATTCACTATGGTTGTTACAATCTATCGATGCCGGAATAGAAACTTCTTAGGTAAAACATTGTGACCTAAACAAAGACAAATAATGACAACCATTTTCTTTACAACTGACGCATTAGAACCCTTACATGATTAGAATTATGGTCATCCATTCTCCAGATACAAAAAATTATGCTAGAGCCTCATTAATTATTTAGAGTCACCTCCAACCAATGAAATATAAATTCTCCAAAACACCAATGTGATCCATAAGGACTGCTTCATTTGGGTCTGAAGCCAGTAATATTATATAATAACAAATTAGTCCTTATGTGTTCAACCCCAAAATTCTACTATAATACACATAAGTAGTATTTAATGGTTGGGACATAACTATTATAATCTTACCAGCTCTTATATGAACCCAATGATGTGTGGTGTTTCATCATGGATCATACATAATTTTATTAAACCATTTACACACAAATATATTTACTAGGAAATAATCATCTTAGTTCTCTATTCATATTGATGTTAAAATTATTTCTATGATTTTCTTTAGTATAAGGTCACACTATTATTTCTATTAAAAATAATCCCACTTTTTCTTATCTATTATACTGTAATATGTTTTATGCATATGAACCATAAAATTATTCTTTTTTAATTATCACATTAAAATTCATACCATTAACTTCTTCCAATATCAATCCTTTGGATATTTGTCCCTATTGATCCACTTTATCAAAATAAAATGGGTTTTCAATGTGAGATGACATAACCACCATATTTTATTGATGAATCCCATTTTTAAAAGACTAAAAAAATAAAAATTTGAACACTTTAATGATGAGGAATTACCCTCGATAGTAGAGAATAGTTTTTAACAATAATTATTTTGTAGGTTTGCATAATTGAATTGGTATAGTGGATAATTTAATTTTCAAGGTATCAAATATTCTTAGCCAACCATATTCAAGAAAATGTCACAATCACATTGTGGAAAACAATCATGTGTCTTGTAATTATTTAACAAATTTCATTTTGGATAACCAAATAATTTTTTGTAGAGGTAAAAAAATATATAGGGACCCAAAAACTCAACATAAAACATCATTGTGATGTTTTAGTGTCTTACAGAATATAGGTCCTAAAATTTTTAGGGATACCAAAAATCTACCCATCATCTATTATGTAATAAAAACATCTTATAATTTTGAGTTCCTCAACTACACAATGTCTTAGAAAAATAATCATATCTCATTTACAACATATAATATGTGTTACCGGGTAATTATTTTTTCCCAAAAAACTTATATGGTGTAGTTAATAGATCTTATATGTAATGATATTTAGCAATAAAATTCAATAATCATGATTAATGAATTCTATTAAGGATTTATAATTACAACTATTAGTCATAAGAGTTTATTAATAAAAAACATAGACCACCTTCACCGCATAATAATCAGATTTTCAAAATGATTAATATGTTAAAAATAAATTTCAACACAACATATCAAATCCTCTTATAAATCAAAATCATATAGTATTACTCTATTAAAATATATTGATACTAGAAAACCATATCAATGTGATTAACAGTTAATCTTCCTGAATTTTTCAAAACCACTTGTTTTCCATAGATGAAATGTGTATCATAAGATCTATTTATAGAATTTTCTAGTTTCATTCTCTAAAAACACATATGGATGTAATCATCAGATTCCATTTATCATATAAATATGTGAACACATTCTCAAAAATATCTTATCTTCTTCAACATGATTGGGTTTATCTAAAAAATCTATCATTATTTTATGTTTCTTACTATAGATCAAACTTATTGATATCAATAAAGTTTGTATTAATAAATTAAAATTGAAAATAAAATCTAACCACATTGTGGGATCAACCATATCTAATTTATTCTATATTTAATTCTATGGGATTCCATTGGTTCATTACAAGTTTACAATTATAGTTTTTTAATATATCAATAATCTTTTACACTATGTGATCCTAATATCTCAATATATATCCAAACTCACTATCATCGTTATTTATAATTTTAAAAATGTTAATGTTTCACATTTAATGAAACTCTGCTTCCTTGGCTCAAGAAATTGTTTTTTTTGCCTCACTCTTAGGCATAATTACATGACCAATTCAAGGAACAACACCATGTCATGAAATTAACAAAATAATTCAAGTTAATTTCTTCATATTATATAATTAATTTTAGTACACTCTATATGTTGTCTATTATTTCATGATATCCAATTTGATACATTTATAGATGATTTCTCCACCATTGATGGGAAACATGAAATATTTGTAAACATATTTTCACTATTAACCAAATGGAAAATATAAATTGCGAAAACCAATATAATGCCATAATTTATTGTATAACTAATATGAAAACATTAATAAATATTCTCAAATAAAAACGAAAATTTGTGACAGTAATCTATTAACTGACATACAGATTGGATTGGTATAACCATTTAATTTCATTTCATTGTAGTTAATTGGTTGAGTATGAAAAATTATTTTCTAAATTATATAATATATTATGAATAAGTTATCATATTCATACATTCAATCTCAAAAAAAATCAATCATTATAATATTCATTCCACGCAATAATAATAAATATACTTTATTAATGTTCTTTATACTAATCATCTTTAGCAAGTCTATAATATATACATTCAAATTCCATCGCAAGAACCTATTTCATATTTCTCAATTGATCATTAGGATGAGTTTATTTACTTTATAAATATTTTTTTCATGAATTAGATCATTATTTTTTGGAAATATTACATAATTAAATGTCATGCTATCCTATTCAATAAATATTATTTCATTTACTTACAATATCAGAAATACTATAACTCTCTCTATAAATCTCCTCCATGCACATTAATAATAAATATTATTAATGAATCCCAAATCAATGTTATAATTATAATTGTTTCCCATTATTGAGATATTTTCATTTATCAAATAATAGAATATTAAAATATAAAAAACATAACATGCTCGTTCTATACATATTATCCCTTTAGTTATATGATATTTAATTCCAAAAAAATTATCATTATGCAATGATGTTTTGAAATCCAATTTCATATCTAATATTTGTAATGATATGATACGAAACATAATATATTATTTGAAAATATCTGAAATACTAGTGAAATTCATTTAACATAATCAGTGAAATGAATTTATTAAATAAAAATTATCAATTAGATGATATTTATATATTGAAAATATATATTATATATTAGATCTCATATTATAACCCCATTAGGAAACTATGTGTCTAAAAACTATTATTCAATCCAACATTACTAAACACTATTAGTGTATATGGAGTTAATATTATATTTAATGTAATTTTTCTATTACATGGAATAATTACTCTCAATGCACTCTTGTTTGGATGTATTATTATTATATAAGAACAAAACAACATAATCACATCATATATGAAATTTAAATCTATCAAGCTATTGTTGAATTATACAAAAACATCTAGATGCATGTGTAACCTATTATTGTTCCTATATCAAACAAAATTTTTTATCCAGATCATATTCTATCTCAAGAACACATCATGTTTGTTGGTTCTACCCATATTTGTGTTAATTACTTCTCATATTGAATATGAGAACAATGTGATATTTATATTATAATAAATTTGACTATAATATATTTCAATTCTATAGGATTATAAAAATAATATACTACAATTTCAATTTCATATCCCAAGAAATAAAATTAATACATTTTATTATTTTTAAAATACTATATCTAAAATGTATTAGTTTACAAAAAATGGAAAACCCTTTTACCATGGATGGGTAAAATCTCAAATATGTTCTACTATATTGAATTCAAATAGTGGAACCAAAAATAAAAGATATTTTATTGATTTAATAACATTTTTATAATATATTAAAAAACATAACATATTATTAAAAACCCAATATCCCCATAAAAATATATTTACATATCCACAATCATATATTGTATTGTTTATTTAGAACTATGTTGGATGTAATTCATAATATGGTGAATGATAATGATTAAACTGATTATCCTGAGAATGATATCACAACATCTCAATGATTCATAAATCATTTAAACAATCCCAAATGGGTATGGATACTATTCCATGACACACTACTACTCTTTGGTATTCTCGGAGGTGTGACAAATAAATAAATTACAAAATATATAATATGATTTTTGAACTCAACACTCTTTTATTCATCACCCATTTTGGTGGGATAATATTATCACATATATTATTTTATTATATGATTTTTTTTAAAAATATCAATTATTAAAATAATATTTAAAAAACCCACTTTTTTATTGAAAAACAATTTTTTCAATATTTCTCGAAAGAAGTTATAATGTACCAAAAACTAAAAACTGTCATGTAAAAAATCATCCATGTAAATCACTATTTGAATGACTCATTAGCATTATATACCTCAATATTTTTCCACTAAAAGGTAAATTATTTATTTTTCTTATTATTTTTTTTAAATTTGTTGAATTAATCCAAATTAAAATATTCAAAAAATAAAAATTGATAGATCCTACAAATTTTTTTCTCATTTATATGTCAGTTGGGATAATTAAAATTATTATCATTATTATAATCACCGATGAATATTTTATTTTGAATGTTATATATAGGATTATGCATGTATATAATGGAAAAATAGTCCACCATATTACATTTTACATAAAATGAATAATTTGTATTATTTTAAAACCATTGGTTGTCAATTATGAATGTTAATTCCTTATTGTCCTAAGAAGATACAAAAATAAAATTTCTTTTAGTTGAAGGAATATAATAAGTGTATTAAAATTCATCATTTAATCAACATGGTATACATTGAAAATATGTTGAGAAAACCAATGAAAAATAATTTCCCCATTTTAAACCCATATTACAACATATCAATTTATAAATTCTATTTTATTTTTTATTTCTATGTTTATTTTAACAAATGTTCTATACACACATGGAATCTATTATAAAGGAGTTCTAATAGATGAAATTTATTTCTACAAAATTCAAATACATTAGATAAAAATTCCTTTAAAATAGATAAATTATCAACCATATATACATGTCTAAAATTACATTTTATGATAGTCCTATAATAGTTTTAAATATAAATTTTTTTTAAAATACATAATAATTATTGAATACATATCCATGAGTGACTATCAAAATTTATATATATTCATGAAAAGAAATAAACAATGTGCTCCGAGTAAAAATATATTCTACGTCAATCAAATATGATTAGTACATCAATATCTGTAACGAGCTATGACTTGACTAAAAAAATCATAATATATTCATATACTATATATGTTATAGAGTAATTCCAATCATGTATTATATTAATCATTGATAGTGTAATAGATAAATCATTTTGAAAATATAAGATATTAATTCTAGCTTCTATATTATTTAATATCAAAATTTTTAGTTTTCAATAATATATGGATCCCAAGGATTACAATGGAATTGAGATCCTAACAATTATTATTGATTACAATGTCCATGTAATTCATTGTATAATTCATGTTCACCTATTCATTGTAGACACCCATACACAATTATTGGAAATATGAAAATTGTTTTCTCATAAAGGGATAAAACATTTACTCATAGAGGGGGTTTCATTGTCTTGGAGATAAAATATTAATAAGATACCAATTAATTCAACAATGATCAAAACTCATGAAATCATAATTGTCTTATTTTGTATTTGGATATATATATATATATATATATATTCATCCTTATAAATAATAATATATGAAATATATTTTCCATGATGAAATTATTATGAGTAATTTATATTGATGTGTACCCATTTTTAAAACACATGGTTTATATTAAAAATAAATTAATAGAACACAAATTTAATCTTAAATCCCATCTTTTATAAATTAATAGTGTATAAGAAACTATTTTATTCTAAAGGATTCGAATTTTATAAAATATATAATCCTTATAAGAATAATCATTTTTAGTTAGCATATAAACCCCTATTTTCTATACAAGTCATAAGACACAATTCTAATAAAATATTCATCACAAAGTACATATCCCCATGATCCTTTACTCAAGATTGACCTCAGTTGAAAAAACACTAAAAGATAATATGAAAAACTATTAATATTCACTAAATTAAATATTCTTTCATTATAACTATCTAATGATGATGTTTATATAAAATAATTTGTATACTATCATAGATTTAATTTAATGCATCTTATGAAAAATTGATATGAAGTAGATTAAAACATATTTTATAATTAATAAAACATTAACACCATCTATTAAATTTACAAACACTAATTCCCTAATTGGAATAAAAAAACTATTCAATTATATATGTTTTGATATAAAACCTTAAATAACTATTTATATCATTCAAAATTATAAAATTATATTAAGTCATATTGAATTGGAAAGGGACCTTTGAGTTAAATATTATAGTTGGGTTTAATATATTTTTAGTAAAATGTAATTTTCATTATCATTCTACAAAAAGTAGATTATACAACATATTTTTTAGAAGGTTTTATGTCATAGGTACATACCATATATCATTCCTAATTAATAAGGTGTTTTGTTTTTTCATGTTGTTTTTGGAATGATAATTTTCACAATCCATATTTTGTGTCCTTTATTTTTGAAATTTATGATAGCTTACTGAACAATCAATATCCCAAGGAGATTTAGAGTTCATGGTGGAACATGAAATGGATCATACCAATTTAGTACTTTCCATTGTGAAAATACAGTGTGCTAGGTGTTCTGTGATGATTACAATGGATCTGTTTTGGAGTTTTCCAGTATTCCAAATTTCTAATGGTGAGATACGGATGGAAGGTCTCTAATGGTGGGTCAGGACTAGTGAGTCACAATTATTACTCGCAATGATGGGTCACAATGGTGAGATGTTGATGCTGGTCATGACGGTAGGTTTCCAGTGGTGGTTCACAATAGTGTCTTCCAATGTTTAGTCGAAATTGTGCCACACACCAGTGAGACTTCCTACAGTAGGACATTGAAAGGTGACTCTCATAATGATGACTCACCTAGTGTAGACTCACTAAATAGTTTCTCAACAAATATAATATCCTTAAATGGTGACTCACCAAATGGTGACTCACTGAATGGTGACTCACCACCAATAGCTCAGACCGGTGACACACCAAACAGTGATTTGTTTCTATTTTCCATAGTTCTCTAGTTTCTTACCTTATAAATTTTATTATATATGACTTATGTTTAAAAAAATATTTAATAATTTTCAAATTCATTTCAAATATTATGAATCATTTCGTTAATTTCCCAACGTCGCATAGACATTAAATTGACAAAATGAATGATCATGATTGTGATATATCTTTTGTGGACATTAGGACCATTTTCCATCCATTGATATATGATATTTCCTTTTCTAAAGTATAAATCCTAACTTAATTGGGAATTTCCATTTTCTATTACTGTTCCCAAAATCTTTTTTCATGAGGAGCCCTACTTCTGTACTCTAGACTTTAATCATGTTTTCTATTAGAAACATTCCTACAACTTGTAGGAACCTCTGTTTTTACAAAAAGATGAATTGGTGGCCCCTAAAATTTCATGTAGATATTCCCATCATCTCTCATTTTTTGTGAACTATGCAGGGATAGGGTAATTTTTTCACCTTATGATTATGGTCAAACTGAAATATAATTGAGGTTTTTATGAATATAATAAAACATGTTACTTTCGTAATAACTGCTGGGGGGAGATGATGATCCGGAAGGCAATCATACCTGTTATGATAACTGTGAGTATTGTGATGATTAATTTTTTTTTGATTGTCATATTAGTTGATATTGTTATTTTTTTCATGCTCTATGACATTTAAAAATCATTATAGTTGGTGAAATTTTATTCTACATGAGTGATTCCTGTTCAATATTTTTTATCCTATTTTGAGTGGATATAAATGGGAAAACATATTAATCACAAATATCTAGTTAAATTAATGGATGTCGCATGATTGGTCTTTATCTATAATGAAACATAAATTATCAATGTGGAACTAATGAACAATGGTTGAAAAATTTGAATACACCTATATAGTCTGGTGTTGATATGTGCTATGTATGGTACTATTTGTCCTTTTGTATTGAGCATGATGTGGGGTGTTGTGGCTAAGAGCATGGATACATTATGGGGTGGTGTAATTTTTTTAATTGAATTTCTTGTTGAAATATTGTTTATTTATAAAAATTATGAACATGTTGTGCAGTGGGACAAAATATTGGTTTTGTTATTTTTTTTGTGCAATGTGAATTTTTGTAGTGGGACTACAATCAGGTTATTTGTAGGTTTTGTTGCTGGATGTGTTAGGTGTTTCTATGAGTTGGAGAATGTTCTGTTTTGGAGGATGGATTAGTAGGGATCAATTTGATAAGGTTGGTTTTACTTCAAACATGTTTTTTCAAGGGATTTTGTGAAATTAGGTTGTTGTTGTGGTTATGTTTCATGTGTGGGAATTTTTAATTATGTCTCGTTATAGGAAATGGTATATAGTTTCTTGGGTAGGGATGTTATTATTAAATGAAATTATTAGAAAATAAATATATTTTGATAAATTAATTCGATGGTGATGTGGTTTTAGGTTGTGGATGATTTAGAGGTTATTAATTTATATGTAATAGCAAAAGATGTTTTGTGCAGGCTGGTTGGGTGTTTTCAAAACCCATTGGTTTGGTTGATCATTATATATATATATACATAGATTGAGAGAAAATTATTTCTTGTAATTTCTATACGCACCCCACCCTAGTTGATCACTACAAGGTGAGCACCCACTTTTCATGGGGGATGGTGACTTCCAACATCACGAAGGGAAGATGGAAGAATACTGAATGGATATTATATACTCCCACTTCTAGTAATTGGAAGCACAATAATCTCCATGATAGTTAGGGAATGGTTGTGAGGCTCTTGTGCATGTAGGCATGGTGTGTTTTCCAAGACCACTTTAGGATGATATTTGGTATGTTTCCCTGGCGTCATCGGGATGTGGTGTGGTGGGGGCCAGATGTCTATGGGTGGGATGCGATTTTATTGAGGCCCAAGTGTCTATGAGTATGATTTTGTGAGCATCATATGTATAGGATATTGAAATAACTCTGACAACCTGTTGTGTGTGGGCGGGTTCACTTATATGCCTTATCAAAGGTCAAGGTAGATTCCAAACACTCAACCTTAGGGTTCATTATTTAACCAGTGGGAAGTAGTGCATAGTACATATAACAACGATGTTCTTACTATATTATTTTATTTGACACTCATTATTTTGTGAGCATGAAATAGTGAGGCTGATGTGGTTAGTCTTCATTGATTGTTTCGATTGGATTATATTGTCTCTCACATGAGAATTAGTATGCTTCTTCTACATGTGCACGAGATATAATGTATTATCTAACAATGTGTACTTTTATGAATACCCATCATTTTTAAAACTAAATTCTGATTTTTAGGAGGATTTCCTTACTTGTGACGGACCTTATTATATTGGATGTTGAGACAATTTGTGTTTCCATGTTTAGCCTATTTTTGGTATTTAGTTTTGGAATCTTTTCTAGACTGTGTAGAAATTTTTTAAAAACATGAATGTGGGTTGGTTTGAAATCATTTTGAAACACTATATGGAGTTTTTTGGGATTAACCATCTAATCTCCCAATCATATATTGATTTAAAAAGGGTATTTCTTCCCAATTTGTGGTTATATATAACTACCCTTAGTGGTAGTTGCCACCCAGGGTCTACTAGAGACTAGAATTAGGAGTCATTATTTCTTTCACATCTTAAACATTGTATGACTTAGAACGTTTCCTCCCCCCTGCGTCATGAAGAAGGTGGTTCGTAACAGAATGGTGTAAGAGCTAAAGGTTGAGAGATAGAATGGAGTTTTGAGTAAGGTACAGTGAGAATTGCATGGCTTGGTAGGGAAAATGTGTTAGGTGATATTGGTATGTGACATAGTCTATGGATTTATAGATAGATCAGGGGATTTTAGCCCCCCCCCCAGCAATTCAATGAAAGGAATCTAAGCCTACTGAAAGACCAATTGAGTCTACAATGATTGTAGGGTAGAGACCCTAGGAATTGTACATGCATCTTAAAGAAATTTCTTCTATTAGATTTTGGAATTTTTGGAAAAAATTTAAAATAAATAATGAGCTAGATAAATATTATATGAATGTTAAATAAGATTCCATACTACTGTGTATTAGGAGTTACTTGTTTTTTTATTGAGCAGTTGGTCATCATTTGTATTCAGTTCATGATGTGGAGGCCCGGCAGGATGACCCGGTTGACCAGCGAAGGGTCGATAGAGTAGAGGAGGATAACTAGTGGTAGAGGATGCTACATTCATTTCTGTGGTAGAATCTGGGGAAGTATGTTGTGATAATTTCAAATATGGATACTGAGAGATGGATTGGGATTCTTGTGATAACAATTTTATTGATTAATGATCTAATATTGAACCATATTCCTCTGGTAGTGAGACAGATGTAGGGAGCTTCACATCAGTCATGGATTTTGTATCTGGGGGAGATTATAGATGTTGATGTTTTATGGGTCTATTTAGATGTGTGATAGGATGAATTCATTTCATTTACCCTATAGGATTAGAACATGATGGATGTAGAGACCCGAAGATTGATGTACATAGACATTACATTACATTTTCGGAATACTTAGTATATAACAAAAACACAAACATAAAGACCGTAATAGTTTAGTGTCTTTGGAAACTCGGAATATAATCTTCTAATCATGGTGAAAGATCTTCAACATCTCCCATAAAGATCTTCTTTTTTTAACCTAAATCATTTCATTATGTCCTTGGGAAAAGATAACATAAAAGGGTGAGCTCAAATGCTCAGTAAGGGTAAATAAAATAAATATCAATCACATCATATTCATAAGAACATATCTTTTGGAAATCTTAACCTGCAAAAGAGAGCATAATTTCATAACATGGGATAAATCATAGTAGTGAAATGTAATCCCAATAATTATAACATAAAACATTAAAAATTGTGGCATACACACATAATCATAGAGAATAATATTTTATTAGTCAATACTCATTGCCAAGACTATCTTATTGGACAAAGAACATTTCTGAACCGAGTCACTCTCGTTTCAGTCTTGTTTCACTGAACCGGTATAACCTACCGTTCCAGCCATGTCTATCTCATGAGATATAAAATTGTTACCCAATGCATTGGAGTGAGATATTGGTCCCACCCATCTCATAATGATACCATTCTTTTGTGTGCCACAAAATCTTAAATCATACATCATTGCATAACCCATGTAATAAAAATGGGATTCTTAAACAACATGACATCATAAAACAATTCATATAAGATAAAGGAATTTATAAAAAAAATTCTATCACAACATAATCAATTCAATTTAATAATATGGATATAAATAGAACCCTATTTTATCTTAGATGGAAAATAATTTTGATAAAACACTTGAACTCCATTCTTGAGGAAAATATCATTTCAAAATCAGAAAAACATTTACCTTTTTTCACATGTCATACAATTTTAAACTAAATAAGTTGATTAAAAAAAACATGAAATCTTGAAAAGGAAGCTTCTTGGAAATAATGTTTTAAAAATCCATTAATGTCGTATAAGTTAAAAAAAACATTCTTTGTACTTTTGTCAGAAAAGTCAAAAAGTACCTCGTACAAAAAACGAAAAAAGATTCCTTTCACATCCTTTAATAAAAACTCACAGAAGTGTAAAATAGGATTTAAACAATTGTAGGTGGATGGAAATAATATTACATATTGAGGAAACATGGATTTGGATGATAAAATACACCCCAGTAAATACTAAAGTATAAACAATCTCGGATAAAAATGAGATTGTGATATTTCCCTTACATTATCTCCAATATGCATTGTACGTATCTGAACCTCCTGTATAATGATTTAAATAATGACATTGACTTATTACAGAATCATATTCATTGTTATGATATCATATATGGTTCACTTATGACTTTATATTACCCGTTCTTTTGTAAATTCCATGTTAAAGAAGCGTTTTGGGAAAAATCGTTTCATTTATCGTAGGTGTTTGGAATTGTTGTTTTTGACATTATTATTACTTATATCATGATTTACATACTTCCAGAATATAAAAAATGATTTATATATCATATATATTCAGTATATATATATATAATAGATAGATAAATGAAATGAAACACACCGTTCATGGAGACGGTAGTCCGTACGTACGCATGAACATTGTTTTCCTTTCCTTATTGTCTTGAATGGAAGTAAGTAGATGGCATACATATATATATACATAAATCCAGTAGATTTACCATGTCATATATTTAATTATTATTCATTATATATAATTTATAATCATTCTGGAATGGTTAACATGGATAATGAATCTCATCGCGTCGTGGAGACGGTAGTCCGTACATACACACGAGCGATGATATCGTTCCCATGGTCATGGAATTGAGTTGAAGTGTATGTATACTATTTCAGTATTAATATCACTATATAATAATAATATATAGTTACACATTACACCATTATACCCATCCAATTAAGGTGGTGGCGGAAAATAGATTACACCATGGCGTTGAGGCGGTATTCCGTACGTACGCACGCGCGGTGATTTCATTTTTCTGTAGGATGGATAGAAGGTTAATTAGAGTTGTTTCATATTTATAATAACATATCAGTATATAATAAATACTTATGTTATTAATTTATCATGAAACAACTAAAGAATAAGAAGTTGATGAAGAAAGAAATTGAAAAAGATCGGTAATTGATATTACCTCTTTTTGACGCGCCTTCACTTAACCTCCACATAAAGAACTAAGGATGGTCATTGAAAAAGACCAATACCTCTAGGATGATACTAGGGAATTGGAGAAGAGATTTGGGCAGTGGTTTTCTGAGCTTGAATGCTAAAATTGTTGTGAGGAGGAGATGGAGGAGGTGCCCTTTTATAAGGGAGGAGAGGGAACCTCAGGAAATTCTCAAAATATTATTTTATATTAAGGTCAAATTCGGTTTATAAAGGTTCCAAATGGTCTTATTTCGAAGATAATGTGGGGAGGGGTAGAAATAATCTCATCCAATAGGATTTAGATAATTTTAGGATTTTATTTTAACCTTATCAATTAGATTTAATTCTAAGTTTAATAATTTAACTTTTACCGTGTCTTTTTGTTTTCTTACACTATATGGTTAATAAACATACCATAACAAGCCAAACGAACCCCAAGTTGTTTATTATTAATATATATATTATTATCTAAGTCATTTGGCCGAACCATAGATTTTTATAATTATATAACAATTAATAATATAATATTTGTTTTAAAAATTAATTTATGGAAATTTTGACACTATTTGGTACATGATTTTTATGAAATTCATAACAGAATGATAAGTTCGATCCAAGTTACTTATATCAACAATAACATGTCATATTAACTTAGAAATTAAATGTAAGTCATAAAAAGTCTCAAATTATATTTATTTGGGCATATATAACATCAATTATGTCAATATTTCATTAATAAGACAATTACTGCATCATCTATGTGTCATAATAAATGATAATTATTTAATCCCTAAAAATTATAAATAAATTCCTATGATGTAGATAATTGTTTTAGATTTCTGGAGAAAATTCATGTTCGATGTTTCATGAAGTTTATCACTAAATTAAAATTATTGTACTTATAAAATTTAAGAAAGTGACATGTTGTCACATTCTTTGGTTTTAATAATAATTAAATTATTTTCATTGAAAAAGTCCCTAAAATGAATATAATACGACCCTTAGGTTATATGGGTCTACTTTTAGCCATCCAATAGGATTTTCCAAGTGTTAGGTTAATTTTATAATCTTATATTTACCCTTAATTACCTGATTTACCTTTAACTATAGTAAATAAAATTTACTGTAGTTACTATTCAAAATGCCCAAAAATAAAAAGTAGCTTATTAAGATACTTTGGACCCACTGATTCCAAATATGGAGTCCATTTTTCAAAATTAAATACACAAAATATGCATAAATTAAATTAAAATTAATCCCATTATCGAAAGAAAACGGGTTTTTTCTTTAAAACATTGCAAAAGATTGAATTGATTTAACCTACAAATTCAAGGTAAAATCAATGCTAATGACATAAATTATATTAAATGGTAAAAATATATTCTATTTATACATTAAAACCATTAAATATTATAATTTAACCACATAAGATATTATGATGAAAACAATTGTTTTTAATTAAAATATAGCGTGTTTTTACTATTCATTAAAATATAAAAGTTAGCGGAAAAATATCAAAACTTTATCTAATGTAAATTTTTATAACATGATTCAAAATAAGAATTTTATTTTGTCAAAATGAACTTATAAACATGTCAAAAACTAGATTTAATGTGGGTGCGCCTTCAAAAGGCAGCAAAACTACATTTTTTGAGAAATACTTATTTTACCCGAAAAAATTATATTGTTCTTATACCATGTTCTAGAAATGTGTAAGATGAATAATAATGTAATAAAATTAAAAATTTAGTTAAAAATATTCATAACGTCTAGTTCATTATAATAATATATTGTTGTTTAGTAAACCCGGTATTGCGTACACCACACGCTATCGAGGAAGGTCGCAATTGCGTGTAATGCAAGCCAAGTCTGGGTTGCGTGTAGTGCACAACTCCTTTGTTGTTGTGTATAACATAATCCAACCATATTTTATTTATACATTTAATATATATATATATACACTCAATGTTGCATAGAATAACTTATATCAAACGAATTTGAAATTGTGTGTAACAAGAGCCAAGAAAAGTGTTGCGTATACTGCAAGATAATACAGTGTTGTGTAGAGCGCAAGATAATCTTGGTGTGTCATACAATAGAATATATGAATGAAATTAAAAAGAATGTATCTTATAAAATCTCGGGTTGTTAAATTCTACCCCCCTTAAAATGAATTTCTCCCTCAAAATTCGTCGTGGTTATAAACGGTTTACAATTCGAATGTTTCTTTAATAGAAACCCACATCGTAAAAAGGAATACCAAAACCAATCTTTAAAAAACAAAAGTATGAAATTTAACGGTTACCCAAATAAACTAATCACTGGGATTCCACATAGGTGAAAATATGGATATAGAAGTGAAATCTTACCATCATGTTCTGATGGAGAGTGGTAGAGAACATGGCTATGAAAAAGCAAACAATCACAATGCCATATATTTGTGATTATCTAATGTACCATCTGATTCATCGGATATAAGGGAAGTAGGACATCATTTTTGGTTTTTCATGATCATTTCCCTAAAGTTGATGAAATTGGAATTAGAAGAAATACTTTCGTGATTTCGGTATAGTCTCACCTTTTTTCATTATTTGGACAATTTCCACTTTATCTCTTAAAGAAATGAAGTTGAATTTTTCATTCGTGAAGTGTTAATAGATCATGTGATAGAATGATGGGTCATTCCATCTGTTTCAAAGAAAAGGTTTTCAAAAGTTATCAAATATACATAAGTCCATCTATCCTATATCATTCCAAAATGGACATATACTTCATCTATCATACCACTTAATTAAATAAAACTAGTTTATACTAACCAAGGATTTCCTGTAGGCCAGTGGTATGCGATAAAGGCCAGTCGCACTTCGGTTGTGGGTTCGATTCCCACAGCCTTGTCCGACGCAATGGGATGTTGCCCGTCCTGCAGGTTGTCCTTTTTCTAAAGCTATATTACTATAACATCCTATCAACAATATCAAAAAAGTATTATCCTTAAACAAAACTAACTTATGTCCAACATAATATATTCGAATCTTTAGGATTATCTAAAATACTTCGGTCCAGGCTCATAGTATAATGAAAAAGATCACATGAATGCCATCATTTATCCCCCATATATGATATGATATATCTTGTTGGTCAAATTACAATCATGTAAATATCTTAATCATGTCTTCTCTTGAAGAATGGATACCCATTGAACCTTAGTGAAAACATGAATGCAGTCAAAAGTTAACACTTTCCACATACCAAAATCCAAAAATTCTATATACTCAAACCATGATATAACCTTATCCTTATATCAGACATGAGCTCATGAATACTATCAAACATTTAATTTTCTCCTTATCCCTTCATTATGCGAATATCATCTATATTCCAAAAATATCTAAATATCATTTAATGGATATTGGTACCACTAATCATACACCTTCAAAACTCAAGGAAAGACAACAGTGTAACAATCCTTAGAAGTCTCTTTATTCCATAGTACCATGAGATTAATTATACAACATTACACTTGATAAACATGTAATCATTCCACTACCTTCTTAAACCATTGACTGAGCATCAACAATTCGTTCAACTCACATATCATTTGTAGTCTCTTCATCATCATAAACATAAATACTACTCATACGGCCGTACTGATTCTCTTCATGAGACATTCCCTTGGGGAATTGGTTTTCATAATTCCCGTACATTCCACATTTAAAACATTTAACCATTGTTGATATCGTAGCAATACCATTATCCTCATCCATGGTGTTAACTAAACCTTTTCCTTTGCACTTACTGGCTTTGTGTCCTTCTTTTCCACACCCAAAGAATATTCCAGTTCCCTTGAAACATTCTCCTTGATGCCTCTTCCCACATGATTGACATAGGGGAAATTGAACTTTCTTTCCTCTATGATCATCATGAAACTCCATCTTTCTATTATTAGCCGAGTCAGGAAACTTAACAAATTTTACTTTATTGATCATATTATGAGATTGCTGATTCAGCATAATAATGATGTTTGGACATCCAAATCCCATTTCATTTGGTTTCTCATCATTCCATTGTCCATCATATCCTCCATTATCGTGAATCATCTTGTTTCCAGCCATTCTCTAAAACCCAAAAAGAATAGTTTGAGAGGCAAAAAACATAATAAAGGGGGATTAACTTCAATATCTAACATCTTTGGTTTAATCTAATATCGTTACCATAGTTCTAGGACTACATCCTATACGTATACTTATCCTTAGGGACATCCCTAGACATACCATAGAAATATCTCCAGGGATCTCACTAACGTTTTCGCATCCTAGTTTCCAAAGGTTGACTAAACATTTCCTCTGATACCAACTGTAGAGACCCGAATCTTGACGTACATAGACATAACATTACTTTTTCGGAATACTTAGTACATAACAAAAACACACACACAAGGACCATAATAGTTTAGTGTTTTGGAAACTCGGAATATAATCTTCTAATCATGGTGAAATATCTTAATCATCTCCCATAAAGATCTTCTTTTTTTTAAACCTAAATCCTTTCTTTATGTCCTGGGGAAAAGAAAACATAAAAGAGTGTGCTCAAATGCTCAGTAAGGTTAATCAAAAGAAATATCAATCACATCATATTCATAAGAAAATAACTTTTGGAAATCTTAACCTGCAAAGGAGAGCATAATTTCATAACATGGGATAAATCATAATAGTGAAATGTAATCCGAATAATCATAAATTAAATCATGAAACTTTGCCTCATACACACATAATCATAGGTAATAATATCTTATTATTCAAGACTCATTTCCAAGACTATCTTAGTGGACAAAGTCCATTTCTGAACTGAGTCACCCTCATTTCAGTCCTGTTTCGCTGAACCGGTATAACCTACCGTTCCAGCCATGTCTATCTCTTGAGATATAAAATCTTTACCCAATTCATTGGAGGGAGATATAGGTCCCACCCATCTCATAATGATACCATTCTTATGTGTGCCACAAAATCTTAAATCATACATCATTGCATAACCCATGTAATAAAAATGGGATTCTTAACCAACATGACATCATAAAACAATTCATATAAGATAAAGGAATTCATAAAAATAACTCCATCACAACATAATCAATTCAATGTAATAATAGGGATATAAACAGAACCCTATTTTATCTTAGATGGAAAATAATTTTGATAAAACACTTGAACTCCATTCTTGAGGAAAATATCCTTTCAAATTCAAAAAAACATTTCCCTTTTTTAACATGTCATACAATTTTAAACTAAAGAATTTGATTTAAAATAAACTTGAAAACATGTAAAGGAATCTTCTTGGAAATAATGTTTTAAAAATCCATTCATGCCGTATAAGTTAAAAAAAACATTCTTCGTACTTTTGTCGGAAAAGTCAAAAAGTACATCGTACGAAAAACGAAAAAAGATTCCTTTTATATCCTTTACTAAAAACTCACCGAATGCTAAAATTGGATTTAAACAATTGTAGGTGGATGGAAATAATATTACATATTGAGGAAACATAGATTTGGATGATAAAATACACCCCAGAAAATATTAAAGTATAAACAATCTCGGATAAAAATGAGATTGTGATATTTCCCTTACCTTATGTCCGATATGCTTTGTACGTATCTGAACCTCCTATATAATGATTTAAATAATGTCATTAACATATTAAAGAATCATATTCATTGTTATGATATCATATATGGTTCACTTATGACTTTATATTACCCGTTCTTTTGTAAATTCCATGTTAATGAAGCATTTTGGGTAAAATTGTTTCATTTATCGCAGGTGTTTGGACTTGTTGTTATTGACATTATTATTAATTATATCATTATTTACTTGATTTTATAATATAAATCATGATTTATATATCATATATATTCAGTATATATATATATATATAATAGATAGATAAATGAAATGAAACGCACCGTTCATGGAGACGGTAGTCCGTACGTACGCATGAACGCTGTTTTCCTTTCCTTATTGTCTTCAATGGAAGTAAGTAGATGACAAACATATATATATACATAAATACAGTAGATTTACCATGTCATATATTTCATTATTATTGATTATATATAATTTATAATCATTCTGGAATGGTTAACATGGATAATGAATCTCATCGCGTCGTGGAGACGGTAGTCCGTACGTAAGCACGAGTGATGATATCGTTCCCATGGTCGTGAAATTGTGTTGAAGTGTATTTATAATATTTCAGTATCAATATCACATTATAATAATCATATATTGTTACTCATTACACCATTATACCCATCCAATTAAGGTGGTGGCGGAAAATAGATTACAACACGGCGTGGAGACGGTATTTTGTACGTACGCACGCGCGGTGATTTCCTTTTTCCGTAGGATTGATAGAAGGTTAATTAGAGTTGTATCATATTTATAATAATATATCAGTATATAATAAATACTGATTTTATTACATTATCATGAAAGAACTAAAGAAGAAGAAGTTGAAGAAGAATGAAATTGAAAAAGATCGGTAATGGATATTACCTCTTTTTGACGCGCCTTCACTTAACCTCCACTTAAAGAACTAAGGATGGTCTTTGAAGAAGCCCAGGGCTTCTAGGATGATACTAGTGTAGTGGAGAAGAGATTTGGGTAGGGTTTGGACGAGCTTGAATTCTCAAATTTGTGTGAGGAGAAGAGGGAGGAGGTGCTCTTTTATAAGGGAGGAGAGGGGCACCTTAGGAAAATCTCAAAATATTATTATATATTAAGGTAAAATTCGGTTTATAATGGTTTCAAAAGGTATTATTTCGAAGATAATGTGGGTATGGGTCTATATTCTTTCATGCAATAGGATTTAGACAATTTTAGGTTATTATTTTAACCTTATCAATTAGATTTATCTCTAAGTTAAATAATTTAACTTTTACCGTGTCTTTTTGATTTCTTACACTATATGGTTAATAAACATACCATAACAAGTCAAACGAACCCCAAGTTGTTTATTATTAATATATCTATTCGTATTTAAGTCATTTAGGCGAACCTTAGATTTTTAGGAATTAAATAAAAATTAATAATATAATATTTGTTTTAAAAACTAATTTATGTCAATTTTGAGACTATTTGGTACATGATTTTTATGAAATTCATAACAGAATGATAAGTTCTAAAAAAGTTACTTATATCAACAATAACATTTCCTATTAACCTAAAAAATTAATGTAAGTCATAAAAAGCCTAAAATTAGATTTATTTGGGCATTTATAACATCAAGTATGTCAATATTTCATTAATAAGAAAATTACTGCATCCTCTTTGAATCATAATAAATAATAATTATTTAATCCGAAACAATTATAAATAAATTCCTATGATGTAGATAATTGAATTACCTTTCTGGAGATTATTCATTTTTGAAGTTTCATGAAGTTTATCACTACATTAAAATTAATATACTTATAAGATTTAAGAAAGTGACTTGTTGTCACATTCTTTGGTTTTAATAATAATTAAATTATTTTCATGGACAAAAGTCCATAAAATGAATCTAATCCGACCCTAAGGTTATATGGGTCTACTTGTAGCCATCCAATAGGATTTTTCCAAGTGTTAGGGTAATTTTATAATCTTATATTTACCCCTAATTACCCGATTTACCTTTAACTATAGTAAATAAAATTTATCGTAGTTACTATTCACAATGCCCAAAAATAAAAAGTAGCTTATTAACATAATTTGGACCCACTGATTCCAAATATGGAATCCATTTTTTCAAATTCAATACACAAAAGATGCAGAAATTAAATTAAAATTAATCCCATTATCGAAAGAAAACGAGTTTTTCTTTAAAACATTGAAAAAAATTGAATTGATTTAACCTACGAATTCAATGTAAAATCAATGCTAATGACATACATTATATTAAATGATAAAAATATATTCTATTTATACTTCAAAACCATTAAATATTATAATTTGACCACATAAGATATTATGATGAAAAAAGTTGTTTTTAATTAAAATATAGCGTGTTTTTACTATTCATTAAAATATAAAAGTTATCAGAAAAATATCAAAACATTATCTAATGTAAATTTTTATATCCTGATTCAAAATAAGAATTTAATTTTTTCAAATTGAACTTATAAACATGTCAAAAACTAGATTTAAATTGGTTGAACCATCATAAGGCGGCAAAACTGCACTTTTTGAAAAATATTTATTTTACCCGAAAAATTTATTTTGTTCTTATACCATGTTCTAGAAATTTGTAAGATGAATAATAATGTTATAAAATTCAAAATTTATTTAACACTGTTCATAACGGCTAGTTCATTATAATAATATATCGTTGTTTAGTAAAACCCGGTATTGCGTACAACACACACTATTGAGGAAGGTCGCGATTGCGTGTAATGCAAGCCAAGTCAGGGTTGCGTGTACTGCACAACTCGTTTATTGTTGCATATAATAGAATCCAACCATATTTTATTTATAGTTGAATATATATATATATATATACACTCAATGTTGCGTATAATAACTTATATCAAACGAACTTGAAATTGTGTGTAACAAGAGCCAAGAAAAGTGTTGTGTGTACTGCAAGCTAATACAGTGTTGCATATAGCGCAAGATAATCTTGGTGTGTCGTACAATAGAAGATATGAATGAAATTAAAAAGAATGTATCTTATAAAATCTCAGGTTGTTACAATGTAATTTTAATCCATCTAGTAGGGGAGTATATCCTTGAGGTATTTGGGGATCAGGTTCAAGGATCACCTTTTCTTTTCCCAGAATCACATTCACAATGAAGAGTCTCTAGCGATATGTTGTGATTATGATCATCTTATATCTCTTAAGAACACTGTTACTCCATTCTCCTTACTAACATACTTGGAAGTCCAAAGAAAGGAATAGGTAGTCGAGAAGATCCACTCTTGGGGATACCTAAAAGGAGAGGAGAAACAGTGGATATATTCGATGGGGAAGGAAACCAATAGCATGTCTCAGGTTCCAGGTCCTTAGAGGATTCAACCATTTTGGATTCTACCACTATAGATTCAATTTCAACCTTCAATTACACATTTTATTCCCATGGGATTCAAACTGAAGAGTTTTCTTTTGGATTTCATAGAAATATCAAGAGTCAAATCACAGGGACTCTTCATGCTCAGTATGGTGGACATGGGAGGGTTTGGCTACTGCCTAAATAATAGTTTCCCATCAGTACATTTCAGAAGTAGTGATAGATGGATCCTACTCTAATGAGGAGAGATAGAGTAGGTAGAGGCTGACCTTGGGTTATTCCTCATGAACCTCGACTCATGGGTGTTCAGGGAGGTGACTGATAGTAGAGGGGTATAAGAGCTACATGTCATTAGTTACACACCACAGATGTAGTTGTTCCTTCAGGGCTAGAATTCATTAATGTTATGATAAGTTGGTTCAGTAATATTTCTTGGGTATTTTTTGATTTATGAGCTTAAAAATCCTTTTTCTTCACCCGCTCTATCATATTCCCTAGGACTATACATAGAGAGGCTTCTTGTTACCCTAGTTCTGTGTATTCTAGTCAGAAGTGAGACCTTCTTCTTTGACATGTTATGGGGATGTAGACTAATCAGGGAGCTATGTTAGTCCCTTGGGGATCTTTTATTGCTATATATTCATCCAGAAGATGTTATTATTGTCATTTATTGGTTTACATTTGTGCATGATTTTATAGAATTCTTCCAAAGGGTTGTTCGGTTTTCAGATGCTGATGGATAGTATTACGTTTTTATTAGATATCAGAGTTGTGAGGTGGGTGGTCAGCATGTGGAGCCCATGCTTTCTTTGTATGGCGAGGTATCGGTGGAATTAGTGGATGGTTAGATATTTTGGGTACCAAATATATTATTGTGATGTTTGTGGATACTTACCAATTAGTGGTGAGAAAGTGGTGGTTCTTAGTGTTATTGTGGATTTTTTTGATGTTTTCCTCGATGAGTTTGTGATTATACCCCTATACATGAAGCTATGTTCAATATAGATATACATCATAGTGCTTGTCTAATTTTGATGGATCTGTATTATATGGAACCTCTTGAGATGCATGAAATGTGGATTCATATGAAAGAACTGATGAAGAAGGGCTTTATCCAACAGTTCATGACTCCATGGGATTCTCCATTATTGTTAGAGAAGAAGGAATATGGTGGTCTGAAGTTCTACATAGACTACTGGAAATTTATTTAGGTGACAGTCGAGAACCATTACCCTCTTCCAGGGATAGAGTATCTTTTCAACCCTATTAGAGGAAAAATTTGTTTCTCTAAGATCAATATGTGGTTTGGATATCACCATTTGATGGTGAAGGAGGTTGAAATATTGAAACCATCTTTCAGCTTCATTTATGGGCACTACGACATCATGGATATGATGTTTGGTGTCATGAAAAAATGGGGGTGTTCATGGGTCTCATGAACTCTGTTTTCCATGATTTCTTGTACAGGTTCATCATCATGTTCATTGATGGAATCCTGATTTACTCGAAGATAAATGAGTAGCAAGTTGAGTATCTCTGGACTATCATTGAGGTTCTTCAATTCCACGAGCTCTATTGGTACGGTGTCCATGTTTATGTTATTGAAGCGTGAGGTGAACATCCATAGAAATGTTATAACTGAACTATCAAATGATTTGGAAGTTGTTTATCTGGAATCACCAATAAATGTGGTGGAAGTTCAAACGATTTTGGTTTTGGTAGGCTATTACCAAAAGTTTGTACCATATTTATCTCAAGTTGGAGCTCCTTTTATGGATTTGACTAGAATGGAGAATTCTTTTGTTTGAAGTGATAAGTTTGAGGAATCATTCAAATATTTGAATGGGTGGTTGGTCAATGCTTCGAATGGAAGGGTAAAGAGGGATGTTCGAGGTGTTTTGTGAGACATCCAATTTGGTATTAGTATTTGTGCTGATGCAGTAGCGAGGAGTGATCTCATATGGGTCTAGGAAGTTACGTCCCCATGAATTTGACTATACCACCCATGATTTGTAGCTTCCAATAGCTATGACTGTTCTAATTTTTTTGCATAATTACGTCATATCAGATCTCTTTTTGGTCATTACAGATCGGAGGAGAATTTGATATATCATTTCCCAGTGAGAGCTAAAAATTTTACAACAAAGGTTTATGGAGTGTCTCCTAGATTACAATTTGATATCTCTTACACATTTAAACTGGTGAACATAATTGATTATTACATGAGATGGATGACATGGATAGAGTTAGATAGTGAATCTATTGGTGGATATTTTTTGGCTAGGTGCCTGGTGTTCCTGCATGTGAAGGCTAAGCACTGTGTTCTGAGTGGGTGGTTTTAATCATCAGATGTACCCATGTAGAAATTAGAAGAAATATTGATGGATTTAGTCATAGGGTTACCTTGGGATTATTGGGTCTATGATGTAACCTAATTAGTGGTGGGTCAGCTAATGAAATCTTCTCCCTTATTATGGATTTATTAGTTGAGAATAGTGGATACCATGTACAAGAGGTATGTTGATGTGGTGGGGCAGTTTCATGATGTTCCGATGTCTATTTTATCAGGTCGGGATGAACGGTTTACCTCATGAGTGTAGACAGTATTGAAGCATGCTTTTGGAGTTCTGTTATGCCTCAACACTACCTTACACCTTCAAACTGATAGTTAGATAAAGTGGACCTCACAGATGGGGGAGGAAATGTTGCAGGAATGAGTTTTTAACATTGGATGATCTTGGGTGTGACACATTTCCCTGGTAGTGTTTTCATACATAAGTATATGTCACTCTAATATTAGAAAGTATCTATTTTTAGAATTGTACATAAGTTCATTTAGTTCCTCTTTATGTTAGAAAAAGGATGGAGATACAACTATTTTTTTCTGGATGAAGAGGACAATAGAAAAGGATCATCCAGTTCATGGATGGATAAAGGAATGACAAGATTGATAGTAGTCAAATGATGATTATAGGATGAGGTATTGGTAGTTCAAGGTTAGAGACCAAATGTTCTTGAAATATTCCCCCTAATGATTGAAAAAAGGATTATTCAAGGGAGTAAGCTTTCTCCTAGGTTCATTGGTCCCTTCGAGGTGTTTCAGAATGTTGGTGAGGTGGAATACCAGCAAGCTTCTCTACCATTGTTGGAGGAGATCCATTCTGTCTTCCATGTAGACCATCTTCACCAGTATCTTCAACATGAATCCCATGTCATTGACTAGGGAGTGTTGGATATCGAGGATGATGTGAAATTCATGGACCGGCCATCAGTGATTCGAGATTGTTGGGAGAATGTGTTGTGTGGGTATACTTTTACATAGGTTCTTCTGTAATGGAGGTATGGTGTCCTATAGGTGAGTGTTTGGGATGCAAAGATGTATCAATATACCGAGTACCGATAATTGTTTTTACATTTTCAATGATTTGTTTTTCATTCTAATTTAATTTTCGTAAATTGGTTATATTAGGATCTATTTTCCGTTCTTTATGGTGTGTGTGGTAAAATGTATGAGTATCTGCTGAGATTAGAAATATGGAAGACCCAATTACTAAGAAATATGTACTAATTGAGATGCGATTAAACCCATACGGGTGAGTTAGTGCTTCCTAGATAATATATTATACTAAAATGGAGGGAGGAGCTCCCTGATTCATTTGATTGTACAATGTGGTTTATGTTATTTTGTGATGTGTTTCTATTAATTGTATTATATATGTCAGGGAGGTGTTCATGGATGTTGAAGTTACACTTAAAATTTCTATGATTACAATTTGGTTTATCATTGTGCCTTAGGGTACCCAAGAAGTGGTGGTGTTTCAATTGTAGCAGGATCCTTGAGACATATATTGTGGGCTAGTTATTCGGACTCCTATTTCTTCTGTATATGGTTTTGAATTCTCTAAGGTGAGAATAGATTGAGAGGTATCTGATGGTGTTTCCCAAAACCCTCCAGACAATTTTTTTTAGAAAATACAATGTTTGATGTATTGTTTTATGACTATAGTGGCTGTTTTTAGGAGTTATACAGTTTTCCATAATTCTAAAGGTGAGTTGAGAATCGTATATCTCTTAATGTGGGTGAGTACCGGTGATTCTCAATGGTGGCAATCAACAGTGTGTCTCAATGGTTAGTCGCTGATAGTAGGACTGAACGGTAGGTAACCAGTGGTGTCTTGAAATGGTTTCTTAAAGCAGTGAGTCACAATAGTGCCTCACACCATTGATTTGTCCAATGGTAGGCCACTAAATGACGACTCCCCTAATGGTGACTCACCCAATGGTGACTCACACAGTTTTGATTCACCAAATGGTGACTAACCGAATAGTGACTCACTGAAGGGATACTCCCCAAATGGGGGCTCACCAAATGGTTGGTCACCATGTGGTGACTCACCTAACGATGACTCACCACTACCATCTCACACTACGGACCCAACCAATGGTGATTCATTTCATGTTTTACACTATATTCTAGATTCTCCCTTTTTAAATTTTATTTTAAATAATTTAATATTAAAACCACATTTGATCATTTCTGAAGAAATTTCGATGCTTACGAAACATATATTCAATTTCCAAACACCCTAAAGTGTTTGAAATTGTCAAAAATCATGATCGTGATTGCCATCCAATTTTAATAGTCTTTATAACCATTTTACATCCATTGATATAGGATCCTGATTTTTCTAAATCTGTCATTCTCTCTTCCATGGTGACATCCAATTTCATTTAGTGCACCAAGAACCTATATCCACATAGAGTCATGAATTTGTGTTGTAGTTGTCAGTCTAGTATTATCTTAGATACATTCCTTATGCTTGTGTGACCCTCTATTTTGGCACAATTTGGAATTTTTTGTTCTCTATTCTTGGTGTTAGGGATTCCCCTAATTTATATTGTTTCGTGTATCAAGTGGGGGTGTTGTAATGGAGTCACCTAGTTATTACAGTTGAAATCAACTATCGTTAAGATTAATATGATAATAATAACACATTTTTCCCTAGTAACCAATTAGGGGGAAATATGATGATCATGAAGATTACTAGAATATTAGGATAACTGGGAGTATGATGTGGTTTTACATTTAGTTTTATCTATTATATTTTTGATATATTGAATTTTTTGGGCTATATTATTTTTAATAATAGTTTCCATTGCTTGTCTATACAAGGGCATGGATGATTCTTGTTAAATAATTATTGTTGTTAAACATTTCAAGGGATGAAAATGTGAAAACAAACTAACCATATATACTCGGTTAAATAAACGGAATCCCCAGGACTGAACTTGTTTTTTGATCACCCATGAATTTTTCAAGGTGGACCTAAATAACAATTGTTTCTAAATCTTAATACACTTTCGTAATTTGCTGTGGTTGTGTGATGTGTATTGTTCAATTTTTCCTTATTCCTTATAAATGTTTTATGGTGTTGTGGAAGAGCATCCAATCATGTATGGGGTGGTGATGGTGGTGTAATGGATTCTCAGGATGAGATATTTTTTTTTCAAATTTATGAATTTTTTGTGCAGTTGGAATACATCTTGGTTATATTTTGTTTGATGGGTGTGGATTGTTTGTTTAGTGGGACTGAAATATAATTGTGTGTTTCTTTTTATAGTAGATGCGTTGGTAATTTCAACGTTTTGGTGGTTGTTATGTTTTAGATGATGGATTAGGAGATATGATTTTAGAGAATGATGGTGTTCCTTCATATGGGGTTTTGAGCCAGGATTTATAGAAGATTTTTTATTGATGTGGTTTTGTTTCATCTAAGAAACATTTTCATTATGTCTTTTTTACATGTTGTGTTTGATAGGTGTATGAGTATGGATGGAATAAATAAAGGAACTTCATAACAAAAAAACATAATAGTTTAAATGAATTGGACAGTGATATGGATTCGGAATGTTTCAATTTGAGTGGTTATTCATTTAGAGGCAGTAATAATTGATGTTTACTATGTTCTGGTTGTTGTTTTTTGAATATCCAAAGGTTGGGTAGAGTGTTTGCGTTCTATATATATAGAAATGTATTTCCATGTGATTTTGATACTCATCCCACCCTAGTTGATCACTATGTTCTAAAAAACCCCATTACAAACAGGAGGGTGTCTTATGAACATCATAGTGGGAAGATCGATGGCTAGTTGTTGCATTGTTTTCCTCCCTCATATAGGAATTGGTAGCCCTTGAATATTCTGGTAGAATGTGTTGTGGTTGTGAGGCCTAGGTGGTTTTGGTTGAGTTGTGTTTTCCTAGGATTCTACAAGATGAAATATGGTATGTTTTCTCGGGATTATTTAAGATGAGGTGTGGTAGATTCATAGTATTCTGTGGGTGGGATGTGATGTTGTTCGGGCTTAGGGGTCTGCAGGAAGGATGTGGTGGGCTTCATTTCCACTAGTTACATGACTATATTTTAGGCCTAGGTGTGTACATGAGGGTTGTTATATGTTGTATGTTGATGTTTGTGGTGGCCTTCAGCTGTTCTCTATTAGGATGGAGTAGATAAAAATGGTGATGTGGTGTGGGGTACCAAGAACATTGATGTATTTAATACATTATATAATTTATCATGTGTTATTTGGTCATTATTACTTGGTTAGGATATGTTGGTTAGTTTTCTTTGATAGGTGATTTTGGTTTCTATTGTTTATCAATTTTTTATTGGTGTGCTTCTACAACCTTTTCATCAGAGACATTGGCTTTTCTTATTGAGTGTACTTGTATAACAACTGTATTTTTACAAAATAATTTTCTAGTTTCTAGGAGGAATTCCTGGACTGTGCTAGACCTTACTAGTCGAGACATAAGTACATTTTCAAGGTAATCTCTTATACTATTTTGTGTATTTCTTTTTGGAAATTTTTTATACTTTATAGCAGTTTTTTTAAACAGACATGTGTGTTGGCTTGACTATATTTCCATATAGTACATGCATTAGTTTGAATAGACCATCTTATCTCCAAATCATAATTTATTTTATAAATGTCATGGCTCCCATTTTGGGAGAATATATACTTATCCTTGGTGTTAGTCTCCACCCCAGCACCTAATACATGTGAGAAATAGGGGTCATTATCTCATCTTCATCAGGATGAATAAAGGTCATGTCACATTGCCGCACATTCCCTCATCATGAAGTGGGAGGGTCTTGATAGAATGGAATCAGAGCTAAGGCTTGATATATGGGATATATTTTTTTAGTTATTAATAGTGAGTATTGAATGATTTTGATTAGAAATTGTGTTAGTTAATCTTGGTGTGTGACATAGGCTAGTGAAAATTTTCCAGGACACATGATTTTCACCCCCTCTTATCTGATACAAAGACTCTGATCCTTCTAAATGGCCATGTGAGGATACACTGTTTTCATGGTAGATACCCTAGTAATGGAAAACACCTCAATTTTTTTTATGATTAAGTTTGGAACATTGGGAAAATGTTGGAACAAATAATAAGAAAAATACATCATAAATGAATCATAACTTGGATTCAATAATACTTCGGATTAGGAATTCCTCATTTTGTATCTTTTCAACTGTAGAACCCGGTCAGCATTCACATGATGTGTAGGTAGTGGAGTCTTTGTTGGCTGACTTGGTAGATAATAGGAGGATTGATCTAGTAGAGGAGAATGCCCAGTGGTAACAGAAGCTATATTCTCTCTAGCAGCAAACTCTAGGGATGTATGTGGGGAGCATTTCAGATATAGAGACTGAGATATGGCTCATAGAGCTTGTGATCTTCTTTAGCTTGATCTTGGCTCTGATGGAGTACAACAATCCTCAAGAATGTATCCAAATGCGGGGACCTATGAGTTAGTGGTAGATTATGTATCTGGGGGATATGAAGGAGGCGGATGTTCTCTGGGTTGATTTCTAGAAGTTTTTCCTGTATAATTTATTATCTTTGACCATGAAGGACAAGACGAGGTAGGATATAATCTACCTCAATAAGTGTAGTATGTGTGTGAAGGATATATGGATCATCAAAATGCATCTCCTACAATATTTTCTAGATCTCATTCTAGATTATGAGTCTAAAGTGAGACATCGAGAGGAGTCACTTCCCCCTTCTCCCTAGTACGTGGTTACTCCCTTACCATGCCAATGTACATGTATGTATAGAGATGGGGGATTTAGTTAAAGGGATTCAATCATGGGGTGGCCAATCTTGAGAGGGGAACCAGAAATGATCATCAAGTGGGAGGTCCATAAGAAGTAGGTATCACGCGTCAGGACCTTCATGGTTTCAGCTAGTCCGGAGACTACCCTATGTGTTTTAGTTCAGAACATCAAATCCACAAGCTTTCACATAGGCCTGTTACTGTGGTGTTTTGATTTTGTATTCCACTGAAATCTCAACTGTTCGTTTCCAATGAATGGTCGAGATCATTATGGCGGTGGTGGGTAGGTTCATCTCCCTCCTTAGAATCATTTGACGACAAAGTCATTTTACTAGTAGTGATTGTAGGCTCCTTCTCCACTGAGGAGAGAATGAGAATGTGGTGGCTGAACCCAGGTGGTTCCTAAAGGACCTGGACCCTTGTATGGTTAGGGAGGTGGTTGACCAAAGAGAGGTATATGATCTGGCCATTGTATGAACCGATGTCTTTAATGGAGATGAACTTCTGAGGGAATTTTTATTTATATTTAATTACTAGAATGTATTATTTAAAATAGATATATAGATCTAAATTTTGGGAGTTGTAATTATTAAATCTGATGTCTTTGGACTTTGTTGAAGGCTAGAGAACTCTTCCTGGAATTTCATGATGTTTTGGGAGTTCCAGACAAGAGAAAGAAATATTTTTAAGGGATTGTATAGGTTGTGTGGTCTATTAATCCTTCCAGAATTCTCTAGGAAACCATGCCTCTCAATTATGGGGGATATTTTCATTTTCATGGTTCATGCATGGTTATGATAACTATGTAGAAAAGTCCATGGGATTGGAGATTCATAAATAGGGGTAGCACACTACTGGTGCATGGCATTCCAAACCATGTGTATTAAACTGTGCATCTGTGTCTGTTTAAAAAAATTAATTTAAATTAATTTTAATAATTAAATACTAAACTATATTTATCTCACCCTCACTCACACAATGCATAGGAAGTGGATATCCCCTTTGAGTCGTAGTTCACCTCATCATCATCTCCCCTATCCAAATCGGTATTCTACATCGATTCTACCGGATGTTGGTCTGATTCAAATAGAAAAGGGTTTCTCCTATATCATCCCCATTTTTTCCATTATTTTTCCATCCTATATATTTCACTATAGAGTTTAGATGAAACTATAGGGTTGGGTTTAATACAGTTTTTTTGATTCCTTCATTTTAGGGTATATAACATGTAAATTGTGACACATTGGTCTCTATTCCAGAAACTACTGCCAAAGTTGAGGGTATTTAGGAAAATTTGGTCTAATTCCACCAATTTGAGGTAAGGGTTTAAACCATTATTTTGTTTCACATCCTCTATTTAGGGTTTAGTGGTGGTTATGAGACCATATGGACTTATTGTAGGATGTTGTGATCAATTTCCATGTGGGAAACTTCAATCGACTTAGGTATGAATACATATAGATATAAATATTGTCGGTGTGCCTGTTCCCTCATGGTATGGGGTACACTGGCATCGATTTAAGTATATATATATATATATATATGGATGTGCGGGCATGGGATATGGAAAATACCTAATATAGAAATATGGGTTGGGACATCCTTTGAGGTAGGGTCCGAAAACCTACCATATTATCTTAATAATGAATTCGATGGTTGTTTAATGAATCCTGATTAATAGAATTGATATTCTGGATTGAGCTAAAATGGTGATAAATAATTTCATAAAATACAAAATCATGTTTTTTGTAACAAAACCCATCAATTGAGGTGCATTTCATTCAATAAAAAAGCATTGGGATTATATGGTAATGATTCATTTGAAATATATCATGCATTTTTAATGCTTTCCATGTTAGAGGAAGATAATTAAACTAATGTGTATGGTTTACCTATCTAAATGATATGTTTCATACTTACCATGTTGATAAAAATGAATAAATGGTATTAGTGAACTATAATTGGACATATGGGTGGGTATTCCTATGTGGTATTCTTGAGGGTAATTAGTAAATATTATGGAAATAATCAATTGGATAGATTGAGTTGTTTAAGGGGATAATTAAACAAAAATGAATAAAAGGGTAGGTAAACAAATAAAACATATTAAAAAATAAAATGTCAAGATGAGAGCATATTCTCATTATTTTACTTGTGATTATTAATATTAAATGGACACACGTGGGCTGGTATACCCATATATCTTGTTTAATGGAAATGGAACCCAAGATTAGTTTACGCATGTTATGTCTGACATATGTGCATGGGTATTCTCACTAGGTAAATTGATATGGTTACTAGGGTGAATATACCATTATGCACGTATTTTAGTCCTTCTTTTGGACTAGGATTAAATGGTGGGTAAACCCATGGTTCATAATGAAATGATTATATGACTGGGTATTCTCGTGTAGAATGGAATGGTTTAAATGATTTAGTATACACATATGATTTCATTGGATAAAAGGTTGGAAATGAATGAATGGTTTGATAGACTCCGTGGACATATATTCATGGGTTTGTAATGCGGTAGTGAGAACCATGGGTTGATTATGGCCCTTGGGTCTTGAATCTATGTGATGCCTCAGGCCATGCTAACTTGGTGATCTATCTTAATTGGGATCATGTTGGAAATGTGCTGTTGTCATGATCCTAGGACCCCAACCAGTTCCTAGACCGAGTCTCCACTTGGATGACCATGGCACATGATGTGTATGACTTGGATGAGGGTTGTGGATCCGAACCTTCATGGTCTAGATTCTCATATGGATTCCATGGAAGACTTCCTTGGATTATGCCCTTTTTTTCTAGATATCTTACCTTATTTCCTTGGAAGAGTTCCTCAGATCCATACCTCCAAGGTCTATACTTCTTATATAGTAAGAGTGTGTGTTTCTGATATGGATGGATGAGTGGTATGGCCTTCTTCTTTATTTATTCATTACATGGTGCTTCCTTATTATAAGAACATTGGTATCCTATAATTGGAGACCTGAGTGGATATTTTGAAAACATTATTTTTACATTAAATGTAGTTGGGATTTCTTACTTGTACTTAATAATTTTGTATTAACCAGAATATTTCCTATTACATATTTCACATATTTGTTTTTACAAGACACCTTGGGTACCAGACTACTGATATGTTTATCTCACACACTTCATTGGTACCATTAATGCCTGAGAAGAATCTTCTTATTTATGGGGATATAGATTTATTATTGTTCTATTTTCTCTTGAACAAGGGAGTTTGGATAAAAGGTGATAGCGGGAGCTCGAGACGCTCATAGACACCATCCATGTGGATTTTGGTCGTTTCATTATTTTAGAACTGTGATGTAAATCATTATTATTAATTTATTTCTTTTTAATCTTCTTTCATTAATGGAATGCATGAATTCTATAAAATGTTGTCGGCCCTTTTTATTTAGTTAGATTATTTTTAAATTGCCATCCCCTATGTTTTTTTTATATCATTGAATGAAATATGTTTCTTTCTATTACTGTCTGTTTTCCTTTGTGAACTCGAAACATGAAGGTATATTCTCCCCACTGACTGTCCTACACCATCAATACTAGTTGGAAACAACTTTCATACATGGATATGTGCATGAGGGAATGTGGTGACCAGCCCAACTACTAGTTTAGTGGTTATTAAGGATGGTACATTACAACGTTTTATTAGATAATTTTTATTTTGTCTTAATTTTTTTTTGTTTTTTAGATTGGAGAATAAGAATGTGTTTGAAATAGGTAGATAGTAATGCCTAATACTAATCACCACACGTATGGGAAATGACCACGTGGATAGGGTTGCAAATTATTTCTTATATTGTTCGATGTTACAGTTGATATGATTTCACCATGGTTGAAAGGTGTATCATCCACTACTTTTTGATTTTGGAATTATGGAAAATTTTACCTTGACTAGAATTGAATTGAAGTGACATGAAAATCATAATATTGGGAACTTAAAAATTATCATTCCATCAATGTATTCAATTCCATGTAGCTACATTGGTTGTTTTCCTACTAAGTTTGAGTTTGTGCCCTATGAATTTCATTCCTCTTTTGTACCTATTCAGGTAATTTATTAGCATTCCCATTTAGTTAGCATTTCATTCTTATGGTGTACCTTCATGGCTATGATATGAAATGACACCCCAATTTTCATCATGATTTAATGTAATTCAATTATTCTATGTTTTAGAATGATCTATGTCACTACTTTTTATAATATTCTAGATGTGTTTTTATATGTAAATGGTTTCAAGGGATTAATTATTTTGGTTGGTTTTATGAAAAGATCCAAATTCAGTCGTAAGGTGTATGGTCACCCTATAACCTATAAATGGGTGACTGTTGTATTCAATCCAATGAAAAAGGTCTACTAACATTAAACTGTAATGTGAAATTGTATTTGATTAATGTAATAAAACTTCTAGTGGTAAGGTGTATGGGCACTATACCGATTAGTATATGGTCACCCATGTGACTATGCTATTTTATAAACATAGTGTGTTTGGAAATGGTTATAAGTTTAAATCTATGGATCTTTGATTTTAATTGGGGAAATGTGGTGGCTATTTTGTTTTGAACATAAATGAAATGATTTAACTAAATTAGATCCAAATGAAACATGTAATTTGTATGGGTTATTTATTGATTTGTAGATGGTCACTAATATCACTATAGTATAAATCCTGTGATCATGTGATATTGTGAAATAGTTTTTTTACATTAAAAATTCTCAACCGGACCCAAATAGGTTTTTATGGCATGTTTTTATGAAATTAGTTGTTATGGGGTTGCTTTTAAAAGAACCCGAGTTGAATAAAAGTGACCCTCGAAGTCTTCTATTTAGATAAAAGTAATTTAAATGTCAAATTTCAATTTTATGATGTAATGCATTTGAATATTTAATTTTTAAAGAGGATGTTTGATATAAGATTCATATTTTTCCCAAGTTACATTTTATAAAACTGAGTGCCTTATTGTGAATTTCTACTTGAATATTTGTTTTAAGTCTTTTAAAATATTTTATGGTTTAAATTAATTAATGAAAAGGAATAAAATTGGAACCTAATGTGGTGTCACTTAATTTGACCATCATATAAGTGTAATTTTATATTTTTTAATGATATTTCTAATAATAGATAAGTGATCTATCAGATGAAGGAAATTTTTTTAGCTTTGTCTTAAATGAAAAGTGTATCTTGATACTAGATATTATGTTTTCCCAAAAAAAGGTGTACAGTTGATCTATATTCGTCGTAATGAGCAAGCCAATTGTAGAAAAATCTCATAGGCCTTGATATTACTTTCATATTCTATGAGATTTTTGATGTTTGTTTATTTGTCCCAAATAAGTACTTTCAGTTTAAAATAATCCCTTGTTCGAAGGGGTGGCCATTGTACATCAACTCTTGATGTTGGGATAATCATCAAGGAAAGATGGTTTCATCATGTTATACATTCTATGGGATTGATCATCTTTATAGGATTTCATGTAAAACACTCTTTTTACTAGAGAAGGACAACTCTGTATTTCATCATCCAAGTTTATAGTTGTTTAACATGATGTTTCGTAGGCTTTGTGAACTCTGGTTATATGTGTTAACATACGAAGTAACCATGGAGTGATAACGATGTAATGAATTAGTTGAGTTTGATTTAATCCTAATCCATGAACTATTGAGGATGTTCCTGAGATAACTATAGAGTAGATTGATTATGGTGTTATGGTATGTTCATCACACTACTCGATAGTTCTTTTTGGGATTCGAGTGTTATGACATGTTGTTCAATTTTATTCCAGCATTCATGCCATGTGATTTGACATGGTGGATTTGGATCATGGAACATAACATATTCATTTATAGTGATATGTGTTAGTGTAATCATGAGAAAATGGTCTTTCCCCTTCATGACATGGACACTCATAAGGTGGGTTGTGTCACATATAATTTTGTGTGGGTTTTAGTACTTTCTTGGCAGCATGACTCTTATGAGGTCATTGGTTTTCACAACTACTTAAAAACATCATTATCCTAGGAACAGTTTCAATGGTAAAACATAAATGAACATGACTTCCTCAGTTTGTAAAGGCAACAGGTTTCAGTTATTTATGCATCAACAAGTGATGTTGGGCTATTGTAAAGAGATGAACTGAAGTGTTTTGATTGATCTTCTTGGTTTACTCATAGTGTTCTCTTCTAAATGAGACGATCATGTCCCCTTTCATAACATCATCATTAATTAAATTGGAGAGCATCATTTATATGTCATGCTAATGTTTAAATGTTTTGGAGTTGTTTCACAATATCTTTCTCAAATATATAGTATAAGTGTGGTTTTTTTGAAGTTTCCTTGAACATGTAGTTGGTTTCAGTGGTTTGTGTATAAATTGTAACAAACACCGGTGGAATAGATCGGGGATACACATTTGATCATGTTGAGGCATGATGGTTTTAAAATAGACTATATGTGTATTTATTAGATAATGACTCTAGTTGATAGGTAAGGAATTTAGTGCATTCTCTTCAATGAACTTATGAAGGCTTGGGGGCGAAGTAAATGAGGTTCAATTTAGGTTGTGTTGGTTGTCTATTACAAGAATCATTTAGGATGGTTATCTAAGCATTAATTAGATTGTTTCATTTATTTCTTGTTATATATAGTTGGAGATGAATCCTTTTTAAAAATCACCTCATTGTTTTATGGGTGACTATTGTTTGTGGTAGACGATGTCTTTAAATTAAATCATGTGTATCTAGTTTTTGTTTGTATATATATATTATAAAATTATTTTGATGAGGTATTTGGTATGTCCTTATATGTAATTGGGTTCTCCATGTTAAATAAATCATGTTATAAGTGTCTTCATAATGATTATAACATTTTATTTTTGGAAACACCAATGGTGGAAGAATTGTGGTATGAGATTGGCCGTTGAATGCAAATACCATTAGTGGAATGAACCATTATGTAAATGGTTAAAGATAAAATGATGAGATAATGGATCTAGTTGTGAATTCTCAGTTAAATGTTTCATATATATTTTTGTTTAAAGTTTGGGAACTGTCTATGGTTCTAAGGTCTAAATTTTTGTTGGTTTGTGAAATGGTTAATGATGTGTTTGGAATTTGGAATCCCAGTTCCACCATTAGAACAAAATATCACAAACTAGTTTTGTTGGGTGATGTTTTCATAGTTCCTAATGGATTCTCAAGGATGATTATTTTTAAGGTGGGTAGATAGTAATAACCCATGTTTTTGATCAAAATTAATATCTGAGGGTATTTGAAATTTTGTTATCTATTGGATGTTTCATTTTTAGACTGAACATTGGAACTCGATTACGAGAGTTGGAATATTTAATGTTTATTTATTTGGACTTGGGTAATGCCCTAAAGACTCTCTTAGGGAGATCATGGTGTTTTTGGAGCACTGTACCTAGGGAATACATTTTTTAAAAGGACCTAAAATTGTGGTAAATTCGTTTCTTGTTCTATTGGACTATGTGAATAGAGTTTCATAAACCGAGGTATCACACTGTTGGTTCACACATTTCTAAACCATAAAAACAAAACCACTCATGTAGATCTATTTATAAAAAATGTAAATAATTTAAATTGAATTTAATAATTAAAACCTAACATATCTCTCCATCACCCTCAATCGAATGATGGATATGTAGGCCCCCCTTTTGAGGCACGTCCCACCTCTTTTCCATTTCCACTATCTGTCTTTGTTTTATCTATCGAATGGTTGGACCTTTGTTCTATTCTCCTAGTTATGTGTTTCTCCTCCTACCACTCCCTATTTCTGGTGAATTTTCATCTTCTATGTCTCCCTACGAGGGTCGAGTAAAACCCTAGTGTTGGGATTATTCCTTTTATTATGAAATTTTTTGTTTTAGGTAATACAAGAGATTCCACAAGACCTATTGGTTAGTTATCCAAAAACTACTATTAATGGAGAGGATTTTTATACAAATTCAGTCCACCATCATCTGTTTAAGGATAGGTTTTAAACTGTTATTTTTTCATACATTATATTATGATTTTTTTTGTGTTTATGAGACATGGGGGACATGTTGAATGATGTTGTTATAATGATACAAGTGTGTGAATGCTTTCTTACTATGTATGAATATATATATATATATATATTTATTTATTTAGTGTGTGAGTTCCCTCATGGCATATGGGACCACATGCATAAACTTATTGTTATATAAGAATGTGTGGACATGCGACTAGGCTCCAGCTTAGGTTATAATGCTTGGTAGGGCCATCCATTGAGGTAGGATCCCTAACAATACCTTGATAAATTGAAAATGCATTAGTTCATTATTTTATGCTTCTTGATTAGTTTAATTTCGTTTCTAGAATGAACATCCTATGTGATAAATTAGTTGTTATAAGAAAAAGAAATGTTTTTGTAATAAAACCCCTTAATCAAGGTGCATTGAATTCATGATAAAAAAGATGTGTATAGACTGTTATTGTTGCCTTTAATGTTGTTATTTGGTTTTCTAATGATTTCATTGATAGCGTAATCTGTTTAAATTAATGGTTATTGTTTTATTAGATAAGAGATGTGTTTCCTCTTCTTTATATTGATATGATTGTTTAACTGGAACTAGTGAACTAGAATGGGACATAATAGTGGTGAAACCTATGTGGTATGGTTTATAGTAATTTGTATATTGTGTGGGAAAACTGAATAGGCTGGATTGAGTTGATTAAGGGGTTAATTAAACAACAATGGATAATAAAGTATGTAAAATTTTAGAACATATTAAAAAATGAAATTTCAACATGAGATGGGATGCTTATAAGTTTACATGAGATGATAAATGGTAAATGGTGAAACATAGGTGGGTATACCCATATAGATTCTCTAATAGAAATTACACTAAGGAGTGGTATAATCATGTTCTGTATGATATATCTGTGGGTATAATCAGTAGGTTGATTGATATGGTTATAAGGGTAGTTATACCCTTATGCTGGTATTCTAAGCCTTGTTTGGGATTGTGATGAATGAGTGGGTATAACCATGAATTATAATGATATAATTATATGAGTGGGTATACTCATATAGAATGGAAATGTTTATATGAGTTTGTATACTAATATTTATTTTATTTTATAAATGGTTTGATAGATTCCATGGACTGCTCTCCATGGTTCTGAAATGAGGTAGTGGATGCTTTCCGTTGATTATTCTCCTTTGGTCTTGATAACATGGGATTCCTTTGTCCTTGCTACATCAGAGAGCTGGTTTTTAGGGCTCGAAAAGGACATGTTATACTGACATGCTCATTGGACCCTAACTAGTACCTAAACCATTTTCCACTAGTATTCCCATGAGAGTCTATGTGGATTCCTTTGATGATTTACTTGGTTCAAGACAGTACTGGTGAAGAATAATCATATACATTCATTGGATGTGTTTCTTAGTCATATACCTTTGTGGTCTATAATAATTTATATGGAAATCTAGTGGGTTTCTAATATGGATGGATGAATGGAAAGGATTTGATTTTTATTTGTTATTAAGTGTATTTTCCTTTTAATGGGAGGATGAATAACTTCTATAGGGAGCCTTTAGAGGCTATTTTTGTATCATTATTTTTATTTTACATGTTTTGGGGATTTTTTATTTTTTCATAATTCTTTAGTATTTACATTCACACTATATATTACATATTTGAAATATTGATTTGGTCTTGATATTGTGGGTTCTAGACTATGGAGATGTTTGTCTCACACCATGGTAATGTATCATTGGGATCCAAGTATACTCATCTCATTTGAGGGCTGTGGATGTATTCTTGTGCAGTTTTCTATTGAACATGGGAGTTAGGTGTAATGGGCTGAGTGGGGGATTGGGATGCTCATAGAGACTACACAAGGGGATTTGGGTCATTTCATTATTACATTGATTAGATCTAAAGTATTCTTATCTATTTTTTTTAGAATATCGTGTCTTCATTTTCATGAATGCATTTCATAAACTAGAATGGTCCATTTTCTATATCTAGTAGATTTTTCAATTATCTTCCTCCACATTATTTATTTTTTTCTACTCCCATAAAAATCCATTTCATTGTATTAGAATCTATTTAACACATTACACTTTAATAAATTCGGTATAGTCTCCCCACATAATACACATGCACCCATTCTGCTAGATAACAACCTTTGGACTATGATGATATTCCCTTGAGGTCTTGTGGTGACTGGTCATGCTACTAGTTTAGAGGTCAGTCAGGCCAATACGTTACATGATTTGTGAGTAGCATGACATAGAGGTAGTAGTTCTAGTAGGGTCGATGGATGTTTGTGGAACGATTTGTTGGTTCAATACATTTTATTATTCTTTGTTTGATTCATGAGCTATTCAATACTTTGTTGAACCCCCTATTGCGAATGATTTGGAATTAGTCTTTGAAAGGTTTCTCATGTTCTTCAAGTTGAGTATGCCAGTCAAAGGCCATACCAGCTTATTAGATGTGTGCAGTGGATGTAGAATTATGATGGGGCCACATCTGTCCCATTAGGACCACTACTTACTATAGATGTAGACATACAATGTTAATATTCGCATAAACTATTTGTACTCTATGGATGCTACTTTTGATTGCTTCTAAATGAGAGTACTATATTCCGACATGGATGGATAGGGTGTGGTTTTTGTTGGATAGCATAGTAATGTGGCAGTCAGTTAGCATGTGTAATCCCTTCTTAACTTTTGGGTGAATAAATCATTGGAATCTGGGGATGCTAAGATGGAGGGGGTTCCCAAGGATTTGCGGTGTTTTTTGGATTCTTTCATTGAGATGGTTGTGACTCCACCCATGTGATGTGACATTGAGTTTAGGATAAGCATATAACATGTTACTTGTCAAATTTCGATGGATATTTTTCAGATGGCACCACGGAGAAGTAGAAGTTGCAGAATAAAAATGACGATCTGATGATGAAGGGATTTATATGGCCCAGCGTTGGTCGGATGATGTGAATCGACTACTAGAGGTTTAATCTAGTGATGGTCAAGAAAATTTACCCTATTATGAGGATGGAAATAATTTTTTCCTCCTTAGGGGATCATGTAGGTTCTCTATGAATGATATGTCGTTTAGATATCCCTGGTTGAGTGTGATGGTGGGTGACATCCTGAAGATGGATTTTGTTGCTTGTGTGGGAACATCGAGTTCATGGTTATTCCTATAACTATTATGAACAAATCAACACTATTCATGGGGATCATGATCTATATTTTTTGTGTGTTCCTAGAATATTTTTTCATCATGTTCAGCTACAAAATCCTAATTTACATGAAGTTAGAAGAGTATCACACCTAGCATCTTAGGACTATTTGGGATGTTCTTCAACACCACCATCACTATGTGACATTGTCCATGTTTAATTTATGGACATGAGAGATGAACATACAGGGACATGTGGTTTCAAAACAGGGGATAGAGGTGGAACCCTCAATTATCATGGTCGTAGTTTCTTGGGAAACACCCATGAATGTGGGGAATGTTTTGTTGATTTCTTATTCTAAAAGGACACTACAAGATAATATGACCCGATTTCACTTGAGATTCTACTACATTGAATGGTTTGACTAGACAATACAATGATTTTGTGTATAGTGATAAATATTAGGAATATTTTAGTAATCTAATGGGGGGTTCATTTATCCAATACGCTTGTTTCAAGAGGAAGGAGTGATGTTTTAGGTGTTCTATGATGCTTCCCGTATAATAATCGGATGCGTATGGATGCAATGATTGGGAGTGATATCTTATGGTTCTATAAAAAAATGTCACCAAAAAATTAACTATGCAACCCATGATCTTGAGCAAGAAGTGGTCAGGTTTTCTCTAATGTTATGGCGGATTTACCTCATTGGGGTGGGCATTCTGGTCTTCACAGATCATAAAACCTTGAGGTATAGCATTTCAAAATTAAATGTGAACATGTTTCCATGAAGGAGGATGAAATTTATCTATCATTATAACATCATGATCTATTAAATCATTGGATAGTGGAAAATTGTGGCCAATTCCTTAAGCCTCATGTAAGAGAGGGAGGTAGTTCGGTAATTTGTGGATGCTTGGAAGAAAATGGAGGAGTTGGCCTCCATGCTCGTAGATACATAAAGGGTTTGTGGAAGAGTATATCTCTTTATAATTAGAGTGTAGTCTTCCATATTTAAATAGGTGAATGAGTATCATTGGGTAGAATCAGAGGTAGATGTGTTTCGTGATCGCATCTCCTAGGGTGATGCCATGTAGGGATGATCAGAGCAGTGTAAAAATTTGATATCGTTCCTTGGGACGCTTTTATTCGAGTGAGATTCCTCAAGGGATTCATACTTCAGATTCACAGATAACCCTTTAGATACACCCAAGAGTTTTCAATATGGATTTTGTCTTGAGGATGTAGTTTTGGATTCCAGAAGTGAAGTTATAATTGACTAAGTTTGTAGAGAAGTTATTAGTTTGATAGCAGGTGAAGGCTGAGAATTGTGTTCAAAGTGGGTTATATTAGTCCTTAGATGTCCCCAAGTAGAAATTGGATTATATATTGATGGATTTATTCAAAGGGATACCAAGGGAATAGGGATACTGAGATGATATCTGGGTAGTGGTGGATCAGATGAAAAAATCAACTCACTTAATTGAGATTAGGGAGTGGATTAGAGTGGATACTTATATCCAAGAAGTATGTGGATGATTTTGTTTTTATTTGAAGTGTTATGAGATCCATCATATTAGATCGAGATTCATGGTTTAACTCAATAGTCTTGAGGGGATTATAGTATTCTCTCAGCACTTAGTTATGCCTCAACACTGCCTTCAACACTCAGATAGATCGGAAGACTAGAAAATAGTCCAAACATTGGAAGACATGTTGAAGGTATATGTTGTAGGCATTGGAGGATATTGGTTGTGACACTTTCCCCTGGTAGAGCTTGATTATAATAATATCTATCACAATATTATTATCAACGCACTATTTTATGATTTATATTGAAGGATGATTCATTCACCTGTGTTTTGGATTGATGTTATAGAAAAAGCTATTCTTCATATAGATGTTGATCATATAATGATGAGGAATGTAATGGTAATTAATGAAGGTATTATGTAATCTCAGGTATAACATGAGTCAGATGTGATTCACAATAGGAGGCATTTGGAGTTTGAGGTTGGAGAAAACATGTTCATGAATATTTCCCCTCTATGTGTGCAGTGGAGGGTTAGTAGTTGGAGTAAGATTTCATCCAGGATCATCAGAAACATCTAGGTGTTGGGGGAAGTTTGTGAGGAGTCATACCAGCTATATTTTCTACAATATTTTGAGAGGATCCATGAAATATTACACGTCACCCTACTTCATCGGTATCATTAAAATGAATCACATTTCATTGATTGGGGATAGTTGGATATTGAAAACAATATGACATTCAAGGAGCATCAAGTAGGGATTTGTGATCATTGGGAGAAGGTGATTTATATGAGGACTATAACAATGATTCATGTGTTGTGGAGGCATGGTTTCCTGATGGGGAGTACATGGGAATGGGAGACAAATATGTGTACCCAATACCAAGAGTGTTTTTTATTATTTCCTTGATGTATTGTTCATTATGAAGTAATATTTGAAAAAAAATTATATGATGAGATGTTTTTCATTCTTTTGTGTGTGTGTGGTAGAATGTATGACTTTGTTCAGACATATGAAATTTGGAGAAACCAATTCCTAATCAAGATGGATGAATTTACATGTGATTAAAACCTTAATGTCAAAATAATACAAGCCGAGGGCATCCCCTCTGATTAAATTAACACCCTTTGTATGGATGGTTAGTGCTATCCCGAGTGGATAGTACATTGACATGGAGGGAGGAACTCCCTGATTCATGTGGCCAGACAAAATTGTTTTTTGTGGTTTTTTAGTGAATCTCGTGATTGATTATGTTAGTAGATATATTGAAGAGGTGTTCTTTAATGTTTATGTTCTACATCAGATTTATAGCTACACATGGTGGTTTATCAGTTGGCCTTAAGGTGTCTAAGTAGTATTGGTGTTTCAAATGTAGAAAACATTCTAAGAGGAATTTTGTGGGGTGGTTGTTCAAAAAACTCTTTCTTCTAGGTATTCTTTTCAATTAACAACACAGATAATAGTTTAAGATATATCTCAAGTAATGTTCATGTCCGTTATGGTAAATTAATTTGGGAAACTCTAGTGTTTGAGGTGTTTTGGGAGAATTATGGTGGCCATTTTTAGGAGTTTTCTAGTTTTCCATCTTTCCAAAGATGAGTCTGGAAAGGTAGATCTCTGACGGTGTGTATGGAACAATGAGTCCAAATGATGAGTGAAATGGGTAAGTTGTGATAGTGTGTAATGAAGGTGATTCATTAATTGTTCGTTGAAACAATAGTTCTCTATTTGTGGATCGTGATGGTGGATTATATCGGTGACTCGAAATGGTGCCTCACATAGATGATTCATTTAACGGTAGGTTACAATACAATGACTCACCAAATGGGGACTTCCAAATAGTGACTCACCAAATGGTGAATGAACAATGGTATATCACCAAATGATGACTCACACAATGGTGACTCATCGAACAGTGACAAACCACTATAAGATCACACTTATAACTCAATGATGAATCATTTGTAGTTCATTCCATTTACCTGTATAACCCATTTTATGTTTAATTTGATGTTAATTATCATTAAAAAAACATTTATGCATTTTCAATGATGTTTCAAATCTTATGAAAGTTATCTTTAATTTATTAATTCCCTTGATACACTGAAATAGTCAAAACATGTGATCTTGATCATGATTTGGATTTTGTGGCCTTTTGTTCCATTTTCCCACAATGATATAGGATATGGCGTTTTCTATAGTTGAGATCCTCTTTTTTATGGACCCTTATTTTTTCTCTATGTGTGCATGGAACCATTCTTCTTATGGAGTTGTACATATGTGTTGTAGGTATCAGTATAGATTTTCGTGGGGACTTTCATGCTTCTTGTGCAAACCTCTATTATGGTGCATGGATTAAATGTTGTTATTGTATTCATAAAGGTTGGTATTCCATTTATCCATATTATTTGTGTACCATTGGGGTGGGTGTAATGGTTTCACAATGCGATAACAGTCAAAATAAACTCTAATTAGTGCTGTAATGAAGATAAACTAACATGTTAATATAGAAATAAATGAAGGGGATGATGATGATCAAAATGATAATAAGATATATTAGGGTAACATGGAGTATGATAACATTTAATATTTTCATAACCCTTATCATTTTAAATATTGCAATGTTTTTGGATTGTAAACCATGTAAAAATCATTGCCATTGGTTGTATTTTTTAGAGCATAGGCGATGCTTGTTATGTATGTGTTTTTGATTTTCTATTATATTATTGTAAATTTGAAAATGATTAATCAAGTATACTGAGTTTAAAAATTTGATTCCCCATTATTTTACATTTTCTATGATCTCACCTAAATTATCGATGTTGAACTAATGAATTAATGTTGCTAAATCTGAATAAATGTTTTCTATTTGGTGTGGTTGTATGTTTTGTATGGTTTTGTTCGGGCTTATCCCTTGTTCATGTTATATGTCCATGTTGATGTGAGTGTGGATGTGAGTATGGGGTGGGGTATTTGATTTCAAGTGGAGAGATTTTTTTAGAATTGATGAACTTGTTGTGCACTGGGACTGCATCTGGGTTGTGTTATGTTTGTTGGGCATGATGTTTTTCTCCATTAAAACTATAATCAGAATTTGTATTGGTTGTTCTGCTGGATATATTGGGTATAGAATAGAGTTGGATGTTTTTTGTTTTGTAGTATTGATAGGAGGGATCAATTTGAAGAAGAATTTTGTTTCTTCATATGGGGTTTAACCTAGGGTTTCTTGATATTGCGAGGTTTCTTTGGATCTATTTCATTGGTGTGAATTTAACATGTTGGATTATTACGATTTGTGGTCAAAATTTTACCCGGTAGGGATATAATGAATAATTGAACTTCTTATTAAAGAGAAAAAATTGATTTAATTAATTTTCATGGGATGTGGTTTGAGGTTGTGGCTATTATAGTGGTTACACATTTAGATGTACTAGAAACTGTGGTTTTCTATTTGCAGGTAGGATGTTTTGAAAACCCATATTTATGGAAAAGGTGTATGTATCTATATTTATATAGGCATATTTTTGTGTGATTTATTTACACACCCACCCAAGTTAATCATTACATTCCAAACACCCCCATTTCATTATGGAGGCTCCCTTCCAAACATCCTACTGTGAAGATGTATGGATGGTCACTGGCTATTGTCTACTACCTATTCTAGGAATTGGTAGCCTAATAATCTTCATGAATGTTGTGGTGTGGTTGTGAGGTACATTTTTCTATGAAAAAGTTTTGGGTTTCCAAGATGGTTTCGAGATGATATATGGTATATTTCCTAGGATTATTCCAGATGAGGTGTGGTTGAGGCCCAGGTGTTTGCGGGTGGTATGTGATGTGGTTGTGGAACAGGTGTTTGTGGGTGGGATGCGCTAAGATTTGTATGACCGTGTTGTGGGACTAGGTTTGCGGCCCATGTGTGTGTTGGTGGGTTTCAATATGGGTTTTTTTTGAAGGGAATGGCAGAAATAGCACATTCACCATTACATCATAGCATTTAACCAGTGGGAAGTGGTGCGGTGTACCCAAAACATTAATGTGCTTGAAATATTTTTAAATTTGAGTTGCGTCATTTGGTGAGCATGACTTGTTGAGGTTGAAATTTTTAGTTTTCATTGATATGTTTTTCTAGTTTCATTTACATCTCATACTATCATTAATATGCTTCTCACACATGTTCATGAGATACATTGGTCTCTCCTACTAAGTGTACTTGTATTCTTACCCTATGATTATAAAACTTTTTTCTGGTTTCCCGGAGAATTTCCTGAACCTCACTATACATTACAAACATGGAGGTTGGGATAGTTTTATTGTCACTAATTATCCTATTTTATAATTTTATATTTGATATTCATTTTTTATTTCATATTGTTTTTTGTTTAAAACATGCATGTGGGTTGGTTTAACATTTTTTTATATAGAACATGGAGTGGTTTGGGATAACAATCATATATCCAAATAAAACATTTCTTAAAATGGGTAATGTCTCATAATTGGTGAGAATATATACGTACCATTTGTTCTATTAACCACCATGGTGCCTTCATGGTGTGGGATATAGCTATCATTAACTCTTTTTCATGTTAATGATTATGTTCATGTAATTATACCTCCCTTCCCTCATTTGATGAAGGAGGGTTGGGATAGAACTAAACATGAAAAATGGATTGGAAAATCAACACATAGGGGCATAAAAGGATCCCTATATTTTAAATTATATTTCAAATAATAAAGAAAAAATATCGTACTATTTTAATGAGTCATGGTCAATAAAAATAATGAACCAAGACAAACATTTATTATAATCTTATACTATCGCTATTATAAAAAAATTATGAAAATTTCAAGAGTTGATGTAATTGTTTTTATGTGGTATCCACATATTTAATAAATGAAGGACCAATACTACATTGATTTATTATTGATAGCCTAATTTATTCTACTAATTATAATCATGAGGAATCATAATACCCATTTTTAGTTTATGAAAACGGAAATATGATACCCATGATCCTATCAAAAATATTAAAATGATATCAGTGCATAATTAATTGTCTATGATTTTTATGTTTTATGTTATTACATTTTATAATGTTTATTTTGGAAAAAATATATAAGATATTTATTTGATAATATGGTTAGACACCTGAGATTTCAAGACACTTTTATAAAACCCTAATATGTTGTTATAAATTAACCATTACATAAATATTTTGTTCAATATCATATATCACATGTAACACTTGACTAAAACAAGTCAGGATAAATTTTTTATGATTAAATATATTAATTAAAGATAATATTTATAATATCATAGTCACGCATCTTGAAATGTAATTTGGAAATGTAAAATATCAATAAATACACATTCAAAAAGACATAGAAAATAAATTCTTATTTCTTTTTGGTTTTCTATGTAAATAATACCACCGATTATAACTAATAAAATTTAGAAGATCATAGAACAATAAAATGAATGAATGTATACATGTTAATGGGTATTGTGAATTATTGTAGGGATGTATATGAGGACTTATATAAGAAAGTAATATGCTAATTATATATATCATCATTGAACTCATCGATTTCAGTAATATTGCCATTGGATATATGGTTATATGGTATGCAAGTGGAAAATAGGTGTATTGAAATTTTCTAATATTCCATAATACATTTAATATAATATAATTATTAAATAAAAATAAATATGGAAAAAAATAAAATTATAATATTAAATAAAATATATTATAATAAAAATAATTTTTTATGATTTGCATATTATTATTATTATTAAATATTGATATATAATCTCTTATAGAAAATGAAAATAGTATCATCAAGAAAAATATAATGACATTAAATGAAATTAAATTAACATGTTTATAAAAGGAAAAGAATTGTTTAAGTAATGTGGACTAATTAATTTATAGAAATTAATACTAAAATAAGTATACGACATAGAGTAAATAACTATAGACATATAAGGGATAATAATATCATAATACACATTCAGTGAAATTTATTTTATAATATATATATAATTTTAAATTATATCACAAGTTTTTATTTGAAGGATTGATTAATCACATTTGAAAATTATAAATTAAATAAAAATATTAATATTAATAAAACATGAAGGAATCCGTTAATGAAATATTAATTAATTAGTAGAAATGATAACATCACATAAAGACAAAAATATTTTCAATTTTTATTATTATTTTATTTTATATAGATAAATAAAATTTAATAACTATTAAATATTGAATATAGTATAATTTGTCAATTTATAATCAAATATATAAATTACTATTTAATTATTATATAATAATAAATAATATTAAGAACACATAAGGATTCAAAACAATTTATTCTATATATAAATATATATATATATATATATATATATTCAATTTTAATTTATGAGACATATTTTTTATATTACTAAATTTAATTATACAAAATGGATTTAATACATACAATCAGACTAGTGACACATAGGAAGTTGTTAAATATCATTTTACATATAATAATAAGTTATTAAGGTGGAAATATTAGTTACCACATAAAGGTAAATCTTGGTGAAAAATTATAAACTATGTGGTAAATACAAAAAATATAATACTCTATCTCTTAATATATGTATGAGGTATTTATTGTTGAAAACATATTCCATATCCATTATTTTCCCCTTTTTCTATTATTTTAAAATGAAAACCATTACATTAGTGATTGATAATTTATTGAAATGAAACTCAAAACACACCTATGAAGAGACATGCCTAAAGTATACAACCAAAAATATTTGTTAAAATATCCCACGAACCACATTACATTCTTTGCTAAAAAATAATTCTTAAATATTTTGAAAACATTGTCATCTTGATGGAATCATAGTCTCATTATTATAAAGTATCCTATTTGGATTTAGAGGGACCAAACTATTCTATAAACACACTTTTTTTATATTTAACTAAATTCTTATATAATGTCTTTATTGAAGACATTCTCCAGAGTATTGATCTTATAATAACATAATTATACTTTCTAATAAAGAAGGATACTTTTATATAACACTTAATTTTAAACAGATTGAGATTTTCTGAATTTTTTTATTTTTAAATGTATTCTTTTGATATTTTATGTTACACACAAAAAATGGTAAGCATACATTACATGAAATGCAGAGTGTATCTTCCATTACACATAACATACCATACAATTAAAATGTTACAATTTAATATGGTAGTAATTTCCCCTCTATTGGAATAGTATTTATGAATAGAATTGAAAAAATTAATAATATATATCGTTTACTTGGAATATATATGAATTATTTTTATAAAAAAATGTTATAAATTATATAATACTATTTGGAATTATGGGAAATCATCTTCTGAAATAATAATTTCATGCACATAATTGTCTTTTATATCAAAACAAATTATTAGATGATTTAAATTATATTTAATAATTATATATTCAATAAAATTATTAACATACATATTATGTGTTTTATATATAATAGATAATAATAAATACAATTCTTCAATTAAAAACAATATTTTTATAAAAAATCATTTTGTCAGATTTTTCACACATATTTAAACATTAATATTTTTGGAGCATTTGAATATTTATTGGAAAAAACTAAAATTTATATTTGAAATCATTATATTAAAATTACATTTGAGTGAGTCATTGATAATTTTCTAAGAAATTTTTTTCGATGAATGGTGTCAAATAGTTGTTTTTATTAAGAATTATTTTAATTCATTTTGAAACATCAATGTTTTTAAATATGGTTTTAAGGGTAATATAATTTCAATATAATTTCAATTATTTAAATTTATTTATTTGAATATATTTAATATTGATTTTTTGAAAAAGAATTTTAATAATTTGATCAACTTCTCTTTAGAAATCCTATTTTCCAATAAATATTTGGGAGTAAATTTAAATTACATTTCCGCACTTAAATTAGTTAAATTTTGGAAAATTATATTCCATATTTACAATAATAATAATTAATATGTTATATGAATTTAATATTATTGTTTACCACAAGTATAGTGCTAATTGTAAAAAAATTTCATTAGTTATATTAAAAAAGTGATTATTAGGGGCTAAATCTAAAATGATAAGTATTAAAAACTACAAAAAAAATTTCTAACAACCATTTTAAAGCCATAATTAGAGATTATATATTCTTGGATCGATAATATCCCATTTTGGAGGTTTAAGTATTTTTAAGGATAGTGTAACACAATTTTCTTTTAAAAATTACTATTGTGCCACTCCCCATAAATATAAATATTCACATCGTCTACTCATTTATTCAGAATTAAAAAACAATTATTTCATAAAATACCTACAAAATGAAATTAATTAATTCCCAAAATTAATCATATAACCCTTATTTTGATAATAAATTTTACATGTTATTCCTTTTTCTGAAAACCAAATGATGTTGTTTGAATAAGTGGAAATGTCCATAAATTAGAGATTTAATTCATTTCATCTTCATTATCCTTAAATTCATAAAAGTTTCTGATTATATAATATACATAGTATCTTTACTATTGTTATATGGTATTATATTAATTTTATATCATAAATCCTTCTCCTTTTTCACCAAATGTGTTACAAAATCATCATTCTTGGGTAGGAATGACTACATCCTCATGGACCAATGTTATTCATTTTCAATAAAAAAATATCATGGAAGGATATGAATATTTATAATATATATATATATATATATATATATATTTGTATTTATAGTGGTTATGGAATGATTAGATCACATCTTCTTTCATACATTCCATTCTCTAGCAATACAAAAACATCATTTGTGTGTACGAAAAACTAGAACCTTGCGAAGGAATGTGATTCTTTCATGAATTACATAGAATGTAAAAAGGATGGGTTTTATGAACATACTATATATATAATAATTATTCTAAAATGGAAATATATTATTCATCATTCTTTCATCCCCTCAGGAAAATTGAAACAACATTCATTCATACGTAAGACATAATACCTCTATGAAAGGTGTACTTCATTTTCTATAGATAAACATTAAGGATGACTCAAAATAATAATATGATGAATATATAATATATGTATATTTTGTTTAAATTTTAATTATTATGGAATTGGGATCATTAGATGAATACCAAAAATAACAATTCAAAACTTAAATTAAAAACAATGTAGTTAATGCACAAAACATGAAATTCACATGGTATAGTTAAAAAACTTATAATAGAAGGTAATAATTTTATAATATATAATAGGAAATATATATTTATTATTATTTAATATACTATTAATAATCATCTATTTATTATATGAGAGGTTGAAATCTTTATGATTGATTTTGAGAATTATTGTATGTGATTTCCATATCAATTTTATTTTTCTATGAGTCACAATCAATATACAAAATTAATTTCCATAATATGTTATATAAAATTAAAATTAATGTATTGTATCATTGTTATAATTAATATTAGGAAGGTTTAGATATAATTGTTATGATTTCTCTATCTTGGTGTTTAGGATACAAATGTTACCAAAACTGTAATATATTTTGTCTGAAATAGACATCATGGGGTCATATGTTATATAATACACATATTAACTAATATGAGGTTTATATATTGTTTCTTTGACATTTTATATCATGAATCTCTTTATATTCAAGATATTATATTTTTTAGATAATTTTATACTTTTATGTGGATTATGATTCTACATAACAAACATGTTATGAGTTTTACATTTCAATCCATTTGTCAATCGAGATTGATTAGTGTTTTCTTCAAATGATTAATAATTATGCCTACAAACAGTATAATATTTGATATGATTATGTCATTAATAAAATTAGTCATTGATGACATTTTTACACATATATTTATTATGTAGAAACTTTTTTCAATATAATCATTATTTGGTTTTCCTAACAATTACCATTATTGGTTTACAACAATTTCCAATGAATATCTATTTTAACATGTTAAAAATGATAAAAACTACCATCCATCTAAAAATTATTTTCATTTAATCATAACAAATATGAGTATAATTTTTTTCTTAATGACAGTTATATTCAAAATGATATATGTTTTAACGTTTTTTTAATGAGGAAATAATATATTCCTCATGAAATGTTTTAAATTATTTTTATTGATTCCATTACATGATTTTAAGGACATTTTTAAATAAAATGATTCAAAATTATTTGATGATTCTTTAGATTTAAAAATTTATTCTCAATGAAATTTTATTTCCAAATTAAATTTTTCATATGATCTTCCATGTCAATTTCCATCTATAATGAATTCATTTTATGCAACTTTTTACCAAATAGAGATATTGTCCAAGGATTACATTCATATTCATTATCTGGATTGTTTATTTTTATAATGACATAATGATTATATAATCATGTTGTATTCCATGGGTTATTCCATTATATAATATATAAAAATCGTTCTTCTTATTCATTGTTTTATTATGTTATTTAATGATTAACTAATAATAAAACATGTTTAATTTCTTAATGACTTGTTATGTTGAAATTTTCATAAAAACTATTTTTTTCTATGGATCAAATATAATAACTATTTAGATTATAAGTAGGAAAACATATAAATGTTTTTCATTATGAAATGGATGTTCTGTTGAAACCAATTATGGTTTCAAATTTATAAAATAGGATAGTAGTTACATTATAAACATTGACGTGACAGACCTATATCTCCAACAAACTAAAGAGGTAATGATTGATATCTCATGTGAATAATAATATTGGAATTGGGTGTAAACCTAGTTATTATGGTACTCTATCAATAATGATAGTACATTGAGTGAACCCTAACTACTAATTTGGGTTGGGGTGTGCACCCACTCAACTATGAGTGTTTGGGAATGGATCAATGACTACTACGGAAATTAGTTTTTATGTTTATCTTTATTCCCTAATTCTATGTACTATGTCAATGTTATGAACTCAAGGTTCATATTAATTGATTTTATAATTATTCATTTCTTATGGACTACCATCAATTATTCCATAATTAATGATATTATTTTTTTATATGAAGGTTAAGTATTTAATAATTTATACTCATGTTCATAGACACTTATCCTCAATATATGTTGACAAGTTTAAAATTTTTACCCTTACCGATCATATGATCTCACCCTTTATTATGTTTTTTCCAAAGTTAACAATGATAGATATTATACATTATATATCATTTATTTTTTCTATTTATATGGATATATTAATTAGATTATGTAGAATTCTTATGAACTAGTTTCTTTGTGATTCTATGTTTTAAAAAGAAGTATTCATTTTTGATCATCATTATTTAGTTTTTTTAAGGTAAATTGTATAACCTTAGAGATATAATATCAAAATTTGTGAATTATTTTATTATATAGTTGGTATCAAAGTAAAGGTCTTGTTAACTATTGGATCAAGAATAAGAAAATAGTAGTGAGATCACTATGAATATTTATAAGGATATGTAATGTAATATGTATAAGGATAAGTCAATGTATGTGTTAAATTAAAGGAATACATCGTGAATTTTTTGTAAAATGATTATGAGAGTTTTTCCCATGATTTTTCATACCATATGGGTTAATAAAAGTGGATTTAGATCTATAATAGAGGTACCTAAGGTTAATAATTATGATAAGGAACACGATTAACCATGAATGTGATCGAAACTATACTGATCAGAAATCATGTTGGATGATGAATGAAGTGATGTTTATTAAGATTAATCTAATTCAGTTATCATGATATATGACAAAAAACATCACCTTAAAAACCTCTTAGAATAACGATGGATGTGAATTATGATATTTATTTAGATTTCTTATGTAACATCACACATAAATAAAAATATTACATTTATATTTCTATTAATATTTAAAAATAAGATATTAATTTAATGTTAAATAGGAAACTTTTTACGACACCATGATTGAATTTCAACAATGGGTATATATGAAATCATACATTTCACACAACATTGAGTTATACCAAATAATAATATAATAATAATAATATTATTATAAATGGTAGTTAACACATTGCCTTTATATTTCTTGGAATTAACATAACAAACTATATTATGATTTTAAATATTTATTAAATTTTTACAATTAATCAAATGAATATTAGAGGCTTCGAATAAGAATGAATCTGATTTAAGAATGAAATACCTAATATTTTTTAAAATATCATTTTACCAACTTCTGATGGATATCTATATTTAAATATAGTATTTGTCACATTTATATTTTCACTTTAAAAAAATAAACATCTTCTGTAGAATAAGAACATGAAAATTTACCTTTGATGAATTTTTTTTATTTTTGTGCTAAAATTTATATTTTTATGAATAGTGATCAATACTTCATTTTAATTCAAAATTATTTTTTTATCTATTTTATTTATATCATTAGATTATTATTATAATTGGTTTTAAACTGTACTTCTATTATATATTTTTTTCATTTAATCCAATTTTATTCATTTTAAAAAATTTCACCTGGAAATTGGGCATAACCACATGCCAATATTTTGATAGTTATAACTACTTAAAACCCTTTTTTTGGTTTTGAAAACAAGATTAAATTTTAAATTCATTATTACAATTAATATGCTTTTAATTTAAAAAAATTTACTCAATATTTGGATCAGGAGGTCCAAATTGTTTATATATGTACCATTTATTTTAGATATTATCAATTGTGACTTTGTTAACTATTTTAATTACCATGGTTAAAGTGTAAATCTTGTAAATAAGTTTAAAAAATTATATTTTAATAATATTAAAAAACCCTAAAACATATGCTAATCCTATTTGAGGATATATTTTGGAAAATTGGCATCCTGTGGTGGATTTTTAGACCCCCTGGATCCACTTGGTGTGAGAATGACTTTTTATAATAATAAATTTAATGTAAAGAAAAAGGTAACATAAACATGTCTTTTTTACAAAAACTATTAGTATATGGGGTTATGTAAATGATATATTAAAATATAAATACAAATTAAATATCTGAAAATATTCTCTACATCATCATATTTCATTTATAATTTATTATACATGAAATAAAAAATTTATTTATGACACAATGATGATGTCGTGATTACCTTATTAATAAATTACTTAAATAAATGAGATTAAAATTATTCAAATATATTTATTTCAAATATTTTTATGACTTCCAAGATTTTTAAGGATTTCTATGACTTATTATCTTTGAATTAATGATGTTGTTTAATACTAATAATGATTTTTAGGGTTTCAAAAATGTCATTATATGAATAGTATAAAAAATTGTCAGAAATGAGTTTTTAAAACAAATACTATTTTATTAAATAATATAACAGACATTAAAGTATAGTAATCTTCTAAAGGAATTAAATAGCATTTAAAATTTCATTGGTGAACCACTTGAGGATCTATTGGCATTTTATATCATATATATTATCCATATATTATGAATATTCAAGATGATATGGTAAAAATTAAATTAGATTACTAATGGTTAAAGATAAATGAAATATTCAATTTGGGACCTATAATTGTAAAACATCAATTGGATGAAATGATTTATAACAATACTCACCTTAAATTCTAATAAAATGATTTTGGGACCTTCAAAAATTGAAATTTACTTTATAATAATATAATCTTTCAAAAAATTTCTAAAGTGCCCCACCTCCCTCTAATAAATGGGAATCACTTATAACCCTTAATAACACCTTTCAAAACCCTTTTCACATCAAAACCCTGCCCAAATGAGATCATTTCATCCCTCTATTCCAAATAGAATCCTTAACTTGAGTAGAATACAATTCAAGAAATCCTTTTAGCTTAAATCAATAGGATTTATCTGATTTAGAGGTAATGTCTTCCCTCATGTTTTTTTTCGTTTATTTTCCTCCTTCACTCTATATTATATTATTATTATTTTATTACATAAAAAAATAGTATCCTCAATATACTTGTATTTTTCTATGAGAGTTTTTTTAACTACATTTACATACACCTACATCTAATTGATACAGACATACTCTTTTTTTGTATGGCAAATTATCACCTCACAAAGCAAAGATTATTCAATTTTCCCCAACCACGACTCATGGTGACCATTATGATGGAGCTATATTTATATATGATTTATAGTTTTTTATATTGACTCTATGGTTATTTAATATTTATTTACAACATACCTTTATTATGTTCATGATGTGTAAACATGATAATTTCATTTGAGGAAGTGTAGACTACCGCCCCCTCAATGTGATATAACTCATTCATGCGATACGTGGAAAATATAAAGTATGGTGTTAATGATCATATGTAAAATATATAAAATATGATGTAATACCTGAATTATAATATACTTTTGTGTCATTATGTTTTCATTCCATTAAATAAGAAATAGAAATTAAATTAGAGTTCATGAATAGGTATGAATTACAGACTCCATCAACGGTGCATTTAATTTCTTATTTCCATATGTTATGGACTATTATTAATACATATATAATGGATATATATGACATATATGAATAATATTATCGATATAATTTACTTTTTATATCATGGGAAATTTTTAATTATAAAATGTTCACTTTTTACTCAAGTACTGAATATCGACAAAACGACTGATATTAACTTAAATAATTATGTAATGTTTATAACATGACAATAAGTGATACAAAAGGAATAATAAACATAAAAAATGATCTGAAGCAAGTATTAATTAAATTAACTTTATTATTTAGGTAGAACAAGGTACATGCATGACGAGTCTAACAGAAGGTAAGGGAACTTCAGGACCCAATTTCCATTCATTGGGTTAATGTTCTACTTCGTGAATATGTCATGATATTATAATGCGATGAATAACTTATGATATCCTATAATGTATTTATAATTGATTTATGTATACTTTTATTGAATACACATAATCAATCTATTTTATTTACAAAATTATATTTTTAGGGGTTTTTTTCTCATTCTCTGTTAATCGAGGAATATTTTGATATATAAACAAATTTCATTATTATATTACATAATAAACCCCTTGGAATTTTACTTTCATTCAATGAGAATATTTTTTATAAGAAAATTTTTACTCTGCGAGAACATGAATTCTTATAACATATCCCGTGACAATGGAATTTCCACTAACATGAGAATTATTTGATATATGGCTTCGTTATCATGTTTTAATGTTTTTAGAAGAAAAATGAATAACATATAAAATATTTAAAAAATTTGGTACTCAAAATGGTTTTTTAAATATATGGAGTATTTAAATATCTTGAAATTATTTTTATATTTGATATTGAAATTTTTTTAGAAAAATATTATTATTTTTAATAATTTATGTGTTATGATTATATAATAGTAGTTGGACATTTGGTGGGCGGTTATGTGAAAAACCAATGAAGAATTGTTATGTGAAAAAACAAATGATGGGTGGTTCCTTGATAAACCAAGTATGGGTGGTTATGTTATAACCTCCAATGCATTAGTTGTGGAAGTTGGTCGTATGTCTATTCTATTTAGTGATATGTGTGGAAGTTGACTGTATGGTTATTCCATTTATGTTTTTTATTTCCCCAGTTACCATTATATGTTATATGTTTTTAGGGGATTTTGGTAATCTTTTTGTTATAGAGAGGGTAATTAATGAGATTATATTTAGTGATGTATATTTACCACTTCTTAAAAGTGAAAAGTATTACTTTATAAAAAAGAATTCATGGTTTTTATGTTATCCCAACAATAAAAGTATTCTTTTATTAGGTCTCCATTACTGAGATTTTATTTCGCATCACATGTTATAATTTTTTTTCCAAAGGACATAAAGAACGGTATATTCATAGGTGGGATGACGGAAAATTTATGCAATTATAATATGAAATGACGTCATGTATAATTTTTTTAAAGAGTTTTTATTTTATGAAAAAAATGGTATTGAGTGAATGTGTATTATTTGATTATTCAATATGTTATTCTTATGTTATGACCTAATTCTATAAGGATATAAACCTGAAAAATCCTCAATGTGAAATAATGTCCATTTATTAACTTATCTCAATGTTAAGTATTATTAAAGATGGGGCCTTATAGTTGGTTTCAGAGGTTGTTTTAGACAACCATATGAGTTAGGATATTGTTCAATTAATATCAATAAATTTATTTATAGTAATTATGATGTTATATAGAATTTTATGATTAACATTTTCCTTCACCTCAAAAATTTTTGTGCTCAGAATGGTTTTTTGCAGAGGAAATAAGAATGCTATAATGGGGTGACATCAAGAGGAAGAGAAGCATCTATATCAGAAAAATGAGAAGGTCGGAATATGAAATGAATATTTTATTTCAATGATAGAATTGATGACTCGGGCTATAAATTGTTGTGGTGTCCAAGAACGAGATGAACTAGACCAACTATAGAGGCATATGTTGATCGTATATGATATCAAAAAGAAAGTTCCCCCCATCATTCAGAGGATCCTCTTACCCTGTGCAAAAAAAATGGTGGATTAAATCATTGTAAATGAATTTTGAGGGAATGGGTTGTTCATACACTCAAAATTCTAGTATTTATATTTATCATTTTGAAAGTGAATCTGATCAATGGTGGGCAATGATTAAAAATATAAGAGGAAGTGAAGAGATTTATGCCATGAGATGTGATTAATTTTACAATATCTTCCTTGAGAAATATTTTCTTAAGATTTTTCATCTTAAGATGTTAAACCAATTATAAGAATTGGTACAAAAGAAGGAATATTTTCTAACTGGATACAAATAAAATTTCACTTCTTTTTCAAGGTATGCCAAAAATTGTATCTTGGATATTAAAAGTAAGATTAATTGTTTTACTCAATATTGAATCCAAATTATCTAAGGGTGTTAAAATATCATGAGTTAAAAATAAAGGAGAAACATTTTTGATGTGTTGAGAAGGTAGAAATTGAGTTTTCAAATGAGCTTGTATTCCAGGAGAGAAAATAAAAGAAGCAAACTAGTTGGCAGGCAATTGGAAAGAATTCATCTAAGATATCTGGATGTATGAATTCCAAACTTCTTACTATAGATAAGAGTGGTAAAAAGAATCATGTAGAATGCCCCTAAAAGAATGAGAAGTTGTTCCAATGTGGTAAGACATATCATATTTCTCATAACTGTAAGGAAGATGTCCTGGAAGGGAATGAATAAATAGAGGTAATATACATTAGTTTCAATGAGCATGGACATTATCCCAATGTATGTCCAACATTTTTTACCTTGGGTAGAAACCAACAAGTTCGAAATAATAAGGGAATGAAAAAATCATTTTCAACTACTCAGATTGATTTGGGAGCATCAAATAATGTGGTGGAAGGTATGTTACAGATTTCATCAGAATTTTGTAAAACATTATTTGACTCTAGGTCATCACATTAATTCATTTATGAGATTTTTTGTAGGAAAATTGGATGTAGAAACTCATGATATTGATAATGAACTTTTGTTAAAAACTCTGAGTGGAAGTATAAAAGCCACCAATATTTATAGTAATCATCCTATTACCATTAGTGGGATAGTGTTTCATGCAAATCTTATTGAACTTTTCATAGTGGAATATGAAATAATTTTGGGTATGGATTGGAATTCTGTTTATCATTCCTAAATATATTGTAGAGCCAAGAATGTTTTAAAAAATGATTTCTTTCCTTTAATAATATATCATGATGTTAATATATTTATTAATGAATTTAGTGAATGTTATCTAGAACATATTGATGAAAAAAATGAAACAGTTTTGATTGGTGACAGTCCCATGTTGAATGAGTTTTATTATGATTTTCCTGATGTATTCCCAGTTATTGTTCCCAATTTGAAGGTTTAATTTACAATTAATGTAGTTCTTGGTAAATAAAATTTTTCTAATACACCTAAAATAATGGCTCATGTTGAATTGGTGGAACTAAAAAAATCAGTTAGAATAATTTATTGATAATGGTTTCATTCAACATAGAACATCACTAAGGGTCCCTAGTTTTATTTGTGAAAACTAAAGATGATTATATGAGAATATTTATTGATTACAGGTTCTTAAATAAAATAACTATTATGAATATGTATCAATTTTGTCATTTCGATGATTTTTTTCATCTCCAGGGATCCATGTATTTTTTGTAGATTGGATTGTGGTTCCGGTATTATCAGATGAAGGGGAGGGGGATGATATTCCAAAAACAATTTTTCCAATGAGGCATGGGAATTATGAGTTTCTAGTTATGCACGTTGGGTTATCTAATGGACCTGATGTATTTATGAATCTCATGAATAGAGTTTTTCATCAATTTTTGGTTCATTTTGTTGTTGTTTTTATAGATGGTATCTTTTTATATTCTAAAAACTGATAGGAACATGAAAGTTACAAAAGGATCATTTTACAAACTGAAAAATAAAAGAATCTATAAGGAATGATTAGTAAGGGTGAATTTTTCATGAAAAAAAAACATTCCATTGTTATTTTTTTATAAATATTTCATAACTGTTTACCCTTATAAAACAAATGTTGTTGAAGAGTTGGCAAGACCTAACAATATCACAAAGATTTATAGTTTTGATAGATTAGCTTGTTATTACTCAAGGTTTGTTGAAAATATTTCATGGTTATCTATCCCATTATCTATGTTTACAGGTAAGGGAGTTAATTTCATCTAGACAAACAGATGTGATGATAGTTTTTATAAAATGAAAATATATTGGTAAATTCTTTAGTTTTAGGATTTCCTTCCAAGAATAATGATTTTGTTTTCTACAGTGATGCTTTGTTGAAAGGAAATGGTTGTGTCCAAGTGAAAAATGTTCATGTAATTACTTTTGCTTCACGTTATTCGATTCCTCATGAACTAAATTACCCAACACGTAATTATAAAATTGTAGTTGTTGTTTTTTCACTAATAATGGGGAGGAATCATTTGTATTGTGTAATGTGTGAAATATATACTGATCTCAAAATTTATATATATATATATATTCAATAAAAAATAATCAAACCTATGATAGCCAAGATTGATATAATTAATCATGGATTATGATATCAAGATCTATTATAATCCAAAAAATGGAAAAATAAGTAAACGACTATTTGTGTCAAAAGATTAATTATAGATTAACCATGATTTGTTTGGAATGAGATCCTTTGGTTTTGATCAAATTAGTTTTGGATCAGAAGCTGTTGGGGTAGAAAATTCTACTGTTACATTTTAGGTGCTAGTGAAATCAATGTTATTAGTTAGAATTAAGAAAGTGTAGAAAAGAGACACTGAGTTATAAAGAATGATATAATTGGTTCATAAGGGTATGATACCTGAATTGAACATTGATAAATACTGTTTTTAAGGTTTTTAAAGAGTTTATGTGTGTCTTTTGTTTTCTCAGATGAAGAATGTGTAATTATATGAAGCTCTTAGTTCCCCATTATAAGTTCATCTTGGATGTACGAAGATGTACATAGATCATCTGGTCTGTTTTTGGTGTGATGGAATGAAAAATGATATTGCTGACTTTAATATAAATTGTTTTATTTGTGAACAACATAATGTAGAGAGGCAGTTACTGAAAGATATGCTTCATAATTCTCTAGGACCATAATGGAAATGGAAAATTGTTTCCATGGATTTTATAGTGGGGTTCCCAAAAACATCTATAGGTAACAATGAAATATGGGTTATTGTTGATTGATTAACTAAATATGCACATTTCTTTCCTATTCGAGACATAAAGTCTCTAGATCAACATTCTAGGTTGAATAATAAAAATATTGTCAGGTTGAATGGAATTCCCATCTCCATTGTATATTATTGTGATCCAAAATTTATTTCTACCTTTTGGAATGGATTTAAAAAGTCATTGGGTTTTGAATTAAATTTCAGTATATCTTTTCATCCCCAATCAGATGGGTGGTCATAATGAACAATTCACACACTAAATGATTTTCTACATCCTTGTTTAATGTATTACTAGGGATGTTAGGATCAACATATTTAATTGTTTGAGTTGACTTATAATAAATATTTTCTTTCCATTATACGTTTGGAATCATTTTTGGGTATATATGGAAAGAAGTGTTGAACAAAAACATTTGGGGATTGAGTGGGTGAATGGAAGGTGATGTGAAAATAATTGGTTGAAGAGGTGGAATAAATAGTTCATTTGATTCAGAAGAACATGAGAACAACTCAGAGAAGTACGAAAAGTAGTGTCGATAACCTAGAGAAGGATTATTATTTCACAGTTGGTGGACATTTATTTCACAATTTATCTCACTAGAAAAGTGTGATGCATTTTGGTAGAAGGGAAAGATAAGTATGAGGTTCATCAGACCCTATGAAATCCAAGAGAAATATAGATCAATTTCTTATAGAGTGTCTATAACCGAAATTTTATCCCAGGTACACAATGTTTTTCATGTTTCAATGTTAAGTAATTATATTCCAAATCTATCTCTTGTTTTGAGTCTAGAAGAAGTTCAGTTTGAAGGGAATCATTCATGTGAGGAATAAACTATTCAGATTCTTGATTGAATAGAGAATGTTTTACAGAATATGGTAATTATTTAGGTAAATGTTTTATGGGAAAACCATATGGTTGAAGAGGCAATGTGGGAATATGGAAATGCAATGAGGGATAAATACCCTCACTTATTTTATTAGTTAATAGAATTGTGTGGACCCAATTTTCAAAAGGGGAGAATGATGTAACATCCTAGGTAACTAAAAGAAAATGACATTTTTATATCTATAAATATTTTTGGATATGATATTAACATTCTGTTAGAAGAGGAAACTTTTTCTGATAGCATGCTCGAGAAGTAAAAATGGGTTTCTATGAAATTTTTTGTTGCACACAAATATGAGTTATACTGAAAATAATAAAATAATGATATTATTTTAAATGGTAGTTAACACATTTCCATTGAATTTCTTGGAATGACCATAAATAACTATATTATTATTTTATATATTTATTATATATTTTTAATTTTATCCAAAAAAATATTAGTAGCATCAAAAATGAAGAAATCATATTTCAAGCATGAAATACTCTATTTTTTAAAATATCGTTTCACCACCTTTTGATTAAAACAATTTTTAAATATAGTAATTGTAACATTCATAAATTTTATTTTAAAAAGTAAACTTATTCAATAGAATTAGAACATTAAAATTTACAATATAAGAAATTTTGGTATTTTTGTGATAAAAATCATATTTTTATAAATAGTGAAATTTTCTGGACATTAATTCAAAACAACATTTTCATATAAATTTTTAATATGGTAATATTATTATTTTAATATGATTAAAAGTTTAACTAGATTATCTTTTTACCATTTAATCAAATTTTAGTCACTGGAATTAATTTTACATTGAAATTTGACATAAACACTAGTGAATCATTATATAATTATTATTTCCTAAAAACATGCATTTTGAATTTGACAAACCAGAATTAAATTTTAATTAATTACTGAAAATAATTTGTTTTGAATTTAGAAAAATGTATTAAATATTTAGAATTAGGAGGTCCAAATTGTGTAAATGGGTGCCTTTTATTTGTAGACATTATAAATGTAACTAAAATGTTTATTTTATTTACAATAGAAAAAAGGGTAAATCTTGTCAATAAGGGTAAAAAATAATATTATAATAATACTATACTACAAAAACATGTGTTATAATCCTTTTGGATGAGATATTTCCAACAATAGTATTTATTGGGTTGATTTGGAGTCCCCATGGATCCACTTGGGTGTGAAAATGTCATTTTATAAGAATTAATTTAAAGTAATGAAAAATGTTACAAACATATGAATGTTTTACTAAAACAATTTTAATATGGGGTAATATAACAGATGTATCAATAAATAAATATTAATTATAATGAATAATTTAATTAATACATCATGGTATTTTATTTATAATTTAAATACATAAAATAAATACATTTATTTATGACACAATGACTGTGTTGTGACTTCTTTATTAGTGATTTTTTTAAATACTTGAGATTACAAATATTAAAATAAATTTATTTTGAAATTTATTTCTGACATACAATAATTTATGTGATAATTATCATTTTTTATATTTGAATTGATCATATTTTTTAAAAATAAAAAAGTAGTTATGGGCTTTTAAAAATCCATTATATTATCAGTATAATAATTCACATAAATGTGTTTTTTAAGACATAATATTTTATTAAATGAAATGATAGACCAATAAATATATAATAAGGCCATATGAATTAAATGATGATTAAAATTTAATTAAGGTAACAATTTAGTTTCTATTGAAATTTTATAGTAACTATATTAACCATATAATATGAATATACATGAACACATGGTGAAAAATAAATTAGTTAACTACGGGTTAAAGATAAATCATATGGTAAAATTTGTTACCTAGGCTTTTATAAAAAATATTGGTTGAAAATATTTAAAACAATCCTCACATTATATTAGTATTAAATGATTTTTGGACCTTTTTAAATATATATTTATTTTATAAGAAAATATTCTTTCAAGACATTCCTAATGTGCCCCTCATACCTCTTATAAAATGGCATCACCTCTAACCCTTACTCACACCTCTCAATCCCACTTGTCTCATCCTACCACTACCCAAATAATCTCCCAAAATACATATATTCCTCATATAATCCTTACGATATGCATAAGGAAACTCAATAAACACTTTTTTCTTAAATCAAAAGGAGTTACCCGATTTAGAGATAATGTCTTCTTTGATGATCTATTATTTTATTTTACATATTCACTCTCTATTCTATTCTCATTATTTTATTAAATAAAAAATATCCTAAATATTCTAGAATTTTGTTATGATAATTATTATAATTACAATTATAGAAACCTCTATCTAATTGATACGAACTCGCTATTTTGGTGTACGACGAACCACTTCCTCACGAAGCGACGATTGTTCGATTTTCCCCTACCACCTCTCATAGTGGCCATTATGAAGGAACTGTATTTATATATGATATATATTATTTTTATGTTTAATATAATATTCTGTAATTATTTATGTACAACATACATTTATTCTTTTCACGATGTTTAAATAGGATAATTTTATTTTAGGAAGTGCGGACTACCGCCCCCTCAAAGTGATTTGAATTGTTCATGCCATACATGTAAAACAAAATGGATGAAGTTAAGGAAAATATGTACCACATATAAAATATTATATTATAATTTAATTATAATATTCCTTTGTATCACTATGTTTTCATTACATTAAATATGAAATACAAATGAAAGTTACATTCATGAGTATGTGAAGCATACCGTCTCCATGAACGGTGAATTTCATTTCATATCTCCAATTGTTACAGACAATAATAAATACAAATATAATTGATATATATTTGATATATGTTAATAATATTATTGATATAATTTACTCTTGAACAAATGAAATTTTTTATTAGTAACATGTTCATTTTTTACTCATGTTCCAAAAATCAACAAAAAGATCAAAATTAACAAAAATATTTATGTATTTTTTATAATGTGTAAATAATTTATATAAAATAAATAATAAATATGGAAAGAAAGTATTAATAAAGTAGAAATTGAAACATTTTCATTATTTTTGAATAACAAATAACATACTTTACATGTCATACACAAGGTATGAGAACTTCTTTACCAAATTTCTATTCTATTTTTTAATCTTCTACTTATTTATTATGTCATGGGATGATTATGTGATAAATTAATTTTGATATCCAATATTATATTGATACATTATTTATGTGTACATATTTTAAATACACATAATTGATCAATTTTTTCTACAGAATGATCTTCATATGGGATTTTATCTCTATCTACTTTAATTGAGACATATTTTAATTTATACATGAATTTTTTTATATGGTGTATGATAAACCACTTTGAATTTTAATTTCATTCAATGTGAGTATATTTTAACAAATCATATTACTAAGTGACTAATGGAATGTTTTTAACTTATATGTGGACAACAAACTTTATGTCATCATGATAATTTTTTGATATTTGGCTACCTTAATAATAAATATTGTTTTTAAAATGAAAATAAATAAAATAAAACCCTTTTTACATAATTTTTTATTAAAATTTGTCTTTTAAATGGATGGATTATTTCAATACCTTGAAATGTTTTCTTATGATTCTAAATGAAGTTTTATTAGTGAAATGTTGATATTTTCTATATCTTTTTTGTAATGATTATATAATGGTACATAGAAATTTTACGGGTGGTTACGTGTTAATCCAATGATGGTTGGTTACATGATAAACTAAATGACGAGTGGTTCCAAGATAAACCATGTACTGGAGGTTATGTAATAACCTCCAATGAATTGGGTATGGAAGTCGGTCGTATGGCTATTCGATTTAGTGATATGTGTGGAAGTCTATTGTATTTTTATTCCATTTATATATGTTTTGGTCCAATGTTACCTTTATATGTTATATGTTTCTTTATATGGGCTTGTGGTAATCTTTGGGATACATAAAGGGTATGCAGTGAGCTAATATTTAGTAAAGTGTATTTAGCACATTTATAAGTGAAAGGTATTACATTATAATAATGTATTCATGGATTTCTTATTATCCCAAGACTAACGTATTTATTTCTTTATGTATCCTTTACTGAGTGTTTTATGATCATATCATGTTCTGAGATGTTTATCATTGTACATAATAATGAATTGAGTTATGGGTGGGATTAACGAAATGTTATTCTGTTATAAATTTAAACAATGTCATGTTTCAATTTTTAAATGAGTATTTGTCTTATGTAAAAAAATTGGTAGTGATTAAATGTGTATACTTGTAATATTTATGATTTCATGTATTAGTTATGACCTAATTCACTAAATCTATAAACCAGAAAAGATCATTGAAGTGAATTAAAGTCAAATTATTGACTTATCTCTATATTAAGTATTGTTCATGGATGGGGATTTATATCATGTTATGGATACAATAAATATAAAAGGAATATATTAACTTTATGTAGATAATGTGGCAAGAATCACAGAAGTAAATGTATCACAAGAATATGAGGATTTTCTAATGTGTAAAACAATAACTCAATTAATGTAATAGTAGTGGATAATTGAACAGTTTTCTTAAAAAATGAAATGGAATAATATTATCCCCTTGTTATCAATAATAATAGTATATTTAAAAAGTGTAATGTATAAAAAAATAGGAAATTAAATTTCCAAAAATCTAATCGCATGAAGAGAATCATAAATGTAGTACATGTAATGTTTATATTACAAATGATTAATAGACTAAAGATGAATTATTAATGGAAATATTTTTTATGGAAGATGAATATGAAGCATAATTAATTATTTAGGAATTAATTTGAATGGATGGAGTGAATATGTGGTGGTATTAAAAATTATAGTATATATATGGATTGATCATTATAATTTTATATTTATGGATTTTCACGAATATGTTGAATGGTAATGATGACCTAGAAAATTGATTTAATATGTGGGTTTCATTTTATAGAAAACATGATTATGGGAAAGGTATCCCTTAATATGGTTCTGAAGTTTATAATATTTTTATAGTTTGAATAATTATATTTTTTATAAGTATGAGGTAAATTTGATTTTATTGATGACCTCAGTATAGAAAAATAATTTTTTTTTGAAAATTTTGTTTATTCAATCATTTATTAAATTTTTAAAATTTTTTTTATCAATGAAATATATTAATAAATATATTGTTCTAATAAATTAAGTAGGAATAATGAAACATTTTTTTAGTTATTCATCATCAATATCATTATTAAAATGATTACAGGAGAATATATGATCATGTTATTCACATATTTTTCATTTAACCCTAGGAGTTACTTAATGTAATTAAGAGGATTAATGTTAACAGGATTTTTGCAAATATTGTGGTCTTACATATAAATTCATTAATTTTTATTGATTTATAATGATATCTTTTTATTAAATTATTTAAGGAAAAATATTGAGGAGGTTTTATTGATTAATGTATTCAATCACCCTATGATGATTTATTCATATTGGGTTTGTTGTTTTAATCATTTTTATATAATGATAATTAGATATGGAAGGAAATACATATCATTAAATTATATATATATTTACTTTATAGCGATCAAGGTATAAAAAATTCACCTATTAGGGTTAGTGGTTATTTGGATATTGATCATGGTAGAAATAAATATTTGATTAAGCATATTAATGGGAAAGAAACATTATTTGTATATCTTCTCTTGAATATTCAAAAACATTACAAATATAATATTTAAATAAAATGTTATACATTTTGTATAATTTATTATGAATGAAAGGAATTTTCAATTATCACATGTTTATAGATTCATTGTCATTATCAATCAACTGACCATGTGATTTATCGATATTCATTAGTATTTATGTGTTAGTAATTTTTTAAATGTAAATATTTTTTAACACATATTTTATCCTATTTGGAAACGTATCATAACATTTTAGTAATGATATTATTTCATGAAATTCTATATATTAAAGAGAAATATTTTTTAGCCATTTTGTGATTTGGGTTTCCCATATTAGGATTTCCAAACGTTAAACCCATATTTACCAATCAAAAGTTCATCATTTTTGGAGTCTATTTTTAGGGGGGTATAGTGAATCACTAAGAGATATATTAAAATATTCATTTTTGAAATAGATTTCATATTTTTGATATTCTTCATTAATTTAAATAGAATTTTATCTTCTATTATATGAGATAGTAATTGTACACTACGGTACACACAATTTTTAGTTCAGAAGAAACATGATGTATATGTAAAATATTATTATTCGGTATAACGGTAATCACATATACTTTGGGATGGTAAGTATAAATGTGATTAAAAAATTATTACATTTCTTAGTATAGAAATGTATAAAAAATTAATTATATGGTACAAAATTAATTATAATTTATAATAATACTAATTGAAAATTATGGACAGTTGTGTCTAAAAATCATTTTACACTCTAAAACATTTTATCTCAATAAATAAAAAATATAAATTTTAGGAATGATATTATTGAAATATATATATAATATATTCAATAAATATTCATATATTAAACCTATTTGTTTTCTAAAAATGATATAATAATGCATCCAATTTTATGATAATGACTTGGTTTTCAGAAAAAGTATTTTATTTCACCTTTCGGGTACATATCTTAAAATAATATGTTGAAAAATTTAAAAATATATTTGAAAATAATAAAATAATTTTAGAAATCATAATGTAAAATTACCATTTGGTGATTTTTTAATATCATTATAGAAACATCAATTTTTCATTGAATAGAGCAAAATAATAGTTTTTATTAGAAATTTTAATTTAATTTAATGAATTTTAAAAATAAATGTTTTAACATGAAATAAATATTAAAATTAGTTCGATTATATATCTATTAAAAATATTTTTACATTATATTCAATTTCATATTTAATTATGATATAAAAAATATTTTATATTTTAACTATTTTCACATTAAAAATGACATTCAAATCGCATGTGCACCAATAAATTTAAATAAAAAATTTATATATAGATGAATAAAATTTAGAAAAATATATTCCATTATTGGAATCAGAATAATTTATATTATATAATGACATAAACATAAATATTTATTAAATTAATAGAATAAAACAATTATAATAACAAACTTTTGTTGAGTTAATATGGGTTAAACGAGGTTTAAATAAATAATATAATGATTAAAATGACCCAAAAAAGTATAAAAGCTACATTTTTCTTGAAATACATCATTCTTATATCATCATATTTCTATAATGGAGCATTCATGGTCCCTTTATGTTACGATAAACAGTTGTAAACCATTTTATTTCCAAAATTTATAAGTGTGTCACTCACCTCACAAATAAAATTACCCCTCCTCTACTCTTCAATTCATAGATTGAATACCTGATAGTTCATCATTGAAATGACCAAAACACAAACTTAATTTTGTAAACACATCATATAATCCATATTATATTCATAAATCAACCATGAAAATATATTAGAATCAAACCAAATGATGTTGTCTAAAGAAGAGGTAACATATTTAATTGAGATTTTTATTTTATTTCATCCTCATCCTCCATAAATTTTTATAAAACCATTTCCAAAAAATAAAATTGTTATATTAAACATACAAATATATACTTATTATAACAGAATAACCTGAATTATTTTCCCCTTTTATCAAATGGGTTATGAAATCATCATTTTCGTGTAAATTATATCATTTCCTCTTTAATCAATGTTATTAGTTTCCCATCACTATCTCTCATTGGTGTACATAATTATTGATTTTATATATATATATTATATATGATTTTATTATTCTTATATATAAATAATATGAATTTCTAGTTCTTAATTTCCCTTCTGTGGTAATATAATAACATAGTTCATGTTTACAGTGGTCTCCCACAACTTGAAGCAATTATGTACATTAAAAAATTTCCAGGAAAGAAATATAGATTGATTTAAGGAAAATATGTGATATATAAAGAAATATAGTTATTATTTAGGTGTTAATTATAAATTTTCTATTTTTTTCTTCAGTAAAATTAATACACTTTCCATGTGTGTGTATGAAATATAATCTACATCAATGGCGTATTTTATTTTCTATCTTCAACGAATAATGATCACTATATATAGTTTAATCATAAAAAATATGATATTAATATAATTTTTAACATTTTTGATATAATGGAACCATGATCAATAGAGTAGGACAATAAGAAATCATTTCATTCATTAAAATGAACTTATTTCCTAAAACATGACATTAAAATGGAATTGTTCATAAATTTCTAATAAAATGAAATATGTATATTATATATGGAATTATATATATATATATATATGAAAAAACCAAATATTCCCAGTAATTATAATAATAGATCCATTAATAACACAGCATGTAGGGAATTCCTGATCCCCACATGTTGGACACTTGCACTTGGAAACATTCATGATATTGTTGGGAATTATTTTTCCTCCCAAAATGTTGAAAAAATATACAATTTAACATGATCAAATGAAAAATATAATGGGAGTGTAGAACCAAAATTCAAATTGTTATAAATAACCTAATTAACAACACAAAACTACCATAAAACATGGTTAACAACCAATGTCTAAAAAAACAAAGAAACCCATGCCAAAAGATCAACAGAAACTACCACATACAAGTTGTCTATTCACCTTTCTCTAACATAGGAAAAAATCAACAATATCCTAATGGAAAAAGTAGAATGAGATATAATATTCTAGTAGGGTCTAAAAAAAGATTCCATAATAATATAGATCATTAATTAACCAGGAAATGTTTTAAATTTTATATAAACTAACATGGAAATGAAAAACAATATTTTTAAAAAATTTCTCATTATATCACATTTTTTTAAAATAATTTCATTAATTAGAAATAATAATATATATATTTTTAAAATTATAAGTAATATTTAAAAGACATTAATATTAATGGAATATAGATCAAAATAATTACAAATTAGAAACATGGTCATCTAGTAATTCGTAAGATAGTTACATGTTTTTGGATCCTCACACACTCGAATATGGGATCATGGAAATATGATGACACACATCCATTAGAAACTATTTATACAAGACACATCACTATCCCATCATCTACGTGTCATATTGAACTATGTTTTACTAGAGCTGTAAATCATCAATAGAGTGTATTTTCCAATAACAGACACACTAACATTGTTTACATGTGATCTAACAAAATTAAAATAACTGGAAATTTAAAAAAACTAAAAATAGAAATTCTCAATGATAAATTTTAATAATCTAATTTCTCTTTGAGACCCAATACATGAGTTTTTAATAAATTATTAATTTTTTCAACGATAAAAGAAAATATTTCGTATAAAAAAAACATATATTCTGTTTTCTAAATTCTAAATCTAAAATCAATTCAAAAAATAAATTTCCCAATTTAATTCCACATTTAATTTCAATATTTCCATTAATTGTTCGGAATCAAACCACAATTCATTGGTATTTGGGGATTTAAAAAATATAATTCCCAAAAAAACAAATAGAAATTAAATGAAAATTATATTTTAATAATACAATTGGAATAAATTTAATTTTAATAAAGAAGATAATTTATAAATAAACTGAAATAAATTAAATGTATCCACCAACTGAGAAAATCAGATCTCATCTCCCAATTCCCATAATAGGGAACTCTAAAAAATAACAACTACAATAGTGATCTGAGAAACAGAAATAGATTCCACATATAAGATAATAGAGATAATCTCCTCAAAAATTGAAAAGTTAAATCCAACCATAAAAAGGTGAGTGGATGAGAGAGGGAGATAGAGAATCGGAGAAAAACATTCTTGGGAGAGATCAAATGACTTTTTTCTATCTTTATACTCTTCAGAATAGATATTGAGTAGCCAAAATCACCTCTAGGGCACCAATATGGAAAAAGAATTCAATATTGGATCAAAATTTATATTTGGAAAATTGAAATTGTGTTATAGTGTATAAAAAAAATTTAGAGTTAAAATTTCCCAACTGCATGTTTACTTATACAGGGCTACACAGTTTGAAACAGTATGCACCATAACCGTATGATCATCTATTGGGGTGAACGATAAATGGAGGATGAAATGTAGTTCATGAAATAAACCTAAAATATCTCATTTGATCTAGATAAAGTTCCATTAGAATATATAATCTAGAAATTGATAATATACTCAATTCAGTACGGAAGAGAAGATGTTGAATCAAACTGAACTTACAATCATATAGAGTATATAAGAGTGATATATATAGAATAGAAATATTGTACTATCTTTACTAAAGAATATATTAGGTCTAAAGTTATGAATGATTTTTCAAGACCAACTAGTTCCATGGAGAATTTTTTATGTTCTTGATTATCGTACATGGGAAATGTCTGATTCAGATCACTTGTAGATGATGTGAATAATTTTTGATGTGGATCCAAAATGAAGAAATAATGTGACACATACAGATGATGATACATACTATTTTCCGAAATGAATTTTTTGAATAATGTTGTATTGGTTAAATACCAGAATGTTTGTTTACTTGATTATAGAAATTATTTACTAATATTTTTAATTTCAGTAAATGAATAATATTTTAAATGAGTCCAAGTTTATGGGATAATCTAACAACATATGTTGTAGGTATATTTGTTAATAGATTAAATTTTGTTGTGTTTCATTCTCTATATATTTGTTTCATAGAAAACGTGATATTTTGAGATATATATTTATATGGATCCTAACATTGACAATTTTATAATTTCATGAATGTTTATTTAATTATATAAGAAACCTTTTTATAAAACTAAAATGAAAAAATATTTGAACTTCATCGAAGTAATATCAATATAAATTTTTAACAATAATTGAATTAGATCCATGGTTTACAATAAATGATCCATCTTTGAGATTGAAGAATTTTAATTCTGTGAAAAAAAATGGGATTCTATTCTTCAATGGAGTGACCATTCATATATAGAAATATATAATGATTCTGTATATTATTTTCCTATGGAATGTTGGAAGATACAACAGAAGGTTTTCCTCCTCGTTTTGGGAACGATCCACTTATTGATTTAGAAAAGAAAAATATTGATAATGACATAAGAGTTAATAATGTATTACTCTAAAAACATAATGAAAGTTGATTTCATAGATTAAATAAATTTTCAAAAGAAATATCTAGGATAAATTGAATAAAATTTATGAAGAACATACATGGTGTAAAAGAAAATATTACAACATTTGAGATTTAATTATGAGTGTTTGAGAATGGTTTCATAAGAATGACACTGTGACTTCTTCATATTGGTAAAATCAATTGTTTTCACCATAAGATGAATTTGTGATAAATTTGAATAATCAACAATTGTTGAATAGATCTTTATAAGTATTCTAGGTATGTTTGATGAAAAAGAATCATTTTTGGAAAATAAAGATACTAAAACTCTTTCATTGGATGATCTATAAAGTACTCATGTTACATATGAGATGTAATGATATAATGTTATGAAATAGATATAAAATAAAGATAAAGATCTATCCATAAATTTTTTATTAAAATGGATAAATAAATATATATTAATTACTGAAGTATCAATTGATTCAATGGTTTATGAAGAAGCTGATGATTCTAATAATTTTTTTTTCGTCATTCTATGAAATACACTAAGGTTAAATGGAATTGAAAAACTATACAATAATTAAATTATAATCATAAAATAATTTTTTCTTAAAATATTCCTAGAAGAATTGTTGATGAATATAGTTATAAATAATATTATGGGAAGCCTAGTAAATAAATGTTGATGAATCATAAGGGATAATTGCCAAATTATAAAAAGAAAAAATATCTCATTAGAAGAAAGAAGACTTATTCTACATCGGATGATGAATATGGTCATCAACTCAACATTATATTTCAAGTTAAAAACAAATGTGATTCTCTAGGAAGTGATGATAATGATGAGGAGATAATAGAAATAGAATATATTTATTAAAAAATTAAGATTTAAATTAAATAAAATGTGCAACTCAAGAAACAAAAAATATAAGTTGAAGAATGATGTTAAAGAAAAAACATTTGAGAATAGAGATCCTAATAAAACTAAATTTTTTTGAATGAAATTTATCTAGAAAAGGGAATCTCAACAAACTTAAAAGCACACATTTTGATGAATATAAATATGACATGTTAAATATATATAAATCGAAAAAATTAATAGATTATTTGAATGGTATGTTGGATGAGAAATAATTAATGTTCTTAGAAACACCATTATCATTTCTTACATAAAAAAATTTAGATAAGAATTTTGAGATAAAACATCCCCAAAATGTTGATTATAAATTTTAAAATTCTAAACAAGGTGAAAATGATGGTTTATAAAATGAGTGGGGTGAAAACAAATTTCACCATGAATGAATGAAATTTAATAGGAATTTGTTCTACTTATAAATGAGGTCCATGATTTTTAATGAAACAATAAATAATATTTTCAGATTAGTTTGACTATCAATTTGAATTATCATTATTCCAAGGTCACAACTGGTGTTTTGGAAATTTCATACATAGAGACTATTTATTATGGTAAAAAAACTTCTATACTAGGAAATTGTAATTATTAAAGGGTAGTATTGATGAACAATGAACATCAATGTCCTGCAATAAAAATTTAAAATGGAAATGGAAATTCCAAAGATACAAAAAGTAAGGTTTGTTAAGAATGTGGATAATTTTAACATGTTTCGTCTAAAAATATAGTGTGCTATTCATTTTTACTATAGAAAGTTTACATGGTAAAAAATATAATATAAGTAAAAAAACAATCGAACAAAATGAAAATAAAAAATATTATAATGATGTTGGAAAAGCTAATAAAAATATATCAATATATTCTCATTTTTAAATTCAAAATAGAAGCTATGAAATGTGAAAATGATGTGAATGTTACTAAATATTGTTTGACTCTCGATATTTATCAAGAAGAAGACGTGAATTAGTTGTTACGAAATCATTTTAACAAAAATGATACTATAGAAGAAAAAAATTTAAAATCTTATGAGATGATTTTGTTGATTAAAAAAATCTTTTTTTTAATATCAGAAGGATGAATAGAAAGATGAAAATATAGCCTATGAAAAATCTATGAAGAAGATTATAAAGTCCATTTTGAGGGAATAATAACAATTTAAATTTTGAGAAACTAAAATTTACCACCTTATTCCTGAAAATTTTTATGTTTACTAACATTTAGTGAATTGATGGTGTTGTTGTAAGGAATATGATAATTTTAAGTCTCTTTCTATTTTTACAAAAGAATGTAATAAAAATTACAATATTTGAGTTTTTAAAAGATGTAATTATAATCCTGAAAATTATGATGTATTTATAGAGATTTGAGTAAGTTACCTCTATCTTAAAAAATTACATTGATGAATTCCCAAATTAAGAGAATGTTGAAGAAGAAATTTTAAGGTATTACATATTTGTTTTTATGGAAAACATTGATAACCTTGATTTTACACACTTTTATTCTATTATGAGTTCATCCATGTAGATATTTATTTATTAAGTTAAATACAATATATTTAGATAATAATGGGATACTAATGTACTCCAAAAAATTATAGATTCTTGCTGTTTATATGAAATGTTCCAATGGTTTTAAATTAGAAAATTAATCAATATGGAAGTAAACATTTAAGGATTATACCTTTGAAATTAATATTCAATATGGTGGAGATAATATATTAAGGGGGAGATAAGGAATATATGGGATATAAAAGAAGAAATAGAGAATAAAATATGTGACATGAAAATAATATGTGATTCTATTTTTAGGGGGTGAAAAAATTTTATTGCAGTGTGTATTGAAAAAAATTTATGGGGGGAGATTTTTGGACCCATGTTATGTTATTTAGGTATATTTATCAATATATAAAAATGTTGATGAATAATTTATTCTTATTGAGAAAAAAATTGTAGTCAAAATCGATTTGATATAAATATATTACTTTGTTAGATAGTATTTAAAAAATATCAGATGTAGTTTAGAGAACTTTTGATGAAATGATTATGAATGAATGGAATAGAAAATATACAACCAATAATATTAGTGTAGAATTGTAAATAATGAATTTTTGGATAAAAAAGAAGATACCATACATTTATTAGGAAATATAACAATTTTAAAAAATGATTTTTCAAAGGATCTATATCGCAATAGATGGAGTTCATGATTAAAAAAATTACTAAAAAAATAGATTTTTTGGTTTTCCAATGAGTGTATTTATGGATTAACACAAAATAAATTTCACAGACTTTGATGGATTGTTCACATACTTATTATAAGGAACATAGAATAGGAGATTAAACAACAATAGTGGTAGATGATTCTCATAGTAAAAATATGACCAGTATAATGAACATTATGATGACTATGTAAGAAGAACATATCAAATGATTCTTTTATTACATGGGATTCCACCTGTTTTTGGGAGTCATGTTATTTTTGGAAGCCATCCAGTTATTTGGGATACCAAAAATATAATGTTGTTTATGGATATAAGGCGAGGAATTAAGCCTTCCACAAAGCGGCTTTGTGCTATGTGGAATTTTTAATGAAAAATCTATGCAAGATGCTCATATTTTGTGAGATGATCATAGTATATTGGAGTAAAACTATTAATTGTGAACTATACTTCAACGAGTTCTAGAGAAATATAGATTAATGTATTTTGAAGATAAATTTGTCTATATAAATAACCATAATCTCAACATTAGAGATTGATTTTTACCAAAAAAAATTATAGATGATAGAACAATTCATATACGTTTGAAAGAGTTTATATAAAATAGGTTCTAATATGTAGAAGTGTTCCTAGGAATAATGTTCATAAAATGATCTTGGGGTCGTGATGTATAATAATTCTATGGAAGGAGACAATATGAGACGAAAATTCATAGAAGTAACTTCCATAGCTCGAGAGCTCGGAATGGATGGACAAGAAATAAAAGGTTGTCTATAAAGAATCAGTATTTAATAGAGGTATTATACATCTTTGGAAATGTTATTTCACCGAGAAGAATACGGCATCCATAAATCATTTGTTTCATATAGGTAAAGAAAATATATGGAGGGTGAAATGAAGGCCATGGCAGTTAAATGAAATATCCCGTTTGTGTTGAGAAAGATCCATCCGAACATGTGAGAGGGTTCTTGAGATTCTATTCAACTGATGGTGGATAAGAAGAAGAAGAATTAGGCCAAACTGACCACCAAATAGAGGCCATCAGAGTGAGTTTTATAAAATAATATGATTCGATAGATATTTCATAGAAGACTACAATACTGAGGTTTTGGAAGAAGGTCAAGACCAAAAATTTCCATAGATAATTGATGATGTTCTTAAATACAATACATGTGAAAAGTTAAATTCAGCATACCTGTGGATGATGTGAATACATTGTGAGGTATATCAAAAATGAAGTAGGAATGTTATAATTGTTTCTGTGGATACATACCGGTAGCATAGAAGTCTATTTTGATTCTTTTTGTAATAGATATTTACCAATTACTAAAAATGATTGTCGATGGGAATTGAATACAGGAGAGGATAGTGGGGGAAGAGTGAAATATAACAGAAATATATGGTACTAAATTATAGAAATTTTTACTTCTTATTAGATTGTATTTGGATTGAATATAGTACAATTAACATTGTTCGTGGGACAATCCAATATAGAAATGAGTAGGAAATTATAAATATCTTATTAAATATTGTGGGTATCCTTACCATTTTATTTTATTCATAAAAAACTTGAGGTTTTCGATATATATATATATATATATATATATCAGTGAAACATATCTCTAACAAGTTTCATGGGATAATAATGTTTTGGTAATGTGGTTAAAAAAATTATTATAAACATGAAATGAACAATTAATTCACCCCTCTCATTGGTCCCGATACAACGAGAGAGAATAAAAAATTCATCACGATGACTTCTCTTAAGACAATTAAATTATATAAAAACTCATGGGTGATATGCTTTGGTTAATTTTAATTCATCATAGAATCCTTAATGATGGAATTTACTACCTCTATTTTTATAATAAAATATAAAACCCTTGAACTCAATTTCATCCTTCTATTTATAATAAAACACATTGAAAAAACTCTCTCCAACCCCTTATAAATATTTCATTGATATGATTAAATAAAATTACATTGATAAAAAATCAAATTTTCTATGTTAATTAAGATATATTTTCATGTATAGGAACATTAATAAATTTTTTCATTAAGTAAACTATTTAATTAACTATATTACCTTAATCCATATGATTCTATATTGATGGATTCCTATACATAAATTTATTCCATTTTTTGGTTTGGAAAATATATATACTACAAATACTCGTAATCCCAATATGGATTATTATTCATTAACAATGATTGTTGGTTATGTGTTGTATATTTTAACCATTCTATTAAATGATTAATTAATTAGACATAAATATATTTGTGTTGTGGAACAATACATATATGTCGTCGATACAAAGGTAGGTCTTATGAAAAAATGTCCCATATACTGGAATATTCCATTCCTATTTAGTTTTATTTTCATAGAATAATACCATGAAATCATGCTTATGATGTTTGAAATTATATATTCAATCAGTATGAGATTAACAATTGATATCACTATCTAACTTATAATCATGGAAATATTTTTCCCTCAGTTTTATATGATTATGGAATAGATTTTTTGTATTTGTTATTCTATAATATATATTCTATTATTATTCTATGATAGATTCTATTGTATCCTACTCATTTTTGATCATCTGAGTCAACAATTATTTTGTTCTTTTTCACTAGGGATCCTATTATATAACATATGGTAATATTCAAGGATCTTATATAAGAGATAATAATGTTATATTGAGGATTTAAGGATGAATTTTATATTCTAATTATAATTTTTTTTAAAAATATTTAACCATCCACTCTTTAAGGAATAATAGTATATATGATTATTTAGGAAGTCGTGTATTTTATAAAATCATTTTAATATAACAACTATAAATGATTTTGTAGAGGCTGATGAAATATTTGTTATCAAAGGATGTTTAGTGGAATCCTAAGAAACTATATTTAGAGTAAACCATTTTGGTATCAAATATATTATGGAAAAAGATTTTTATTTTAATTAAATGTTACCTTGAAAACATAATAGAAATTTATTTATACTATTGAATATCTTAAACTAATTTTGTATATCAAATTATTTAAAGGTGATATGTAATGAAACGATTCTAAAACATATATATTCCCCTAGTTATTGTTGGGATTTCCCTCTAAATTTAGATAATTTGGAGAGAGTCGGATTTGATCAAATACTAATCATATTAGGAATGTTGACCAATTTTATATAAAATATCATTTCCTTCATAACACAACCTTCCAATCCAAAATGATGTATGACTACGTTAGACTAAACAATGAAAAAAAAAATCAACCACTCAATGGTAATATAAAAATATTGTTTTTTATATGGTTCAAGTCCACAGAAAATATATAGTTCTTAATAGAATATTTAAAAATGAAATGTTCAACTAGAAGAGTTTCATCTAATTGGAATTTAAGATCAATGGATATAACTTATTTATAATTGTTAAGAGTACAATATTATTGATCACATAGACCATAGAAATTATAATGATGTATTCTATGAAAAAAATTAATCCTGAGAATATAGATGAATTGGAAAGAAAATCCCTCAGTCTCAGTAAAAATTAGTTGGGAAATTAATTAAATAAAGAATATAAAATTACAGGTTTAACTTACCATCTTATATAATTTTATATATATCGATTGTAAAATTTTATAATTTTCCTATTTGGGTAAATGTTTCCCTATCAATTGAATATATCTCTTAAACATTATAATATATTTTGTATATAGGTTGTTGTTCTGGAAAGATGTGTTATTTTTTCATCGAGTCATTTTTCATCATATGAAATTTGGATAATACCAAGTCTACTATAAACCACGGAGAAATTTATATTAATGGGGATGAAATGAAGACTATAATTACATTCATATAATAACTTTGTAATGAAACTGTCAAGGAAATTATTGATTGTAATGGTAGTTTGTTTAATGTGTAGTGTAAGAGGTCATAGAACATGTGAATATAATTGAAATAGGCAAGTTACATAACTTAAAAACATAAAATTTACATATATGGTATATTATGTAACCTAATTCCCCAAACAAAATTGTTATTTACCATTTAAAATATATAGTGGTAATGGAATGACATATTCAATAAATATATATGTGGTTTTAATACCAAATAGAATTTTAGCACATACATTCATTTTATAAATGATATTAGTTAATGATTTATTTGACATCAGTTATATACACTCCTTTCTATCAATCATGTTTTCTAAGAATATTAAATCTTACAGAAATACTCTATTAAATACTGTCTTAGTATGGTTTCCTATTTAGATTACTATTAATATGAAAACATACCCATGAGTCTCTATTATAATAAAATTATATCACTTCGTGGAAAACAATATTTTTATAATTATTTTGTAGTTTTTCATAATTTTTAATGGAATATATCTCAGTGATTATTGGAGTATTTGATTACATAGAGGAGGAATTTTTATCTATGAATGGGAAGAGAATATATTGGCTTCATGGAAAATGCATCACCATTGGAGTATTTTTTAGACCCACCATCTAAATTTGGCCAAAATGAAATAATTTGTAAAGAGGAAGAAAAAATATTATATATGTATTTTATGTAAATAAAAATGATAGAAGATGTACCCAATGTACTTAAATATATTAATGTATTTTTATTGAAATTATCATGTCATAAAATTGATCGTTTTGTTGAGTTTTCCATTAAAATAATTTCCATAATAAAAACATAATCTAAAACACCATATAGAAATCCCCCATTCTAATTGGTATTATTGATGTATCAAATACAAGAGTAAAATAAAAATGGATTTATGTATGCTTATGATTCTATGCAGGGAGACACTATTTTATTTTTAAAAATAAGTATATGTATTTAATATTGTCAATATATTTATGGTAGATGAGTAGAATTAAAATAGTGATGATTTTTCTTTTTCTATGAATTGATTACTTATTTTATCAACATGAAGTGTCTCAATATTTTTTCAATATTGATAATCACTATGGTTATCAATTGTTAATGATGAGGAAATATTATATACTTAACATTGAATAATAAAAGTTATATGAAAATAATTATTTAATAGAAATTCACTACTCATTGAATAATACACCATAAATTTTTATGTATATGATGAATATTATATTCAGGTATAGAAAAAATTAGTACAAAGTGGAGTTAAATGATGGTAAATTGATATTTTTATTATCTCTATAAAATTTTCAGGAACCATCATTAAAAAATTCAGAGGGATCTCATTGAAAAGAAATGAAATGTGTAATTTGATAATTTTAAAGACTCGTAAATTTCGAGGAAATTTTTATTCATAAATACTATGGGTTTTTACGAGTGCTTAGTTTCCGACGACACCTGATTTCGAGGCCCGGTGTGCCCAGAATCAATTTCTGAACTTTAGCTCGGGTACGTTCAGTGAACGAACGAGAATGTTTTCCTATCTTTTGAACTGTTGCTCGGAATCAAAATCTGAGGGCACCAATGAACTCGCAACGTAGGTAATTGCTTAAGAGGAACTACACCGCAGTTGCGTTTACACGATTATGGAAGTTAAAAAGTGGGAGGAGTATATAAATTTTTGTAACTAATTTATTTCTTCGGAGTTGGTTATAACCACCCATGGGAGGTTGAGGTAGGGGACGCCACACCATAACCTCTCATGAGAGGTTATGGTGGTGGGTCCCACCTCCGCATAACCTCCCATGGGAGGATTAAGTATGTGGGGCCCACACGAGCCCCACCCTTTGTCAAACTTCCTAAACCCCCATCCTTAAGTTTTGTAACACACCACACTGCCCCCCCCCCCCATTAAAGTCTATCTACCTACCTCATGTATTAATTTTGACAGCTTCGGGAAATTAATTGGTAGGTTATCTACTTTTTGAATTTTGAACTTTTGAAATGTTTGGGAAAAATAATAAAATGAGGCCTCAGCCTCATTTTTTATTTGTTGCGGGAAGCGTTGCGTTGATCATTCTCTTCCCACTCATCCTTCGCGAAGAACGCGAAGAACGCGAAGAACACGCCAAACCACCGACGAAGAAGGCCCGACTTCTCTTCATCGGACCTCCACCTTCCGATGCGGGAGTCTGCATCGGATCTTCTCCTTCCGATGCGAAAGTCTCCATCGGATCATCTCCTCCCTCTTTGTCGTCAACGGATCGACGAAAAAGTGGGGGAGCGGAATCGGGTGGCGGGCGTGAGCAGCCTTCGCTTTCCAACAAGACGGACGAACGCCGACATCCACCTTCGATGTCGTCAACCTCGCGACGTCGTACCACGACGAACTTCGAACGACAACACTTTTCTTCTGATTGAAAATTCCTCAAGGGAGGGAATTTAATTTGTGAATGATATTATTCTTCCCTTGGTAGTTCTTTTCTAAAACAAGTACGTGGATCAACTCATCATTAAGTTGATCCGTGAATGTTTTATTTAATCTGTCGGGCATTGATCCAATTTTTATTTTAATTAAAAATTGTGAATGTTTATCGGCTGACTACTACCGGTATAACAAAAGGGGATCGGACCACACGAACACGGCTGATACCCCTCCCCCTTTTCTTTTCCTTGTTTTTGATTAGCGAAGATGGTGATGCATCATTGCACCGCGCATGTATGAGAGGAAACGTGAATGATGCGGGCCACGATGAAGAAATGTGTCGTCGTCGCACCGCGTCAAGGAATACGAACGATGCCACGGCCGGAGTCGGGCTGCGGTGGAAGGGTGAGGCGTCGTCATTCCGCGCCGGGAAATTTTGCAGTCATCTTTGAAGAAGGCGGTCGGAACTCCGGCTGCCGGTGCCGGATGGTGCGGGACCGCGGGGTCCCGCTGCGAGAAACCGGTTGGCCCTGCCCTGGCCGGCCGTTACAGGGGAAAATCTAGGGGGGTTACACCCCCCCGGGTTGCACACATGGAGCGACCCCTTAAAGGGCCTCGGTTTTGAAATAAAGGAGGCGCCTAGCCCCACCCTTGGGCGCGCACGTGAGGCGCGCTGGCCGCGCAGGCCACGTCGCGGCGCCGCCGGCCGGGCCAGGCTGCCGGGTCTTCGGGACGGGTCGTCCGGCCGGGTCGCCACCCGTTCCGGGTCGACCCGGTCCGGCCGACCCAAGGGGACTGGGCCGGGCCGGGCCGGGCCCAGACCCCCCTTTTTCGGGCGTTTCTGTTCAAACGCCCATATCTTGGGCTACGGAATGCCGAATTATGAACTATCAGTTGCAATGCGAAACATGGATAGAGACGGTCGTTTCAGAATACTATACTTAGGGTTTCGTAGAACTTTGGGTTCAGTCGGGTTGGTTCGTACATGAAACCAACCGGGCCTTCGGAGCGGAAACACTTATATTTTGAGCTCCGGACGTCCGATTGACGTGGTGTCGACTTTGTTGGATTCCTCTTGGGGAGACAGACCTTTATGGTATAATCCACTCTAGGTTTGGATGCAGTTGTTGTTTGGTTAGGTTGGTTTTGACTTAAAAAACAAACAGGCCCTTGGAATGAAAAAGCCAAGAACTCTCAGACCGGGCGCCCGATTGACGCGCTGTCAGTTTCATTGAGTTCCTGTTGTTGTGGTGGAACTTTGTGATACATCAACTCTGGTCTACGTGGCAGTTCATGTATCGACCCCCGGGCTCGTGGTGCGGATCCTCCCGGAATGAGCGTGCTGTGTGCGGTAACTCTAGAGCTGGCTGCGACTGCCTCGACTTCTATACCTGAATCCCCCGTGGGATTGACGACGACAGCGCGGTTCGGTGTGGACCAGCGCCCAGCGCTGTTCTCTGTGGACCAGCGCCCAGCGTAGTTCTGTGTGGACCAGCGCCCTACGCGGTTCTGTGTGGACAAGCGCCCAACGCGGTTCTCTGTGGACGAGCGCCCTGCACGGTTCTGTGTGGACCAGCGCCCTGCGCGGTTCTGTGTGGACCAGCGCCCAGCACGGTTTTGTGTGGACCAGCACCCAAGGCGGTTCTGTGTAGACCAGTGCGTTGCACAGTTCTGTGTGGACCAGCGCCCAGTGCGGTTCTGTGTGGACCAGTGCCCTATGCGGTTCTGTGTGGACCAGCGCCCAACGACTCTGTGTGAGTCCAACATCATAGATGATCCAGTGGCTACAACTGATCATCTAATCGCTCTACTTCTATAGTATACCTATGTGAGCTATGTCTTGAAATTCAGTCCTTATCTTCGATAAGTTTACATGATACCCTGTGGTATTTTTTGTGTCGTTCTGTGTGGACGAGGTTGTTCTTGAGATCGTGAGCGGAGCTGGAAATGATGACTAAGGTATATGTAAGGGAATATACCTAAGTAGAATTGGTTGTTACTTCATGATAGTTAACTTTACATTTTGGTTATCCTTTGTGGATCCTGGGAGACCATTGGGAGTCTCGGGGTCCTTACTGAGTAGTGTATAATCACCCCTACACGGGCTATGACCGCACTTCGTTGTGTTGGATGTAGATGACAGACAGTGATGAACGAGGTGGAAGCGTGGAGCTAGATGGTACCTGGAGGAAGATCACTAGACAAGACGTGTACGGTACCTAGAGATCGACCATTGGACAAGAGATACTTGGAGTGGACAGCTGGAGCCGAGGAGGAGAGGAGGATATCTATACCCACCCTTCAGGAGGGATTCCAGGAGGACGGCTCGGACCATCTGTTTACCTTTCTGTTGCTGTATCTTTTTTTTAGATGTACTTGTTTCCAGTTTGGGTTTGTATTTTGGACCATTTACTTTCCGCACATACTTGTACACATGGTTTGTTTAGTCTTTTCTTCTGTTTCTTACTCTGTGGTTTGTTCTTACATAAAGGCAATGCCTTCCCTTTTTACGGGTTTACACCTTGGTGCTAGTTTCCAACCCCTGGCCTAGGGGAGGAATGCTTGGTGTTAGTTACGACACGGGCCCCGGGGGATGGGTCGTGAAAAATTGGTATCAGAGGGGTTTGGATCTACCGTAGAACTCAGGACACTGATCATTCTCTATGTAATGAAATTGTGTTAAGGGTAATGAGTGTGGATATTAGTCCATAGAGTCCAGTGTTGGTGCGATGGCTGACGTATCTATACACCAGGACCTTGACTTCTAATTTCTGACTCAATGAATGGAACATTGATTTTGTGTGTGTTTCAGGTTTTCTTTGTGATAACTTTGTTCTAGCTCACCAGGTATACTATTTTGATCGTGGCACACCTGTTTCTTTTCAGGATGGCCCCACGACGGCAGCCAGCTAGGGTTCTGACCTTTGTGCCTGACAAAAGCCCACTGAGCGATGAGGCCTCAGTACATGGCGCTTTTCCAGTGGGGGCACCGACGGTACCACTTCCCGTCAATCCACCGATGCTACCGGCCCCAGCCGATGGGAGTTCACGATGTCTTGGTGAAATTCATGAGTTTCAGCGCCAGAGACCGCCCACGTTCCGCGGGGAGACGGACCCTCAGGTAGCTGAGGACTGGCTAGAGCATGTGGTTCGAGTTTTTAGGCTTGTAGGGACACCAGCTGACCTCATGGTGATCCTTGCAGCCAGTCTCCTGCATGTGGAAGAAGGTAGATGGTGGAGCCTCATGCTCCCGGTGCATGACGAGGCATCCCTTCTTTGGGCAGACTTCGAGAGGATTTTCCGCTCAAAGTTCGTTCCAGTCACCCTCCGTGTGGTGCGCATCTAGGAGCTACTACAGCTACGGCAAGGCAGCATGTCGGTGGCCCAGTATAGAGCAAGGTTTACTGATCTCTCGCGTTACTCGACAGACATGGTGCGAGACCCATTCTTCCGGGCCCAGACCTTCGAGTAGGGGCTAAGGCATGAGATCAGAGCTGCAGTGATCTCACACTGCATACCGACGCATGCATGAGTACTGGAGAGAGCCCTTCTGGTATAGAGTTTTCTTGTTGAGCCTACGCCAGCAGCGAGGCCTACCACAGGGAGACATGAAGCTGATTCTTCTGCAGCTGGTAGTCGACGGATGACTCAGGGGTCCAAGCGGACCCGACCATCATGAAGACGACCTCAGGACACCGGCTCAGCAATGCAGGGCACACGACGCAGAGTTAGTCATACGGGGAACAGACAATGCTTTGCATGTGGCGGGCATGGCCACATGGCAAGTGACTGCCCGACCCGCCGTGCAGAGGAGCAGCAGATGGTTGAGGGACTACCCAGGTAGAGCCAGAGGTTCGACCATGGTGATATGTAGGGAGAAGGCGGACGAGGTTGAGGAGCTGGCCGAGCAGCAGGTGGTGGGCGACACTTTGAGGCACTGCCACCACCACCAAAGGAAGGTTCGCCTCGACCACAGGGAGCTGGCGGACAGAGACAGGCCCAGCTTCAGGAAGCGGAGGCCTACGACCAAGGCGCACCAGAGATGATTCATGGTACTATCTGTGTCTACTCCAACCATTCTTCAGTACTTATAGTCACATGTGCGAGTCATTCTTTCATTGCCACTACCCTTGTTCGAAGCTCAGAGATTCCGATAAAGCTGTTGGCTCGATCCTTACGGCTAGAGACTCCTACGGGAGTAGACTCGATGATTACGCACTGGTGCTGACCATGTGAGCTTACTCTAGGAGGCTAGAGCTTCGGTTGGGATCTTCTTGTTGCGGTGTCGAGGCCTTACGACGTCATCTTGGGCATGGATTGGTTATCCACAGTTCATGCTCAGATCAACTATATTAGGCGCAAGGTGCGATGTGTTCGCACAGATGGGAGCAGGTTCACCTTCATTGGCGAGAGGGGAGCCTTTGAAGCATAGGATGGACTCACACATAGGAGAGGACAGCCGATCACTCATCAGTTGGCTATCCTCATCCTAGGAGAATTTGAGGTTTAGAGTCCAAGCTATCCTGTTGTGGTGGATCAGTATGCGGACGTTTTTCCTGAAAACGTTCCAGGACTACCTCCTCGCATGGAGGTAGACATCTACATCAACCTTTACCCAGGGACGGCCCCAATAGCTACTCTTGCATACCGGATTGCTCTTACAGAGATTTTTGAGCTACAGGTACAGTTGGAGGACTTGCAGTGCAAGGGGTTCAAATGACCTAGTGTTTCACCTTGGGCTTCACCGATTTTGTTAACCAAGAAGGCGGACGGGAGCTTGCGGCTATGTGTCGATTATCGTCTCCTGAACTAGGTGACCATGAGGAACATGAATCCGCTTCCGAGGATTGATGACCTCATTGATTAGCTCAAAGGAGCTTAGTGGTTCTCGAAGATAGACCTCAGGTCAAGCTATCATCAGCTCAGAGTTCGAGATGAGGATGTGCAGAAGACGGCCTTTGGGTGTCGGTATGGCCATTATGAGTTCTTGGTTATGCCTTTCGGTGTAACCAACACTCCAGCAGTGTTCATGAGTCTTATGAACAGGATCTTCCAGCCTTACCTCGATTGATTTGTCATAGTCTTTATCGATGACATATTGATCTACTCGACTACAGAGGAGGAGCATGCCTACCACTTGCGGGTTGTACTGGACACACTCTGAGAGCACCAGCTTTATGGTAAGCTCTATAAGTGTCAGTTTTGGTTACGTGAGGTCCACTTTCTGGGGAACGTCATTTCTGAGGTGGGAGTTTCGGTGGATCCTGTGATGATCGAGGCAGTGCTAGCTTGGGAGCCACCCAGGAGCGTGACGGAGGTGCGAAGTTTCCTTGGATTGGATGGATATTACCGAATATTCGTTCCAGAATTCTCCAGAGTGGAGGCACCACATACATCTTTCACGAAGAAGGTGAAACCCTTTGTGTGGTCTGATAGGTGTCAGCAGAGCTTCCAGGAGCTGAGACAGAGATTGACCATCGCTCCTATCTTGAGGCTTCATAAGGAATGAGTTGGGTACGTAGTCTACTGTGATGCATCAAGGATTGGACTCGGGTGTGTTATGATGCAGTAGTGGGCAGTGATCGCCTATGGATCATGATAGCTGAGGCCGCATGAGCAGAATTACACTACCCATGACCTGGAGTTGGCGGCAGTGGTCTTCGCTCTAAAGAAATGGGGGCACTATCTGATGGGAGAGCGTTTTACAGTCTTTTCAGACCACAAGAGTCTCAGGTACATCTTCTCGTAGAAGGACCTGAACCTGAGACAGTGGAGATGGCTAGAGTTCCTCTAGGATTAAGACTTTGAGATATTCTATACTCTGGGGAAAGGGAACGTATTAGCCGATGTTCTCAGTAGGAGGACGAGAACCCAGCTACTAGAGGAGGCGACAGAGCAGCTAGCCACCCTGCAAATATCCTTCGTGGACAGAGATGGAGAAGCCTTTCTTCAGTCACTCACAGTCACTCCTCCACTACTCCAGCGGGTCAGAGAGGCGTAGTTCAGAGACGTTGACTGTGAGACACGGCGTGAACAGATATCCACTAGACAGGCACCTGATGGGTTTTCTGTAGGAGGAGAGCACGGTATCCTTTTTAGAGGACGTACCATGGTACCAGTTTCAATACAGGAGGAGGTGCTGAGAGAGTTTCACACTTCACCTTTGGTGGTACATCCATGGGTAGCGAAGATGTACCAGGATCACAGATGAAAATACTGGTGGCTGGGTATGAAGAAAGCTGTGGCGGAGTTCGTTTCTCAATGCCACACCTTCCCGTAGGTGAACTCAGAGCACCAGGTACGAGCAGGCTTGGTAAAACCCTTGGAGGTCCTGGAATGGAAGTGGGATGGTATATCTATGGATTTCGTGACTGGACTTCCACGTACTTCCAGAGGACACGACTCCATTTGGGTGATTGTTGACCGACTCACCAAGTCGGCTCACTTTTTACCCATTAGAGAGTAGGGCTCAATGGAGATCTTGTGACGTATCTACGTCCAGGAGATCATACGGCTACACGGTGTGCCATCATCTATCGTCTCTGATTGAGATGCTCATTTTACTTCCCGGCTTTGGAAGGGGCTGCAGGAGGCTTTCGGGATGCGGCTACGTCTGAGCACCACCTTTCACCCTCAGACGGATGGTCAGACAGATAGGACCATTCAGATACTTAAGGACATGCTCTGTGCATGTGTCCTTGACTTTGGTCGTAGCTGGGAGGACCACCTACCATTGGTGGAGTTCGCGTACAACAACAGCTACCACTCCACCCTCGGGATGGCACCATACGAGGTGTTGTACGGCTGACGCTACAGATCACCTCTATGCTGGACAGACCCTGGGGAGTCAGCACTAGTGGGACCAGAGATGGTCCAGGCCACGACAGAGAAGGTCCAGGTCATCCAGGAGCGGACGAGGACAGCTCAGAGCCGACAGAAGTCTTATGCGGACAGGAGGCGGAGACCACTAGAGCCCAAGGATGGTGACCACGTTTTCTTACGGGTCTCACCACAGCGTGGGTTACAGAGATTTGGCTGGGGCGGCAAGCTATCTTCACGCTTCATCGGACCTTTTCAGATACTCAGCAGGAAAGGCGAGGTGGATTACCGCCTGGCTTTACCACCTCAGTTGCACAGGTTGAACGACGTCATCCACGTATCTCAGCTGAGGAGATACGTGCACGACCCAATGGATATCATCGACCATGGGGAGCATGACGTTGACGATGGGGCAACTTTTGCGGAGGCCCCAGTGTAGATCAAGGATCGACAGGAGGAGGTCCTACGTGGGCGGTCGATTCCTTGAGTGTGCATCATGTGGCAGCAAGGGAACCTCCAGGAGAGCACTTGGGAGCGGGAGGATCATATGTGTGCTCTGTACCCCCATTTGTTCCACTAGTTTTTTATGTAACTTTACTGGGACGTAAAGCTCTGAGGTGGGAGTAATGTAAAGACACTAAAATATCGAAGAAATTTTTTTCATAAATACTATGGGTTCTTACGAGTGCATAGTTTTTTACGGAACCTGATTCTGAGGCCCGGTGTGCCCAGAATCAATTTTTGAACATTAGCTCAGGTACGTTCAGTGAACGAACGAGCGGGTTTTTCTATCTTTTGAACCGGTGCTCGGAATCACAATCCGAGGGCACCAATGAACTCGCAATGTAAGTAATTTCTTAAGAGGAACTACACCACATTTGCGTTTATACGAGTATGGATGTTAAAAATTGATAGGAGTATATAAATTTGTGTAACAAATTTATTTCGTCGGAGTTGGTTATAACCACCCATTGAAGGTTGAGGTACGGGCCACCACACCATAACCTCTCATGAGAGATTATGGTGGTGGGGCCCACCTCCGTATAACCTCCAACATGAGTATTAAATAGGTGGGGCCCACAAAAGTCCCACCCTTTTTCAAACTTCCAAAACCCTCATCCTTATGTTTTGTAACACACTACACTTCCCCCCATTAAAGTCTATCAACCTACCTCGTGTATTAATTTTGACAGCTTCGAGAAATTAATTGGTAGGTTATCTACTTTTTCAATTTTGGTCTTTTGAAATGTTTGGCAAAAATAATAAAATGAGGCCTCATCCTCATTTTTTATTTGTTGCGGGAAGCATTTTGCTGAGCATTCTCTTCCTCCTCCTCCTTCGCGAAGAACGCGAAAAACGCGAAGAACACGCCAACCCCCTGACGAAGAAGGCTCAGCTTCTCTTCATCGGACCTCCACCCTCCGATGCGGGAGTCTGCATTAGATCTTCTCCTTTTGAGGCGGATGTCTCCATCGGATCATCTCCTCCCTCTTCATCGTCAACGGATCGACGAACAAGTGCGGGAGGGGAATCGGGTGGCGGGCGTGAGCAACCTTCGCTTTCCCACGAGACGGACGAACACCGACATCCACCTTTGACGTCGTCAACCTCGCGATTCCGTACCGAGATGAACCTCGGATGACAATGCTTTTCTTTCGATAGAACTTTCCTCAAGGTAGGGAATTAAATTTGTGAATGATATTATTCTTCACTTTGTTGTTCTTTTCAAAAACAAGAACGCAGATCAACTCATCATTAAGTTGATCCGCGAATGTTTTATTTAATCTGTCAGGCCTTGATCCAATTTTTTTAATTAAAAATTGTCAAAGTTTATTAGTCGACTGCTACAGGTATAACGGAAGGGGATCGGACTGCATGAACATGGCCGATACCCCTCCCCCTTTGCTTTTCCTTGTTTTTGATTCGTGAATACGGTGATGAATCGTTGCACCGCGCATGTATGAGAGGAAACGAGAATGATGTGGTCCGCGACGAAGAAACGCGGCACCGTCACACCGTGTCAAGGAATACGAACGAGGCCACGGCTAGAGTCGGGCCGCGGCGGAAGGGTGAGGTGCCGTCACGCCTCTCCGGGAAATTTTGCAGCCATCTTCGAAGAAGGCGGTCGGAACTCCGGCCGCCGGCGCCGGACGGCGCGGGAGCGCAGGGTCCCGCGGCAAGAAAACGGCCGGCCCTGCACCGACTGACCGTTTCAGGGGAAAAGCAGGGGGGGTTACACCCCCTGGGATTCACACATGGCGCGGCCCCTTAAAGGGGCCACTATTTTTAAATAAAGGAGGGGCATAGCCCCTCCCTTGGGCGCGCCCGTGCGGCGCGCAGTCCGCGCCGCCGCGCTGCCTGCCGAGCCGGGCTGCCGGGCTAGGCCGGGTCGCCGCTCGGGCCGGGTCGACCCGGATCGGCCGACCTAGGGGGTACTGGGCCGGGCTGGGCCAGGCCCAGACCCCCCATTTTCATACATTTCCGTTCAAACCCCCATATCTTGGGGTACAAAACTCCGAATGATGAACCGTCAGTTGCGATGCGATACTTGGATCAGGACGGTCATTTCAGTATACTATACTCATGGTTTTGGAGAACTTTGCGATCGGCCGGGTTGGTTCGTACATGAAAACAACTGGGCCTTTTGAGCGGAAACGCTTATATCTTGAGCTCTAAACGACCGATTGACGTGACGTCGACTTTGTTGGTTTTCTCTTGGTGAGACGGACCTTTTTGGATTACTCCGCTCAAGGTTTAGATGAATTTGGAGTTTGGCCATGTTGGTTTTGACTTAAAAACCAACTGGGCCCCTGGAACGAAAAAGCCAATAACTCTCACATCGGGCGCTCGATTGATGCGCCGTCAGTTGCATTGAGTTCTTATTTTTGTGGTGGAACATTGCGATACATCAACTCTGGTCTATGTGGAAGTGGATGTATAGACCCCCCTGGCTCGTGGATCGAATCTTCCCAGAACGAACTTACTATGTGCGGGAACCCTAGAGCTGGCTGCGACTGCCTCGACATCTATAACGGAATCCCCCATGGGATCGACGACGACAGCGCGGTTCTGTGTGGACCAGCGCCCATCACGGTTCTGTGTGGACCAGCGCCCAGCGCAGTTCTGTGTGGACCAGCACCCTGCGCGGTTCTGTGTCGACCAGTGCCCAGCGCGGTTCTGTGTGGACCAGCGCCCTGCAAGGTTCTATGTGGACCAGCGCCCAGCGCGGTTCTGTGAGGACAAGCACCCCACGCGGTTCTATGTGGACCAGTGCCCAACGCGGTTTCTGTGTGTACCAGTGCCCTGCGTGGTTTTGTGTGGACCAGCACCCAGCATGGTTCTGTGTGGACCAGCGCCCTGCGCGGTTCTGTGTGGACCAGCGCCCAGCACGGTTCTGTGTGGACCTGCGCCCTGCGCGGTTCTGTGTGGACTAGTGCCCAATGACTCTGTGTGAGTCCAGCAGCTTAGATGATCTAGTGGCTACAACTGATCATCTAATTGCTCTAATTTTGTAGAATACCTGTGTGAGATGAGTCTTGACATTCGGTCCTTATCTTCGATAAGTTTACATGATACCCTGTGGTTTTTTTGTGAGTTCTGTGTGGACGAGGTTGTTCTCGAGCTCGTGAGCGGAGATAGAAATGATGACTTAGGTATATGTATGTGCATATACCTAAGTAGTATTTGTTGTTACTTCGTGATGGTTTTATTTCCATTGAGGTAATCCTTTGTGGATCCTAGGAGACCCTTGGAAGTCTCAGGGTCCCCAATGAGTAGCGTATACTCACCCCTCCACGGGATATGCCCGCACATCGTTGTGTTGGATGCAGACAACAGACAGCGTTGACCGAGGTGGGAGCGTGGAGCAGGACGGTACCTGGAGGAAGATCACTGGACGAGACGTGTACGGTACCTGGAGATTGACCACTGGACAAGACATACATGGAGTGGACAGTTGGAGCCGAGGAGCAGAGGAGGATATCTACACCCCCCTTCAGGTGGGATTCCCAGAGGACGGCTCAGACCAGTTGTTTACCTTTCTGTTACTGTATCTTCTTTTTAGTTGTACTTGTTTCTAGTTTGGGAGTGTATTCTGGCCCATTTACATTCCGCACTTACTTGTACACTTGGTTTGTTTAGTCTTTTCTTCTGTTGCTTACTCTGTGGTTTGTTCATACTTAAAGGCAATGCCATCCCTTTTTACAGGTTTATTCCTTGGTGCTAGTCGCCAGCCCCTGTCCAATAGGAGGCGGACATGGGGTTAGTTACGACACGGGCCCCGGGGGTTGGGTCGTGACAAAAATATTGACTTCTAGATGAATAAAATATCAAATAATTACAATATTGACTCAAATAATGGAATATCAAATGATCCTTAAAATCATATGGTCTCAATGAATGGACCAAATTGATAACTAATATTATGATACATAATTTCTTCAGATAAAAAATCAACATCAATGGTTTTTAAATAAAACCTCCTAATTCCTCATCTCATTGAAAAATGAGACATGTAAATGTTGTATATTAACTAGGTATGTAGAATGTGAAAATGTTTTCATTATTATAATTGGACACTGATTAATTTAATTGTGTTTACATTACTATTACGAATTAAATGATAAGTAATATATAATGATGCATAAATAAACTAATTAAGAAGAGTTCTAACATATAATTAAATAGTATTTTCTTATGAATCATATTAATTAATTATCCAAAAATAGAACAATCTAACACATGACCTTTATTAGAAAGCAATATTCTTTTCCATGAAAATATGTATGAACTATCACTATACTGAAATATGTAACATATATATTGACAAATAAATTTGAAATGTATATTCACTTATCATGTTTTCAAAACGAAGTAGTAATAATGGTTGGAAATATTCAAGGACAATAATTTATTGATAATTTACCTTCATTATAAGGAAAACAAAGTGATTGATGCATTGAGTTGTGGATCCATTGAGTTTTGGACATGATTTTGTTTAACAAAAATCATATATTAGTAAGTATACTATAAATTTATAAATTAACATTTAGAGGATTTATCATTCCTTTAATAACAAACAGTTAACTAATATTATCAGGAAAAGATAGAATATACTCAATTATATCATTTGAATTTATAGGATAGGAGGAATGTTGTAGATAATTGAAAATTGTTTGAAATAATCTATAGTGAGGCAATGATTTTGTTTGGAAGTATGATATGACCCATCAATACCAAAAATGGAGAGGTTGATATTATGTACATGATATAGAATAAATTTCTTCATACAGTTTAGAAGACCAATGATGTATTGTGATTTATGAGAATATTTCATAATGGGTGCTGTAGTGTAGGAAATTTTGGATTATTTATCTAGTGCAATACTATGTGAGGAAGAAAAAGATGAATGACACTATCATATGAATTTGGTGAAACCGTCTAATATATCTATATAAAATTTATTAAATATGAGATCATACATTCTCAATTGACTTAAAAAGACATCATGGGTGAAAAATTATATATATTTCATTATCAATCCACAATACATACTTGACAATTTTATATAAGTAAGGGAAGACATCCCTACCAATCCTTTTCTAGACCTATATTTATGAAATCAATACACATTAGGGTAACCTATATCATTTTTGATAGATCCGTTTGTTTCCAAATATATTTTGGAATATACATTAAATTTACAATTAGCCACAAAAATACATTTAAGAACCCCCAAACAGCCAAAAATTTTTGGGTAGTCTGAATGAACTATTTTGACTCTATATGGAATAATAAAATTTTATTCCATTTAATTTAATGAAGCATATGATATGTTTTAATCCTTTGTGTAATTAACTTTAAATATTTTTTTAAAATGATTAATTTATATCACATCATACTATATATTTTATTGGATGATTCCTGAAGCCATCCTCTAAAGAATATTAATCATAGGATGGAAATAAGATAAGGGAGATGTTGACATCCCTTTTCCAGCCACCAACAATCCAAAACTCATCAACTACAACATATTGAATAATAAACAATCATTGAGAGTCATTACCCAATATGTGACCATAAAGAAGAGAGAGAAAATTTATATACACTATTAAAATGTTTCTTAGATATATATATATGTGTGTGTGTGTGTGTGTGTAAAGTCATGATTAATATATGTATCTTCATGTGGTAATAAAACAACTTAATGGGAAACATTACATTCCATAAGGTTATATTTGACAACCACCATGAATCCCAATCATCTCATGAAAAAATAAGAGATAGTAATATGAATCCCAATCTGTAAACAGTTAATACTAATGGAAAAATAGTTTGTATATATGTAGGGTGTGAATAATAGTTCACTATATAGGATAATTACTATAGAATATAATGAAAAAGATTATGATAGCATGGAAAAAAAATTAAAATAGTAAAGAAAACATATCGCCTAAATATGTATACTAATGTTTTATTCTTGTTAATATTTATATCTCATAATGTATCACATGCATGAAATCATGTATAATAGTAATAAAATATCAATGGTACCTCTCTCCTACTTTTCCACTAGTTTTATTCTCTCCCCAAACATTAAACATCCAAAAATATCTCTTTATAAATGAAATCATGTTTGAATTCACATGGTTCATTTTTTAAAATATGCACCTCATCCATCAAATATTCATATCAACACATCCCACATAACCATATAGTACACAAGATTTTCTCTAGGTCCCCCAAATATTTTATGAAATATATCATACATCTGTTATTATACATAAATCCATCACAACCCATACCCAGTTAAGGTACATCAATCTAAAAAAACCATAAATGGAAATACACAAAAAATTTATATATTATATACTTAGATTAATGCATTTGAAATTACCCCAAACCACAAAAAACTCTAAATACATCTATGGAAGACATACCATTGTTCATAGGATCATATTTTAGTACTAGTAGAATATATCATTGAATAGAGGGGGTATTCAGTTGTCAATCCTCCTAATGGGATGGGAAAACACCTTTCTAGAGGACACTAGGAGTTAGTGTCCCTAAATGACATTGATAGTGTAGTTTGTGAATTCATTGAATATAAATTATATATTATAGGTCACATACACATTATAGAGAATATTTTATTCATGAATAGATAGAAACTATTGTCACATAGAATCTTAGTGGGCAATAATAAAACATTGATTCACACAAACAAATAATAATTTAACAATATACTATAAATAATTTAATTCTGTAGAGAAATTTATATTACATTTATTAATTCATTGTAAACAAATTAATATTATTCTAATTATATTAAAATAACCAAAATTGTGTTGTCCATGATTTCTATGAATAATAGAGAAAATTTCCATTGTTATTGAATATTATATAATTTTAATCTAGATAATACCAACACTATGGGTTATGTCATATAGTAATAACATTTAACATCACATCATAAATCCATAATTTTATCAAAACACCTATACTAACATGAATATTTTCTACAAATAACATCCATCTATATCAAGTAGTGGGAAAATTTACAAAGATAAAAAAACATGACCATTAACATTTAAATAGACTCATATAAAGAAAGAGTACACCATTATGTACATAAATAGGTAACACCATAAATAACTGGATCCATCATCTAAATTTAAATCCCCATCACCCTCATTCATATCATGATGCATATCGTCATTAGAATCATTAACTACTTCAACGTCATATGTTCCACCCTACACTATATCACATCAACCATGATCGGAGAATCCATTTTTCGAACCTAACACATCACATTGAAAATATCACATCCATATCACATCATATCACAATAAGAATTGGAATACTAAATTGAAATTTGTTTCCTAAAAAAATTCATTAATCCATTTCACACATCTAGGAACTCACAACCCTAACATACTGAACCCATCATTTAAAAACAACATTCACTCTCAACTTGAATATTTTTTAGTTTTGAAAAAACATGTTTTATTAAATATTGAATTAAATGTGTTATTATTCATATGATTAGACTATTGGGATCAAAAAAATCATCAATAAAATTATTTAATATATTTTAGATGATTCCAAGAATTATTTCCACCATAAAAAAGATGAATGGATAATAATTCCTCAAAAATACATTTTAAAAATATAATCATCAACAATTATGGTAATTTATGATATTTTTCCAATTCTATTATCTCAATTAATAACCAATTTAATTAAACATACATACATTAATCAATTTTATCATAAACATATTTTAGAATTGGATTAAATGAATTCATCTTCCTAAATCCTTAATTGTTTTAATCATATTATTTTGGTTCTAAATTATTTTACAAAATCAAAAAGAACAAGATAAACCATTTCATACCATAAAATATCATAAATCATATCATAGATATCAAACTATCTAATAGAATAATAAGGAGAATTTTTATTGTTGTATAATGTGTCATCATGTGATCACTATCTAACTCCATAAATTAATATGGATTAAATTTTAACAGGTTAATTCATATTCAATATAAAAGTGATAAAGCAAATTTACAATACAATTGAATGTAAAAAATAGTGGAACAATGATTCCCTTTTAAAAAAGTTATGAACATTCTTCGCATGATATTTGACCAATTTTGGGGATCTTTGATCACATATTTTGTATGAAACTATATCTCCCAATGATGTCACACAACTAAAACACAAAATTATATTATAAAAAACCCAAATAATTGATGAGATAAAATTATATATTATAGAATGTAGACATATGTGAAAATATGATAAAAAGTAGTGAAAATAGTAGTAAAATTGAGATAGAATAAAACATTAATGGACAAGGATTTATGATTAGAAGAAAGATATTTATATTTATATAACATGGATTCAAAACCTCTGAAACTCATCTATAGTTCGTCTTGGGTTCAGTTGGAAGGAGTAGAAATAAATGGGTATTGGGGTCTCAACAAATTTAATGAACCACTACAAAACTGAACACCATGGAACTAACCATTTCACCCCACTATAACATTATCAGTAATGGAGAATTTTACATTGTAGATTGAGGAACCACATCACACACACACATAGCCAATTGAAATTATCATAATCATGTAGTGTTTCAATAAATGTGGATACCAATGTTATGGTGTAGTTATTGGAACCACACTATATGATCCATTATGCCGTAAAAAGTATTATACCTCACTATATATAACATGATTCATCCGAACAGCAATTTGGAAAAATCCATAAAACATATCCTCATCTCTCATACAACGCATCTAGAGTCCATTATTCTATATCCACTAGAACATTGAAATTTATTCTTCCTCCATGTTGTATCCATGAAATTATTTGAACTATATCCGCCAAATATCCCAAAAAACCTCATCCTAACCACCTTGAGCATCTTCTTATAAACATAAACACAAAAAAATGACATGTTAATGGCCTCTATGATCCATAACCATACATTTTATATGAGTAAAAAAATCTTATACTTGATAATTTAAAATCAAAATGATGAGAATGAATATATAATGGGTCATTAAATATTAACCCTTGTAGATTCATGTAAATGATATTTTCATTCCATGACATTAACCACATAATACATGTAAAAAAACCACGAAATAGAAAAAATAAACTACTAAAAACACTCATAGGAGAGAAACCTATAAAATTAGAGGATGTAAAAAAAGTGTAGAAAAATAATAAAATCTCATAACCCAAAAAGGATAAAACTCCAAAAAACCATTATATATGGAGAATATAATGACAATAAAAATATCAGGATACAAAGAAAATAACTAAAAATAACATCACCATGTACTCTCTCACCCCATTGTTTTTCCATAATGACTGAAAATTACAATTAGTATTGCCTCACAATACCATAACCTGGATGTCCTGGGCCACTACATGATTATCCACAAAGGTCCTATCATAATCAATATTTAACAGACCAAAATATATGATATGAGGTTCTATGTGATTTTAAATGTAGAGATTTGAAATAATAAAACATTTTTATCTACATTATATATGGGGGATTTACTATCAGATTTTTCTTAGATCTAACATGTGAGAACACCACAAAAGGTCCAAAAAACATGGGTGCAAGATTTCTCCAATATCCAAGACATCACTACCAATAAAGACCCAACCTTAAATCATTAAATAATCTTGAATTTAATGAATAATTCACTTTTAGGATCATTTTATGGTTAGATTCATAGTGAATTAGGCCATAAGTATTACATTAAATCTCAAAAATTACAATGTAGAATGTTATACATAGTTTCCATTTTTTAAAAAATAAAATCTCCTGAAAAAATAGTCATGTATAGTTCCATGCCTTATACAACCTGAAATTTTATTTATCCTATAATTGACCCTATTTATATTTAAGTCATGTTAAAATGATTTCGAAACATTGGATGAGAATATAAATCTCAGTAAGGGTTATAAAATAATGAAAGAAGAATTAGAACATCAATACATAGCAATAATAAGCTCATACCTCATGAAATAATTAGATATATGAATAACATATAGAAATCATAAATCATAAAGGTAACTTCTGGCATCCATATCATTCCAACAATATAACTATCAGAACTATATAGGGAGTTATGTTGGAATAACCAAGATAGTATATTCCCTAAATATATTAGGAGAAACATTAATGTTTATCTCAGTCACATTACCCAAATGCATTGGAGTGCTATCATGGGCTCACCCGCCCTAGGATTATCACGAAACCACCCATATAAATAAACCATGCCCAAGAAACATAACATATTCATAACACATAAAAAACATAAAGGAATGATAGTATTTCAACATTTCATTCACAATATATAATTCCAATATACTGACATAGAAAACCCATTTACAAAACCATTTTATTAAAAAATACATTAAAGAGTATATGGTATTTATTTTTCTTCTAAAAACATTATGACATGTTGTGGAAACCAATGATCAAATAATAATCACAGTTGTAGAAATGTTGTTCTCACTAATTACATTAAAAGTAAACATGATTTTTGGACATTTTTTAAAATGCCTCATAAAAAACATTTTCCATTTGAATGAAATTAAAATTGATAGGGGATTATACAACAAATAAAATAATGTTGTGTATAAAATGAAATATAATTCAATGAATGAAGGTTGATGCGAAGTCCCATACAATGGTTATTTTGAAAATAAAATAGACTTATTCTGTGTATATAATATAGGTAGACATAAGTAATGTATAAATAAAAGATAGGATATCAAAATTCAATTCTCACATAATAGTATAATTCCATAATAAAAAAAAGGTATATGATTAACACATATAATGAAAATTCATATAATAAGTTCCCTTACCTCATGTCTGACTTAACCCTTTTGCTCTTTAATAACCCGAATAATAAAATAATGTTAATTTATACTTTCATAGGAACATTTATAATGTTTATTATTCATTTTATATAACTTATTACCATTTTATAAACATTATGTTATCATTTATGTAAATAATGGTTGTTTTGATAATATTTGGAACTTGAGTCAAAAATGATTTTTTTTATAATTACAAGTTGTTCATGTTGTAAAAAAAATATTTTCTCCAGAATGATATTCCTGATTTAGATATCATATATATCATGTATATATATTTATTTATAATAGTACAAAATAGTTGTAGGTAAGAAATGAAATGCACTATTTATCGAGACAGTAAGTCGTACGTACGCCTGGACGCTACAATCATCTCTATTTCATATCTAATGGAATGAAATCTTAAATATACATAGGTATATTATAATTCCACTATAATATCATATATAATTTCATTTACTCTATCCTTTATATGTTCCACAAACTGCATGGACGGGTTATATCATTTTGAGGGGGTGGTTTTGCGCACAACCTGAAATAATATTATCGTGTTGACCTATTATGGAAACCATAAAGGTGAGCTATAAATTAAAAATACATAATTATATAAATAATTTAAATTTAATATATATAATATTTATAAAATAGTTCCTTCTTAATGTCCACCATAAGATGTGGTATATGAATATTGAACAATCATCATTTTGTGAGGCAGTAGTTCACCTTCCAAAGAAACTGTATGTTCATTACCCATTAGATGGAGGTGTGTGCATGTGTAGTTCTAATCCTTCTCATAACAATAATATATAATATTTAGGATTCTGGTTTTGTAATTATATTATATAATAAAAAGAGTTTTGGGGGTTGGAGAAGTAAAATAAATGAAAATAAATTAAGGGAAGACGTTACCGTTAAATTGGGTACGTCCCTTTGGTTTGAACCCAGAAGATTACTTGAAATCCCTTAGGCCTAGTGTATTGATTCTAGGAGAAATATAGGTATGTATAGAGATTAATTTGAAATAGGATGTATGAGCCATGGGGAATGAGAAATTTGAGGAATGGATTAGAAGTGATGGATTTTTATAAGGGGGAAGTGGGGTTCTTTAGTAATGTTTGAAAATATTATTTTATTATATAGTGAATTTCGGTTTCTAAAGGTCCAAACCCTATTAAAGTCCAATATATGATGAATCTAGTTTTTTACATAATCATCCAATAGAAAATGGATTGGTTTTTGATATTTTTTGAATTATTAAAATCTTATTTATTGAAATCAATCATTATTCAGGTAAACACTACATCAGTATTATGTCATAAATAATTTTAATTATTTAATTTATAAAAATTATAAAAAAATTTCCAAGATTTAGGAAATATTAAAAGAATCAAAATTTATATTTATGGTAGAAGAGATTACTTGCATAACCCCATGTAAAAATTTATTTACTAAAAGATATATGTTTATGTCATGTTTTTCATTAAATTAAATTAATTAATATAAAGTGTCATTATAACTCTTAAGTGGCTCCATGGGGTCCCAAAATCTACTCAACAATTCACATATTCAAAAATGTATCAAATAATTTGATTATAACATGTGGTATGGTAATTTAATATTATTATAATATTATGTTTACCTTGAATCAACTTATTTACCTTTAACCGTGGTAAATAAAAGTCAAAAGTTTCTCTTCCCCTTGAATTATTTTCATCTTATTGAAGAAAATTTGACTTACATATAACAACAATGTAGGTAAGATTTCTGAAATTTAATTCAAAAAAATGAAAAAAATTCATTTAAATAAAAAAGTAAGGTTTTTAACTAATACTCAGTATTTTCACAATTTATCAAAAATTGATGGTTTTCAGAAATATACTAAAATATTCAGACGAATCTATATTTGAAATTATGAATTCAAAAAATGATTTATATTTTACGAATTTCAAAACATATATGATTCATTAATTAATTTAAAATTAATTCCCATTTTTTAAAAACTAAAATCATGTTCTTAGGATTTATTAACTATCAAAAGATTGACTCTTGTTAATGTCTAATTTCAATGTGAAATTAGACCCAATGACAAAAATTGTATTAAATGGTAAAAATATAATCTAATTATAATTTTAAAAAATTTAAAAATGTAATATAATATTATAAATAATTTAAAGTATATTGTTGTTTTGAATTAAAATGTGGTATTATCCACGATTCATTAAAAATTTGACTTTATCAGAAAAATACCAAAATTTAATCCAATTTAAATATTGATGTTATGATTCTAAATAATAATTCTATTCTTTGAAATATAAAATATAAAATAGACAAAAACTAGATTTAAAAATGGTTCTCAATCAAAAGGAGGTAAATCAACCTTTTCATGAATATTAGAGTATTTATGCTTAAAATCAAATTATTTCTTATTTTAATCCAGTAAATTTTATTGATTAAAAGTAAAAACATTTAAAAAAAATATATAATCATATTGTAGTTTTTTTTATTTATTCTTTCCAATACAACTACTAGGAATTAACTACAATTTAAAATAATAATTTATTATTAATATTTTAGTATAACTCAGCATTGTGTGTAATGTAAGACTTCATAGAAACCTGTTGTTGCTTATCGAGTACTCCATCAAACATAGCATCCCTTTTAAAGATAAATTAATATTTAATACACAATTATTAATAAATATGAAAATATAATATTCTTTTTTTATCTACGATGTTACATCATTCCCCCTATTGTGAATTGCATCCCCATAATACTATTTACATATTAAATAAATGGGGTTATTTATCCCTTGTAGAATTTTCATATTCCCACATTTCATATTCAACCATATGGGTTTTTCAAAAAAATCATTACGTGATGAATTACCTTATTCCGTTTCAAATGCTCACATCAGTCAAGAATCTGGACTGGTTGTTCCTCATAAGACATATTGTCTTACTACTAAACTACCTTTGGGCTCAAAACATGAGATTAATACGGCATATTATTTCTCAACATTGGAACATGAAGATGATTGTGTACCTGAGATAAACACAGAGGTAATTCCAATCTGTAGGCAACTGACCCAACTTTCACCATGATTTCATAGGGTACAATGAACTTCAGACTCAAATTTACCTTCTTACCAAAACATATTACACTTTTCTATAGAGAAACTTTGAGAAATACATGATCACCTACCATAAAAGGAAGATCCTTCCATTGGTTATCTGCAAAATTTCTCTGCCTGCTCTTAGTTGTTCTCATGTCCATCTAAATCAATAGAAAATTTTCTGCCATCTCTTCTACCAATTCTAGTTCGATCAGTTTCCTTTCACCTACTTAATTAAAAAAGATGGAGTTCAACACCTTTTCCCATATAATTCCTCTAATTAATATGTTTGTATACATGAATGCAATTATTTTCTATAGGAAAACTCAACCATAGAAAGATATTGGTCTCAACTCCCTAGTAATCCAGTGAACAAGAACGTAGCATATCCTCCAAGGTATGAATTGTTAGTTCTGATTTCCCATTTGATTGAGGATGTAAAACTGTAATAAAATTTAATTCAGTACCCAGCCACTTCTATAGGCCTTTCCAAAAATTAAAAGTAAACCTGGAATCATGATCAGATACAATGGAGAGGGGTACTCCATGAAACCTTAATATATCTTTAACATACAATCAAGAAAGTTGATCTAGAGTCAAAGTATATATAATGGGAAGGAAATGAGAAGATTTATTCAATCAATCAAAAATATCACAGATTACATTATTAGATTGATATGTCATTTGTAACCCCACAATGAAATCCATGGATATATTTTCCAATTTCCACTCTGGAACTAGTAATGGTTGAAGCATCCCTTTTGAAAATTTCCACTCTATTTTAACCTACTGAATATTCAAACACTTCACGGTATAATTAGTAATCTCTCATTTCATTCCATCCTACAAATAATTAACCTGAAGATCTCTGTACATATTAGTACTTCCAGGATGAACAGAAAATAGACAGCTATGAGTTTCATATAATAACTCTCTCATCAACTGTGAATCATAAGGAACACATAATATCTTCCCAAACATCAAAACACAATCATTATCAATGTTAAAAAAAATGTAAAATTATCATTCTTAATCAACTCTTCCACTTTCTATAACTCACATTCTTCCTTCAACGCTTTCTTAACTCTATCTCATAGAGATGATTTAACTGACACCAGAAACAAAAAAAAATTCCTGAACCAACAACATATATGCCAATGTTAATCAAATAATTAATCAAAGTATCCTGTTCAAAATGTAACAAGGTTAATGTAGCATTACTTTTTCGACTCAAATCATCGTCCAATTTATTTACATTTCATGGATGGTAACGAATTTTTCAATCATAATACTTGACTATTTCTAGACATATCCCTTATCTCATGTTCAATTCATTATAAGAGTATATAATTCAATATTTTGTGGTTAGAATATATTTCACATGTTGCTCCATAATAATTATTCCTCCAAATTTTTAATGAATAAACATTAGCATCAAATTCCAAATCATGTGTTGGGTAATTTAACTCATGAGATTTCAACTGACGTTATGAATAATCAATTACCTAATCATTCTGCATAAGGAAACATCCTTTTCATTTCATCTAAGCATTACTGTAGATAACAATCTCAAAATTTCTGGAAGGTAGTTCCAAAACTGGAGCATCCACAAATCTTATTTTCCATTCCCGAAAAAAATCATCACATTCATTTTTCCAAATGAACGTAACCCCACTTCGAGTTAACATAGTTATTAGACTAGATAACTGTGAAAAATTCTCAAAAAACACCTATAATAACCTTCTAAACCATGAAAACTATGGATCTCAGTTATATTTGTCTGTCTTGGCCATTCAGCAACAAATTTTGTTTCAGTGGGATCAACAACAATGCCATTTTTTGAAACAATTTGACCCAGGAATAAAATTTTTTGTAACCAGAACTCACACTTACTGAATTTCCCATACAGTTACTCTTATTTCAAAGTTTGCAATAAAAATCATAAATGACTATTATGTTCCTATTTACTTTTGTAATAAACCAAAATATAATGAATAAACACTATCACCGTTTTATCACCTCAGTCAACTTAGCCTTCACTGCAGTAAACTATTCAATTATGATTATGACCATATTAAGATACTTATTTGGAAGGACATTTCCCTCAGTATTCATTCTAATCATAGATACCCCATTGATATATGAAAAACCATTCTTAACACAAAAATATCTTAGGCAAAGCAACATAGTAATCTATAAAAGATATATCATTAACAGAAATTAATTTATGTATATTAATTTTACAATAACCATACTCCTAATGCTGTCTAAATGTACCTTTGATACCAACTATATGGATATATCCTTAAAACCAAACATAATCTTGAATTAAATGAATATTTCATAGTGATTATGGTTTAGAGTATTGGAGAATTTTTCCAAAACAATTACATTATATCTCAAAAATTACAAAGTAGAAACTTCTACTCAGATTCTATTTATTTTATAAAATAAAAACTCTTGAAAAAAAGTGTCATATATAGTTCCATGTTTTAGACATCATGACTTTTCCATGATCCCATCCATGACCCTATTAATCATTTATTCCCCTAAAAAACATTTCAAAACAAGGGATGATCATAGAAATATCAGTAAGAGTTATAAAATAACGAAATAAATCATTATGCCATCAATATATACTAAGAATAATTTCACACCACATGAAATAATCAGTCTTATAAATAACATATAGAAATCTCAAATCATAAAGGTAACATGTGGCATCTATATCCGACTAACATTGTAGTTATCACAGTTACATAAAGAGTTATGTTGGAGTACCCATCACAATATATTCCCTAAATTACATAGGAGAAACATTAATGTTTACCTCCTCCATATAACCCAATAAATTGTACAGCTATCTCGGGTTCACCTGGCCTATGTTTATCACGAAACAACCCTTATACATAAACAATGCCAAATAACACTAACATATTCATAACACATAAAACAAACATAATGGAAATATAAAAATTTCACATTTCAATCACAATATATCATTAAAATATATTAACATAACAAATTCATTATCAAAACCATTTTCAATACAAAAATAGGTAAATGATTATATGGTATTTATTATATTTTTAAAAAAATTTCCTTTTGTCAAAGAAGACAACGATCAAATAATACTCGTGGTGGTGGAAAGGGCGTTTTCACCGACTACATTACAAGGAAACATTATTTATTTTATTTTGGTAAAAAGACTCTTATAAAAAATATTTCCTTTGAATGAAATTAAAATTAAAATATGCTTATACACCATTTAAAATAATGTCGTGTATAAAAAAATTATTCCTCAATGAAATGAGATTAAGAGGATGTCCACTACAAAGATCATTTTGTAAATAAAATAGTCAGTTATCTATATTCACTATATGTACACATATGTAATGTAAAACTAAAACATTGGATTTCAAAATTTATTTCTCAAATAATCAGAGTATGACATTATAAAAAATTTTATGATTAACCAAAATAAAGAAAATTGGGTTATGAAGTTCCCTTACCTTGTGTCCAAATTGACCCGTTCATTATTTAATAACATAAATAAAAAAACTAATTTTAATTTCTAATTTTGTAAAGAACATTTTCATGTTTATAATTCCTTTAATATGACTTATTACCTTGTTACAAACCTTTTTAATTATTTATGCTAATAATGGCCATTTTGTCGATATTTGGAACTTGAGTCAAAATGAACATCATATATTTACAACTTATTCATGTGGAAAATAGTTTCTTATAAATAGAATGATATTCATGATTTAGATATCATATATATAATATATATCCAGTATATATATGTATTTATAATATTATATAACATTTGGAGTTAAAAAATGAAATGCACCATTCATGGACACGATAACCCATACGTACGGATGAATGCAACTTTCATTTCGATTTCATATTTATTAGAGTGAAAAAATAATGATAAAAAGGTATAATATAAATCCTGTATAATATCATATATAATTTCATTAAATACCTTTTTATATGTTCCATTTATTGAATGAACGTGTCATATCACTTTGAGAGGGCGGTAGTTCGTAGTTCATCAAATGAAATTATCACGTTTACCAATTATGGAAACCATAAAGGAATTAAAAAATTGAAAAATAATGAAGTATAGAGATAATATAAATATAATATATATCACATGTAAATAAAATTCAAATTTAATGGACACCATAAGAGGTGGTAAGTGAATATTGAACAATCATCATTTCATGAGGTAATAGTTCACCGTCCACAGAAACAATAAGTTCTCTACCCCTTATATGGAAGTGCGGGTAAGTGTAGTTCTAATAATTCTCATAAAATCCACCTAGTATATTTAGGATACTAGGGTTCTTATAAAATAAAGGAATAAAAATAGTTTATGGGGTTTGAGAAGTAAAATAAAATAATATGACATAGGATAAGATGATACCTTTTAATTGGGTACCTCCTTTTGGATTGAACCTAAAGGATTAATTGAAGTGCCTTCTGCCTAAGGTAATTCTTCTTGGAGGAAGATAGGAATGTAGGGGGATTAATTAGATAGTGTTTGGATGATAAAAGGGCCTTGAGATGTGTGAGGAATCGGTTAGAAGTGTGGGATTTTTATAAGTGGGTGGGGGATTTATTTTTAGAATGCTTGATAATATTAGTTTATTATATTTTTATTTTTGGTTTATAAAGGTCCTAAACATAGTAATGTTGATGATAAGATGGCTCTTGTTCAAAATAAAATCATCAAATAAAACTTGTATAGATTTTTTATATTGTTTTAAGTTTTATAATCATATTTATTTAAATCATTCATTAATGAGGTAAACGATGCATCATTATTATGTCATAAATAATTATATTTATTTGATTTCTAAAAATTCTTAAAAAATACCATGATTTTGAAATAATTTTAGATTTAATATATATATTTATAGTCGAATAGATAACTTATATAACCCCATGTAAAAATTGATTTACTAAAAGATATATGTTTATGTCATTTTGGCAATACTTTAAATTAATTAATATAATGAATCATTATCACTATTATGTGGATCCATGGGGAACCAAAATAGACTCAAGTATTCCCACAATCGGGAATATATCAAAAAATTGGATTAACAAACATTTTAGGGTAATTTAATTTTATTATAATATTATTTTAACCTACATTTACCCTATTTTATATTTAGCCGAGGTAAATATAACTAAAAGTTACTATTCACTAAATATTATTTTCATCTAATTGAATGATATATTACTTAATGATATAAACCATGTATGTAAGATTTTTGAAATTCTATTCACAGAAGTGCTTAAATTTCATTTAAATTAAAAATCCTACTTTTTAAATACTATTATATGTTTTCACTATATATAAAAAATTGAAGGCTTTCAGAAAAATACCAAAAAGTCTGCCAAAGATATATTTGATATTATGAATTAAAATAGGATGTCTATTTTACCAAATTAAAAACATATAATTTTCATTAAATAAATTAAAATTAATTACACTTGTCAAAACAAAAAGCGTGTTTTTAAGGAATAATAACTATCGAATGATTGAAACTTATTTTTGTCCAATTTCAATATGAAATTATTTCCAATGACCAAAATTGGAGTCAATATTAAACATATAATATAATTACAATTTAGAACCAACTAAATGATAATATACTCATATAAATAATTTAAATTAAAAGGCGGGTTTGAATTTAAATGTGGTATTTTCAACTATTCGTTAAAAAATTATCTTTATCAGAAAAATACCAAAAATTTACCCAAAGTAAATATTGATGTTCTGATTCTAAAGAAGAATTTAATTTTCCAAAACAGACATTATAATATTGGAATAAACTATATTTAAATGGGTTTCTCCACCAAAAGGTGGTAAATCAATGTTTTAATGAATATTACAGTGTTTAGGATTAAAATCAGATTCATTATTATTTTAAGCCTCTAAATATTATTTGATTAATGTAAAAAATTTAAAAAATATGAATAATCATATTTTATTTAGTTCTGTTAATCCCCACCAATACAACGACTAGGCATTAACTATCATTTGGAATAATATTATATTATTATTTTTCAGTATGAATCATCCTTGTGTGCAATGTAAGATATCAAACAAACTCATTTTTGTGTATTGGGTACACCATCTAACATAACATCCCCTTTAATGTTAAATTAATATTTAATTCACGATTATTAATAAATATGAAAATAACATATTCATTATTTATCTGGGATGTCACACTAACCGTGATGATGATTCACTTTTAAAAAAACGTGATCTCAATTATCAAGCTCCATTAGTATCCTATTATGATTAACAAAATATTTATGACTTCCACAGACAACATTCATCCATTTATGAATAACTTAAACTATCTCTGTTTTATTTTGTAATATTTCTAACCCAATAATTTCTATCTATATGACTACAATCTAGTATAATAGAGAACATCATGGTAAGATATGAAAATCCTCAAATGATGATATTAAAATAGAGAGGAGAGTACTATTTTATTCTAAAAAATCTACCATGGGATAATGCTTTATCTACAAATATCAAAAATATTGGAATTATGAATTTTACATGTATTAATAAATAACGATAAAACTATCTATGAAAAAATCTATTGTGGATGAAAAATTGTGATAAGGCTTAAATCTGAGTTGAAATCATGTTGGAGACCTCTCTATAACATGTAGTTAAAATTTTGATATCAATCAGAAATGATAATCCCTGAGACTATGTGGAATCTCACCAAATCTCCAGATATTTCCTTAATAAAAACTATCTGTATTAACTCAGATGTGGTATGAATTCATAAAAAGATACATTGTCTTCCATATAGAGTCAAATCATCCATGTTCTCTAGGTAAACTGGCAATGAAGTCAATTGTTATGTCTCACACATCAACTAGGATAATATATCAGCTAGAAAAAGCCCCATGCAACATGTTGCTCATCCTTCAACTTCTATCAATCCAAACATGATGACACATTAATAGAAACTATAAAAATTATCCTAGTGAACCAATGATAACTTCTTAATTATGTGTACATATTTGTATTACCATGATGTACTACCACATATGATTAATTTAAATCATGAATAGAGACCACACCCCAAAAAAAGATGATGAATTTTCTATATTCGAAAAACACCAAGTGCTGTACATTCTCAATCCAACCATCGAGGGAGTCTAAAAAAGAAACTTCTTATCTCCTGACCACCACCTTATAATCCCCGTTTTGGTACTCCTATAATATTTTCACCAAACATGACTAAACTACCATTTGAAAAGGGAAATCTATCCCACCGACCTCTCTAATGTCCAGAAGCATCACTAAGATCTCATCCAACACTGTGTATGAATGTCCATATTCACACATGGAATAACTCTGTGAATTTACCCTATGTCCAGCATCTACTAAATTTTAATTTCACAACTCCTTTTAAATCCTGACATAATATTCCAATAATAATTACATACCCCATTGCAACAAAATATTGAAGTAATATTATGAGAATAATTTCCAGGGGATCTTATGACTGGTGATAAAAAATCATGTCAATGAGTAACGGATGAAAGAATTCATGGAAAAACAGACTAATTTCAACTAGATATCATGGTTGGAATAGAATTTCATATGTTTATGTAATAACCATTACACATTTATACAACTTATCTCTGGTAATCAAAACATTAGGGATGAATTGCCTAGAAAAATATCAAATTAACCTCACAATACTAGAAAACAATGGAATATGGTGATGAAAAAAAATACTCTATTAGGTAGTAAAGTGCTCTCATTCATTGATTAGTGCACAAAATTGGATGATCCATTACAGAATTTTTTTTCGTATGAGTCATAACTTATAAGGAATTAGGTTTGACCATCATGTAAAATCCTGCATAAACAAGTAAACATGTCACCTCTACCACTTCCTTTCAGTATATTCATTATAAATCTTACTGGACTAATTATTTATCAACAAATACTAAATTTTGTGTTAATAAGTGAACTAATAAAATAACATCACTATCATAGAACACACATTTATACCACATTCCAAATATCTACATCAAAAAATGAACTCCAAAAATAGAACACATATACTTTTTATTCTCCTCTTTAGACACGGAGTAGACAAGGACTTCATCAATGAGAACATCGATGAAAACATCTAGGAACCCACCAGAAGATATATTCATCATACCCATGATTATTGGTTGAATTTTTTTTCACACAAAAAACATTTCAATATACACATAATTCGAACAATGTGATCATAATTTTGTTTTTTGAATATTTGTGTCAAAAAAATTCATATTATGATATCCTAACCACATATAAATCATTGTTCTCCATCTAGGTCCATTTATATAATAAAAATAAAAATCAATACATTAAATAGGATAGAAAATATTTTTCCTCAATTCTTGTGATGATGATAAATAAAAAAATAACAAATTACCCCATCCATCATCTCAAACAAAACTACCCCACTCAATAAAATAAAACATCATATGAATATATTTTCAAACTATACTCCCGTATCTCTAAAATCATAAGTTGTTATCCTATACATGGAAATTGATAATTAATTCAAACCTTGTCATATAATTATTCAAAATATAAACTCTCATTGAAGGAGTAAAACTAAATCCTCCTCTAAATAGACAACAGGGAAACCATCTTTATCTCGAGGAAACATATAATATTTATCCTATGACAAGTTCATATTCAAATCAAACATCAATGAGGTCAGATAAAAAACATTCCTCAGGCCCATTTAATGGTCCAACTCAGTTGTGAACAGTACCCACTCTTTATTAGCATCATTTCACACAATCTACCTCCTGAAAAATCAATGATATCCCACACAAAATACACTAATCTATATAATGTATGATATGAGATTTCATTATCTTTAATCATATAAAGTCTCCCAAAGTGTATGAATTCCATAAACAAGCCCAAAATATATATATAATTCATACATGTTTTCTTGATCTCAAACTAGCATTGTCAGTGTCAAGAGAACTTGAAGAATCTACACATAAGGTACCAAAGAATTGAAAATGATAGTTCATATGATGGATGAATTATCACATTAAATTTAAAAAATGAATCTATTATAAAATATTAAAATAGTATGTAGATAATAATTATCCTCAACCATAATAGGGTAATCTACACCACGAAGCTGGGCATGACTAATTTCATGGCCTCTCTGACCCTTAATAGAACCACCTCAAGGAAAACACAATGGTCTCTAAATAATATGAAAATCATAATGATATCCTCTTCAGTCCGCATCTCATCATTATTTCTCCAAAAATCTCATACCATGTTGATAATACCTCGAATAATACTCTCATTAGGTAATACTAATGTGGAACACCTGGATCACACATGGAAATATTATCTACTGATGATATTTTACATTATAAAAAATATATATAATCCCTTAACATATATAAGATATCCACCACCACTATAGAAATTATATGATGCTGGATAAGAAGTACCCATACTGTATAAATCTCTTCTATTATAGAAAATATGATTCTCATATCATAACTCCATATAGAATGGAATACAATCAACTCTCATCTCATGAAAATCTAGTTTGTTCTAATAGCCTCCCAATATCCTCTTCTCTTCCCATAATGGTAAGATAAGTCGAAAACATAAATGGGGTGACCTAGGGATGGATATCTAGATGGAAAACCTTCTAAAAATCCCCCAATGTGTCCTCCCCATAATAAATATGTTTTTATTATATCACATATGTGTTCTAAAACAGATCCTGAACTATCAGACATTGGAAGTCACTTGTATTTGGGGAAGCCAATCCTAGCGACTCACCTCCATCCATGTTTAGAATTTGACCAATAATCAAAACATGTCTCAAAAGAAGCTAATGGGAATAAAGTGTCCACATGATTCACGTGAAACCAGATCCACCATTGCATTACAACTCTATTCATCTTATTCATAGAAAATAAAAAATATTTCTCTATTTATTGTATTCATTGAACTATACGAAGTGTCTATCTACTATTACCTGAATATGAAAATTTTCAAGGGGAACTTAGAGACTCATGACAACTTTAATGAAACTCATTAAGAAAAATAAGTATATGGGTTCCAAGTGAAGGAATATAATATATTTAAGATAAGAAATTAATTATTTCATTACCTTTCGTTGTTTTTGAGCTATCTAGAGATCTAAAAAGTCATACAAAGTTGAAAAGTAGTATGTTGATTGATCCTATCACATTTAAATTCAAATAGACCATCATCACATTGTATATAATTTTTAGTATAATTATAGGATTTTGAAATCAATCAAATAGGACCCTAAATATTTATGTCTCATTCGTTCTCTGATGTTCAAATTCTATAATAAATATCTCAATCTATGATTCCTTTCCAACCCATGCAACCTCATCAATGCATAAATGAAACATACATCATATCCCCCAACAAAAGCCATTGAAAAAAAATTATATTGACCAAATCTATAATAGATTTCCCCCCTTGGCCTGTAATGAGAAAGTTGATATTGTGAATGCCAGAGTCCCCCCTTCAGTAGTCCTAATGTTTTGGACATGTACAATGGGTATAATAAATATAAAATGGGAACTGCTACCCTCTAAGAAACCTAAAAAATAGTTAGATAATAATGACACACCTATTAACATATAAATTTTTATATATTGAATATATCCAATTTAAATATATATAATAATATATAGTACTATAATACTAAAAGTAAAACTATAATTACAAAAATTTAAAAATTGATAGTGACTAAAAATTAGAAATATGTGCAATGAAACAAATAACAATATATATTGTACCCAACCTACAACTAGATCATTCTCACATATAAAATATATTTTTTTATGTAGGGTGAGGAAAATTGTATACTCAGTAGTATCATCCAATTAGTTTCTCATGAAAATTATAAATAAATCATTCAAATGAAAATTGAACTGTAGTTAAATTTACTCACCAAAACATTTATAGTAAATTTACATTCTTTTTAAATATGTATCTCAACATGTATCAAATATAGGATATAATGTGTTGAAATAATAAAACATCAATGTTACCCTACTAATTCTTCTCTGATAAGTTTACTGCACTACCCCAATGTTGCATATCTGAATACATCTCTATCCACATGTAAGACACCCTGAAAACACTTAGGTTATGTATCATATCATCCACCTATTACATCACCTCATCCCATCAGTCAAAATGAAATCTCCATATAGTATCTAATATTTTTTGGGATCCATAATATATAAAATGATATGTATCATACATTAGGTATTATACCTTGGGCCATCATGACCCATATGTTGAGTAAGGTACATTTTGTAAACATAAACCACCAACATAATAACAATATAATCCTTTGAATAATCAATTTTGAGATAAATAACTGAAAAACAAAAAGTATATCACAACCCTTTACACAATGTTTTGTGAAAACTAATTGATGATTATAAAAAGGCATAATATTACATCGATAAGACAACAAGTCCATAGGGGGTTGTCATCCATCAATCCTAACATTGGTGTGCTGCTAAGAACACCCTCCCCCATAGTACACTTGGAGTTTTCCACCCTAAACAACATAGGATGCGTAGCATTTGAAATCAAAAGATACATATTTTATATTAGATTCCATATTTATACTATTATAATAATCTAGTCATAGGATCAACTATTTCATTCATCACACATACTCATAACAAATAGTAATAAGAATAAAAAATCATATAATCACACAATCATTTATATCGGCACATTAAATTAATTTTTAACATTAAACAATTAAATTTACATAAATTAAATTATTATTATTTAATTAAATTAATTGATTACCATGAGTTAAAAATAATAGTGAAGTCAAATTCCCCGATGGATAATCCAAATTATGTCTACATTTCTATAGATCCTAAAATTTTCTTTGAACAAATCAGAAAAATATGGTTTATATCATTTAGTAAACATTATTTCCATAATTCAAAAAATCTAGTTTCTATATGAAAGGAATCCAGTCAACCATAATGTGATACATACAATAACATCAAGATATATCATATAGTAAAGGAATTAATCTAGGTAAATTAGAAATGAGGCTATCAACCAATAAATATATTCTTCTAAAGAAACCATCGATAATTATTCTCATCCAGAGTTATGACCATCATAAACCCATTAAATTATTCTCTAGTTACATCCTTAAATAATCATGCATATCCTGATGCATATTATTATCAAATGTGTGACCATCTATTTTATATTACTGACCAACCTTACCATTTCCATCAATAATACAACGGGTACACATTATAGTATAATAAAAAATCATATGAAAAATATCACATCTATAGAAAATAAAATGGAAATAAGAAAAAATAGTAAACATGGAAAATGGGCCTCAAAACAAGACATAATCCCTTTTCACACAAACAGGGAGTAAAGATTCCCAACAAAAGGTATCGAATCCTTATAAACACTAGTAAATACCTTCGCCATTAATTTATATGAATCATAAAAAATAGGTTTTATTAAATCATTAATGAACCGATTCATTATTCATCAGTTCCAACAATGTGAAACCTATAGATTTATGTATAACATATATCACTAATTTAACATTCTTCCAAAATAATTCATGATTCCACATGCATAAATATCAATGATTTATTAACCGTAATTTTAAAAAATTTCATTAAAAAGGATTTTCCTAATTAATATTATTTATAAAATTCAATTATCTCTGAAAAAATTAAAATATATATTCTTACTCATGTCAATTATTTGGTTATCAAATTACAACACTAGATTTTAAACCATTCACTACATTAATAATTAATTTAATTAATCAATTAATTATTTAATTGAGTTGTTTATAAATTATATCTACTAAATTATAATCTATATTAACATAAACATGCTAAAAATTATTTGATAGATTGAACACTATTTTGAAAAAAAGAGGAAAATTGTTAAAATATTGTAAATTAACAACATTTTATCATTACGAAATTCCATTATTTAAACCATTTAAATATTTATTAGGATAATTACATTACAATAAAAAGTGATAATAAATTTTATTTTATGATTCAATAAAATAATTTTTTTATGAGTCCACTATTTAAATGGTGTTAGTGTTCTTTGAATGATATTATACAAAATTTCCAATTCTCTGATCATATATCCCACAAGATACTACATCATCTAGAGATGTCATTTGTTAATAAAGATATAAAATTCCATCCAATATATCTGGAATTAAATTATGGATTGAATAAATATGAGGAAGAAAAATCAAAGGATAAGAAACTAGTAGAAATAGTAATGTTGATTTTCCCATAAATCACCACAGATCGATTATGAGAATATATTACTTTGTCAGTATTTAGCAGGGATAAAATAAATTATATAATAAAATATAGGTTTTTTAGTTTTCATGTAAAATAAGTATATTGTATTTGGGTTTGGTGGTATTCTTGTACTTGTCGACTCACTGAATAACTGAATACCATGGAGATGCCCTTGATACACCCCACCACACTATCTAACACATGGAATTCTAAGGTGTATCTTGAGGGTTCATTCCATATAATCCCTCAGAAAAATGATATTTTTATAATAAATGTTAAATCATATAATATTATATTTTGGGGTTATGAAATAGCTATTATTACCATGCCTTGTGACCTTATCAATAAACAAAGAGTCCATTCAACATTTTATTTTCTGAGGGTTCTACTACACCCAAATTTTGAATTTTTAATAAAAATCATCTGAATCATCAATATGTCAATACCATTTTAATTTATTCCTTATAATAATACAATAATATAATGTTACTTCCTATTAGCAACAACCATTCCATTTTTTTCATTATCCCCTCAAAATCCTCCAACATCCTCCAAACAAACTCGATCCTCCTCTATGAAATACCAAATCAAAAAATATATCTGTAGAAATGGATTCAAGGATCTTGTTCCTTATTTGAAGATATTTGTTTCTCAATATTTATTTAGTAGGTTGGATAAATGATGATAGTGTACCTATACTATTTTGGGGAGAAAACAATGAATGTTTGTACAATCTTCGATTATATCAATGCAAGTCGAATTAGAAATAATATTTTTTTTAAAATATATTGAATTAAACAGAATTAGATGAAGGGTAACATGTATTACTAAATTTTTCACCATGGAATCATGTTATAATATTTTCTAAATATTAGGGGATAACCCACTAAACATTTTTCCTTTGGATTTTTTGGGGAGAATTTGAGTTGAAGAATTATAATTTGATATTCCAGCCAAACATAAAAGAGTATATCAAATAATAATTCTTTAGTTAATGAGGAAATATATTTATAATCCTTTTATTTAATAATATCTGTTATATTTTATTTTTTACAGAAATTTTTTTATAATCCATAGAAGTTTTATATTATTAAATCTATAGGTTATGTGTTACTTAATTTGAAAACTCGACTTTGGAAATACTTATTAAAAAACAAAAATCTAAAAGAGGTTTAAAATACTAATACTATTTTTAAATACCCTATATATTTATTTTTGACAATGTAATTATTAGTTAATTTGAGGAATTGTTTTTGGTGAAAAAAATAAATCTTTTTAAGCATTATGGTTTCTGCATTATTGGTGCACTGTTTTCACAAAACATGCACCCACAAAATGAAAATATTGAACAAAACATAGGCTATTTAATAACAGGAACATGTTATCAAATAAATTAAGCATATTTTAAAATAATTCACCCCAGTAGAGGTGTTCCATGTTAGGGTGGACAATTTGACAACACTTGCATGAGGCCCTACACATCAAATAGTGCATGTAGTAAATTTTAATTTTGAAAAAAGATTTAATATTTTCTAAAGCTTATATCATCCCAAATCGACCCTAAAAATTCCAATAACTGATTAATAGTGATTATTTGTTCTCATATACCCTTTATGGTTCCTCCAAACACCATTAATGATGATAAAAGCATTGAAAAATTCACCCAATTCATCACCTGAAAAAGATATTCTCCAAACATTTTCACTCTATATCAATACATATCCTCCTTATTATTTTTAATATATTATCATAGTAGAGATATTAAACCTCTATTTTTTAATATTGAATCTAACAATGATTATTTTATCTCCATTACAAATGATATGCATTGTATTTTCCATTTGTGGGTGTTTTGTTTTGTGATCTAGTATATATGGTATGTTGTAATGTATATGATTGGATTGAAATTTAACATAGAAATAATTGATTATAATACCTTAATATTTTCTAATTTTTGGAAACCCAATTCAAATAAGATTGTAATTTGAATATGGATTTGGGATGAATTATTGGAAAGCCACAATTTCCAAGGAATTGGAAATTTATCATGTAATTTAAATTTGAAAAAAATATTTAATTTTATCTGTGAAATTAATTTTGAGAAAATTTAGTTACAATGATTGTATTTCAACATATTATTGATTTTATCTCAGATATGTAATGAATTTATTAAAAAATACAATTCAGTTTATTAGTGGAAATTAGGATATTGAATCCTTAAAATAAGGTAATTATAAATTAAATGGTTTTGAAATAATTTTCCCACAGGATGTTTTTTTATTGAGAACATGAAAGACTAGGTAGTCAGTATTTTATCTTGAAAAAACAAAAGTTTGGTAATACTCTTGCAATGGATGGGTCCATTTTAACTATAATAAAAATAAAATTTGATTTACCTCATCCCTGATGTGATGTTTATGTTTCCTCATTAACCAGTGTATGTGTGACTAATGTAAACATATTGAATTGAACAAAAATATGCGTCTGATGAAATAATAACATTGGAATATTGTACATATTCTTTGATGACATTGTTTCTCACTTTCAAATTGATTTTATTTATATATATTATGTTTCATGTATAATGCAATTACCCATGCCTCTCGTAATATATATATATATATATATAGATATTGGGTTAGATTATTTATCAATTAAAATGATTAATATTTTGTCTAATATAAAAATATAATTTCATGACATTATTATTTGACATTTAAAACATGAACTTATATATTTATATTGGAATCATATTATGCAACCCATGGTGAGACCCTATAGGTAATTTTAATGAAACCCTACCCTTCCCATTATGACATTAATGATTTCATTCGTCAAGGATAAATAAAAGGGAATGAACCACTTGTTGGTGTTGGTTGTTGATATTTTGGTATTAGAGTTCTATTTTCATAGGGAATTGAGCTATTTATTAAATTATTCAACAATTATTATTGTGTACTATTTGGGTTTTGTTTACCTCTTTGACTTAAGGTATTGTTCTCCCTGTGAGGTTTTATTCTGAACATATTGGTATATATAATTTCATGAGTTGTTTATTTGAAGAAATTTTTCCCTCTTTATCTTATAAGGTTCTTGGTTCTATTGTCCACCCCATCGTGATTAGGAACACTCTTCAGGAATTGATGATATTTTCTTGATCATCTGGGTATAAAGATATCCTCACCACTTTTGTGAAAAGGTGGTATCAATGGAAGGATAATCATTGTTCTATTATGTCAGTAAGTAGTTTGAGTGATATTTTTAAGACGTGTGATATAGTTTTGATGATTTTCAAGAGCATGTCTCATAAAAATGTGTCTTCTGTGACCATGGATGTTTTGGAATGTCATCAGAAATATTAGTTCTCATGTTTTCCCTGATTTATATATGGATAGGTTTAAATACAAAGCTAATTTATTTATCTTATGTGATTAATTATCCATAATTATCATATTGATTGTGGGTGTGAATTATCTTCTAATGTATTCTTTTTAACCATATGATGTGGTGTTGCATCATGCCTCAAATAAGATGTTCCATTTGGATCTAGGAGGAAGATTATGAATAAATAAAATGAGTTATTCATCGTCTATCCAAATTCTCATAGTGATTTTTGTGTCTGCATTACAAGATATGGTAAAAAACTAAACCATTTTAACATTAGTTTCATACATTGGAAAATCATAGTTATGTGTTTCTGAATCATCCTTCAATGTACCTTATCTAGAAACCACTGGGATTCCAAGGGTCAAGTGATCATCAATAGGGTGATGATTTATTGTGAAGGGATGAAATTATTTTATATCATCTGAACTCCAGCTGAAAACCTTGAGAAATGTACAACCATTAAGATGGAAGGTCCTATCATGTTATGGTGTGATATATAGGTGATGGATAAGAAGCATCAGGACCTAGAGTGGAATGACAATAATATTCATTTATATAATAACATATATCCATAGTTTATGGTTTTCTTCAAGGATATAGTATTTTAAAACTCAATAAGGATGGAAAGATCATGGTAGAATATCAAAATTATTATCATGGTCATGATTGGTTTTCAATAGATAATATATCAAATAATAATTTGGAGACATAAGAATTCTAGATTGGACATCATGATGATATTCACTCTCTTATTTTCTTGTTAAATATGTCTTCTTATTCTGATTTGATGTATAAATCATTTGTGGTTGACATAAATTTTTCCTTCAATTTAGGGGTGACGTGACATCCATTTTCACTCAGTGGAAGTATGGTGAGTTCCCAAAATGAAAATATAAACAATTATGAGTCTCACGGTGGTTCTTAAATATTGGTTTCTTTAAGACTTTTGGTAGAGTTAGTAAGAGGTCAATTGATTAGCAATAAGTGTGGAACATCTAGGCTCTCTAAACAGGATTTAATAAGGCTACGATGATTTGTGGTAAAATCAAACATTTAGGGATTTTGCATATGTTCTATCATGACTAATATTGTCCACATAGTTTCACGAGATCATCATCAACTAAATGTACCATGGTGGAATCGGATTACTCGTAAACTAAGGTGTTCATGAAACAAGCATCCTGAACAAATATTAATTAGATTGTGGAAGGGTCTATAGAGGATTTAGTTATGGGTCGTGTGATTTTAAGATGAATCATCACTATATATTCATCCTTAGTAACTTATTTATCCTATACTAGTGTAACTAATTTGTTCTATTAATATCTTATTGTGAATTTACTTAATATATCTAAGGATATTTTCACATATGTGATATATATTACTACAACCATAGAAATGACGAGAAACCAAGGTATCATTTTTGCACAATGTATATTCTCTTTATCAAATATTTATATTACAGTAGATTTTAATTTTCTAGACCTGGAACCTCTTAATTTCATATTCAATGTGAATTGTCTCATTTCTAATAAATCCATAATTGATTATTAAATTCGATGTGTCTCCATTACTGCACCTAATAGGGTGTTCTTTGTCTAAAAGAAGATTGGTAACTAAGTTTGAGTATAGTTTAACTACTAATCTATTGGTGTGGAATGAAATATTATTATTTCCTATGATATGGTGAAATATAATTTGAGTGATAATCTTCCTCAAGTTCTTGTGGATTTTTCTAATGTTTTTTCATCTGAAATATCTAATTTTACACATGGCAGGGAGGTGGATTATTCAACTTATTTAGTTAGAAACACCCATATGTTATCTAATAATTCATTAAAATAAATAACAAGATTAAATTAAAGAGTTCAAGACTATGTTGGATGATCTCTTAGAGAATTTATTTATATGACCGACTGTGTCCCCTTTGGTGGAACCTTTTATCTATTCTATGAACATATTTGGGTGACTACATCTTTGTGTTTTCCATTATATACTCATTTGTGATACTATAACGAATGTATATGTTTCTCTATATAAATTATTTTTTGACCACATGATAGAAGTTGTTTTGTTTTTGATAATTGTTGTTTGATCTAGTTATCCCCCAATTATTTTAAATGGATCTGGAATTCAGTACATTTTTATTTAGAAAAGTTATAGCAAATATGAATAAATTGTAATTACATTTTTTTATCAAACAATCATATAATAATTATGTATTTAAATAAAAATATATTCCATGATAATTATGATACATTAATTGTTGTATGTGTGGACAGAATCCTTTTTTATTCTATATTCGAGGTGGATGTTGTGTGTTATCTGAGAATAATTATTTATTTTTATAAAAAAAATAACATTATAAAGAGATATAGATATGTGATTTCTAGATTTATAATGTTATTTTTTTGTGAAACAAATAATCAAAACAATGTATTTTATATTATCATAAAAATGTGATTTCATTTATTACATGGGAGAAACCACGAAATGTTTTCGAGATTCATAGTAATTTGGGTTTTTTTGGATATTATAATCAATTTATAATGGATTTATTTATTCTATAAACTCTAAGGGATTCCCTAACTCAGAATGGAGTGATGTTTTCCTAGGATGAGAAATATTATATTTAATTTTAATAGATAATATGAATTATGTGTTTTTTTTGGTGAAAACACTTCTATATTGTTTGTAGAGCTATGTGGACTTTTGTGAGACATCTGGGTTGGGTATGGGTGATTTCCTTATGATGACTGATCACATTGTTACCAATGGATATCTATTTCTTAGGTAATAATAGACTAATTACCCAACCAATGACCTTGAAATTGAAAACATGATGAATGTATATAATAGTTGGAATCATTCATTATTATGAAAAATGATAAACATGTATTTTGATCACTAGTGGTTGAGTATAATATTTTCTAAAAAATATTTCAATATCGATCATAGGCATTGTGTTTAATACTATAAATATTTTTATTTCAATATTTAAAATACCGTAATGAAAAGGATTTTTGTCATCGATGTTGTAATCTTGAAGCATTCGTCCAATGGAATGAAAGAATCATATAAATAGTGGAACATTATGGATATTGTTTCATAGTATCATAGTGAATTTCGAGAAATAGTATCCAAGGTTGTTTTTTTTAGTTCATAGTTGATCTACACTTATATCTTGATAATTCGTCTACAGAACCATATTCATGATGGTTTCAATGGAATCAGTAACACGATTTCTATTCGGGATCCATTGATGTGTCGTCATTATCCAAGGAGGGTATTGTATGTTTCTAGAATAGATATATTCTATCTTTTCCTAAAACAAATGTTTAAATGGGGGGTTTCTATAATTACATGTGTTCTATGGTCCTTGGAGCCGCATAAATTTTCTAGGAAAAGTAATGTTAATTCATATCTTTAGGTATGAGATAAGGGACAACTAATTTTTTCTCTTATTGTTATAAATGCCAAAAATTCATGTCCATGAACCAAAGAGAATTAGTATTTATCTAGGAAAATCTAGTTCTGATTTTTATGTGGGAATATATCTCTATGTAATTTTTTGTGGTTCTTGCACACATAGAGAGAAAAAATAAAATTATTTTAGTTATGATTGACAAGAAGTACAAATCAAATAAAAATATACAAATTCATTATATAACTAAATTTTATGAGTTTATAAGTCTCTATGTGAGATATATTTTTCATTTTCATCATGCCCCATGATCTATATTCTTGGATAGAGATCCTTGTTTCACATTATTCATTTTGATATGCCTTCATGAGGCATTGGGATTTCATGTTTGTCTTAGTAAAACCTATCATTTGTATATGAATGGAAATATTGGGAGAGTTATACGAAATCATGGGTATATTCTTCATGCATGTATCCACGATTTTCATGGATCATGTGATACCATATTGGGTTGTTTTAGTTTTTCTAAAAGAATAGATATTAGTCCATGATGAGAATTTTCACTTTTGAGGATATGTATGGATGGTCTTGTAAATATTCATTATGCTAGTTGGAGATCAGTGATATTTCCATGGTTAGGAAAATAATGGATCATTATATGATAGAAAATATTTTGTTGATTCATAAGCGAATATAGATGGAACGTATATGGTGTAATCTCTTTTAATGATAATTGTTATAGACCCTTGGAACATTCTATTAGGGACTAGGTGTTATTCAAATTTTCATCGCGTTTTGGTAAATAATATATTGTGTGGAAATGGAATACTGCTAATAAATTTTTTTGGACCTTTTGAGGTATTTTAGAAGTTGGCTATTGTGGAATATTTTTTTCACTTCTACCATTATTGATGTTGATATATAACATCAGTCATTCATCGCGGCTATGAAAAAATATTTCTGATCTGTCACATGTTTTGAGATAGAGAGATCTTGATGTTGAGAATGATTTATCCATTAATGAGCATAAAATATAGATTATTTATTTATATAGAAATATATCCCAAGGGAGGTTGATTCCTCTAGTTCGAGTGCAATTCTTTCATAGTTATAATACTTATGGGAGACGAGAGAGAGAGAGGAAATAATAAGAGAGTGGTGGATTTATATTATATACATTAAAACATATTGATATGATTTCCAGTAAAGTAATTTTTATATGGGAGTAGGATTTTAAATCATATAACTAATATTAGGTTCCCCTATAACCTATTTTTTTATCATCCATTGGTTTTTATTATTTATGGGTTATTTGGGAAACAATTATGATATATGTTATAATTTTTGGTCTATGTAGGATTGGAAAACTATTTAAAAAGTTGTGAGAACACCAAGTAGAAACATTACACCCCATTTAATAGTCTTATGGTTGTGATGTACAGTTTTACAGACCATGGGTCCCTACCCAGCTAATCATGCATGTCAAAAAAATAATTCGTAAAAATGATTTAGAAATTCAATTATCCCCGTATGATCCCTCCCATATCCTTAACTAGAAATAAAATGACTCTCTGGTCCATGGTGATCTAAAAGATGCATTTTTGTTCCTCAAAAACATTTACAAGTAGGATCAATACTTAGAGATAATTTTATATTTCCTCTTTCATAAGAGATCTTATCACAATCATTATATCATACCCTCTATTTCACACTTATTTAGTGTATGCAAGATATTATTATTTGATAGAGATCAAAAGTCTGTTTTTTTATCATCAATCTGGTTTTGATTCATGGATCTCTATTTCTAACATACTTCATTGGATTTTGCAGTTGTTCGTGAATTGTTTTGCGACCGGCTTATTATGAAAGGTGTTTACATATATGTTTTGAAATCTAATTTAAAAATTTATTTCACTTTTTGATTAAATTTATTTCAATTAAAATATGAAATCTCAATTCATTATGAATTGGGAATGGAATTTTATTTGGAAGGAATTTTCGGACCCCAATCCAATTTCCTTGGAATTGGGAATTTGGGGTATAAATGGAATGTATTTAAAATATTGAATTTTATTTGTGAAATTAATTTTGATAAACATTTAATATATTGTTTTTATTATAACATATTATTAAAATAATATAAAAATGAATGAATGGTTTAATGAAATGTTTTTTGGATTATAAATTTAAAATAGCATATAGAAACTAAAATGTGGATAAGTTTTAGTTTCATAATGTTTGAAAAAATTATCCCATTAGTAATTAATATATAAAGATAGATATATCATAGGATGTTTGTGGGATATTTTGGATTAGAAAATATGAAAATAAATCCATTGAAAAATATTAATATTTTAAAACTCGAAAAAACAATTTTTGCTGTTTCTTCTCCCGGATATGAAATTGAAAATTCCTCTTTAACCAGCATATATGTGATTAGTGTAAAAATATTAATGTGATAATGGATATGTGTGTGTGGAGAACTCACACCATGGATATATCATTCCACTTAGAATATGACCCTTTTTCTAATTTGTGAATTTTGTTTTGATAAAGGAATATATGAAATATTTGTAAAACTAAATTAAGGATTCCTTGTGAAATATAGAAAATATTTTATACTAAAATGATTATGAATACACTGTTTTACATTTTCCATAAATTTTAGTAAATAAAATATTTTTTAATGCATTTTTATTTTTATGTATGTTTTATTTAATATTCAAATCATGAACTGATTTATTTATATTAGCATATTTATATGGAACACATGGTGAGACCCTACTGAGATTTTTACTCACACCAAACCTTTTCTTTTCAGTTTTTGATTATTCCCATATTTCATGTTCAATAAAGGGGAAAAATATGCAGAGATGGTCGTTTTATGATCATTTGGTCTTATAATTCCATGACCATTGGTAATTATGATATTTATCTTTTCATTATAGCACATTAATGATGTACTATTTTGGTTTTCCTAAAAGTGTGGACTTCTGGAACAGTTCATCTTGTAGAGTTTTATTTTAGGGATACTAAAATGTAGATATTTATTCCTTTATTTATGTGGAAACTATAAAATATTTATCATTTATGATTTCTGGTTCTAGTCACTAACCCATGGAGATTGGGAACAACATTTAGGCTATGTCTGTGTCTGCTCGATTGTCTGGGTACTAGGATATGAAGACCTATTTTTGATTTGATGGAAAAAGGTATCCTAAAGATGTTATGAGGAAGGGTTTCTTATACAATTTTTGTGAATGAAATGTATACAATTTCAATGATGAAATTATGTAAGTGAAATTTAATATTGGTTCCCTACTATATTCAGTAAAATCTAAATCCCAAAACCATTATATAAGACTCAACTTAATAAGATTTTACTCAAGTATTTTATTAATCCTTAACATAAATTTTTTTCAACTCCATTAAAACCATTTTTAAATTTTTATTTTATTTATTATAATGATATTAAATTTTATAATATTTTAAAATATTTGATTTTTAGGCGAAATTTGAAGAATATTGAATTTATTAATATAATATTTTTATGAAATTATTATTATATGAGAAATAAATATAAATATAAAAATACTTTTATTTGATCAAATATGTCTTTATGGTGCCTAAATATTTGTTTCAAAGCAATACACTCCATTTTTAATTCCATTCATTATTATTTCATGGGCATAAGTAATGTTTAAAAATGATAATATTTTAATAATTTTTAATTTTGATTAATTGGGTGAAAAATATTTTTGGATTCCATTTAATGGTTCATAATTTAATTTTTTTATAATAAAAAATATATTCACTTTAAATTCATGGAAAATGATAATTTTATCCTATACATAAAATTTTAAGAAAAAACCCATTTTTAAAAAAACAAATTTATACATTCCATATTGTGTTGGTAAAAATTATATTATTTATACATAGTTTTTTATGAAATATAATGGATTTCATATTTGTTATCATGGATTTAAAATTATAAAAAATTTATATTTTCTATACAATACATGTATGTTTTCATTGAAAAATTTTCCCACCAATGTATTATGAAAAATTTCAAAATAATTATTTTAAGTGTAATAGTCAAAACAACATGTTCGATGTAGTTTAAAACATATTTGGTTTATTATGTCATAGTATTGATTCATTGTATAGTAAATTAATGTCTTTTTTTGTAGCCACAATACATTTGAAACAAGTTCCCTACTTATATTATAATGAAATTGTTTCAAAATCATACTTATATCATCCAATATAAGAGGGGCCGCATACCAAAACACAAATATAATTTAAAAAATCATTTTACATTATAAAATATTTAATTATTATTTCACAAGAATCAACTTTTAAAATATTAATAATTTTGTTACAATATATTATCTTATTCCCCCTTTTATGGAGTCTTGAAATTGATATCGGAAGACTTTAATGAGATTTACGATTTTCTATAATTTCATTTCACTTCTATATTACTTTATAATATATATATTATTAATTAGAATTTAATGAAATTATAATTTTCTTATACTAACAATTATTATTCTATTAGAATTAATATTATAATCCATTCACAATTTCTATCATGGAAAAAATGACAATCATGATTGTGTAAGAACAATTGCCTCCATGAAGAGGCATGTCTGATTTTCAATAAAAACCATACAAAACTAGTTAAAATATTTAATATATTATATAATTATGATATCTATTAAATAATTTATGTTCTTATACAAAAAAGTTACACATTTCACATTTTCTATTGAAAATTAAATAATCAACCACATGTTTGTGAGGACTAAAACAACTGTAGAATGCTTGTTTTCTGTTTTTATTATTTTAATAATTATAATTCATGGATGTTCATGAATATGACTTTAATGGTTAAATTTATTTTACAAAATAATAGTGGTTATGGAAATAATAAATGGATATAATATAAAAATTATATATGGTAAACACATGTTGTAAATTCAACCCTAAAAGTGCGTTCTAAAAAAACTAAACTCATCATACTGTGTGATAATGAAATAAGGGTTATATTATTCATAAAAATAAATATAATTAAAATATATAACACTCTTAAATAATAAATAAATTAATTATTTTTCTATTTCAATTATATTAATATTAATTCACTTTATAATCATTCATTAATTATGTTGTTTTTAGGTCTCATAAGGATTAAAAACCTACTAGAACAATGATATAAATTTATATCCTGGAAAACTATGGGAGTTAAAATTATTTTATTGTAATATATAAATATGTAAATAATTATTTTATTTCAGTTCCATAATGATAAATTTCATTTTAAATTAATTTTTATGATACTAATATACATATTATAAAAAACACAGAAAACGTCTAATCACTAATTTCCATTTTATGGATCATAAAAAAATGCCCCTGAATGAAATAAATAAATTATTATATAGAATTAATTATAGTACCTTTTATTATGTAGTAATAAGGATCATTGGGAATCAAAAGAATAACAACATCTCTATTATGAAACTCTTTCAAAATAGTCAAGTTCACTCCCACCCGATATTAAAAATATATAATAAATAACATGAATCTAGGTACATGGAAACAAAATATCAGTGTAAATAATAGTTATATGTATTAATAAGGATTCTAAATTAATAATTTTGATAGTTATTAATCATATAGAGGATGTTATTACACAATAACTGATGTGAAATTAATTGTTTGTTTTGTTTTTATCACCTTTCAATTAAATGAGAATTGATTATGTTATAAGCCATGTCATCAGTGAGTGGTTTACATAACACGTAGTCAATATTTTATTTCATTATTATCTTATTATTCATTATATATGATGAAATTTTCATATTCTTCCATTTAATGTATTTCTATTGTAAATTTACCTAAAAATGTTATAAATAGATAGAAATAATATATATTTTAAGAAAAAGTGAATGTGATTTTTTCATATAAATTTATTAATTAAATTGATCCTGGAAAGCTGATGTGATAGTAAAATAAATGAATATAGGCTTATTCAACATAAAATATTTTGGATTTGTAAAAACAAAATATTCCAATGGTGCATAATTTCACCCCCAAGATTCCACAGTACGCTTCTCTTGGAATAATGAAATAGCTTGCATTTAACGCAACTTCGAGTTATACCACACCACGACCAATCAAAGTAGTTGTTTTGAATATTAATACACACTTTTTCAAATTTTAAAAATAATGTTATCTTAAAATGGAATTTTATATTTTTATTTTTAATATCAAAATTAGCTTAGTGTGCTTTTTTGGTATTTTTTTTAAAACATTAAATTTTTCATGAATAGTGAAAAACAATGCGTTATTGTTTAATATCATCTTTTTATTGAAATAATTAATTATTTTATTTAAATTTATTTTATGTCCTAAAAGATATATATTACCTAAATAATTTAAATGTTATTCATTGCAGTCCTTTTTCAATAATATTAGTTATATAACATTTTATTGAAATTTTTACCAACATTTAAAGACCTTCTAGGCACATTTGCAAATTTGCATAAAATGTAATTTTACCTCTTTATTTAATTAAATTTCAAATATCAATGAGACACGGTTGAAATAAGTATGAAATATGTGGTTCAATAAGATGAATTTTATTTTGGTAAATAGTAACTTTTGAATTTTATTTACCACAGTTAAAAGTAAATAGGGTAATGAAAGGTAAAAATGATATTATAATTACACTAACACATGTCATAATTCTATTGGATAAGTTCATTTCAAAAAAAATAATCACTATTAATAATATATTATCCCCTTTCGTCCACTTTTATTGGATTAGGACATCTAATTTTATTTTATATAAATAAGAGTTAATAGTGTTAAATTCAACTTGTAATAACTAAACTATTTTTAATATAAGGTTATACATAAGATAATTTATACTAGAAATATAATTTATAAATATAATAATATTTCCTACATGATTTTTCATTATTAATAATTTTTAGAAATTAAATAATTAAATTTATTTTTGACACAATTATGAATGAATTATTATCTTTTTAATGAAGGGATAAAATAATTGATATTTTAAATAGTAAAATAAATGTTTATTAATACTTTGGATGAATTATATGAATTTCATAGGTTAATAGTATATGATAGGGTTGACTAAATAACTTTTTTTCGATGTGATATTTTTTTTAGGACTATCATAAACATCAAATACTAAATGGTGTAAAAATTGGCATAAATTAGTTTTTAAAACAAAAATATTTTATTAAATGATATAATATTTTTATAAATCTATTGTTCAACCAATGGACTTATATTAGGTTATATATGTCAATAAAAAACCAATTTTGGTTCTCTTCAGGGGTTATAGTATGTTTATTAACCATATAATATAAAAATACAAGGAGACATGGCAAATGTCAAACTATTTAACTAAGAGTTTAATATTAAATATAAGGTTAATATGGTGACCTAATAATACTTAAAACATATTGGATGATAATTTATATTCTAATACCCATTTTAAACTCTATATAAATTCACTTATAGCCATTATAAACTGAAATTAATTACTTTATAAAATAATATTTCAAGCATTTCTTAATGTGACCATCACCTCTCTAATAAAAGGGTATTTGGACTTCTATGAAAACAACACATCCAAATCCCTTTAGATCTGCCAAAACATGATAAAATATCCTCCCAACTACCCTCAAATAAACCTATAGGCCTTTCTTTGATAAAGAAATCTATTCTATTGAGCCCTTTTCATCAAATAAATAGGAAGCACTTGAAGAAGAGGTAATAATTTAATAACCTCTTTCAATTTTATTGTCTTCTTCCACTTACGCTTTCATTGTTGCTTCCATAACAAAATAATAACTATAATACATTCTATATATTTTGATGTCATTATAAATATGTTACAACCATATTCATTATTTATTTCATCCTATGAATAATAATGGCACTATAGATGTGTACGTACAACTTTCCGTCTCCACTTCGTGGGGTAGTTTTTTCTTCAAACACTTAATTATTTGAATCTATATAATAAGGATTATAATGGTTTGAAATAATAAATGTAAAATTTCAATGATTATTTATATATGATTTACCATCTAATTGCCTATGATTTCACCATTACTAGAATGAAGTTGTCGCTCGTGCGAACGTATGGATTAACGTCGCCATGAAGGAGATGATATTAATTTCCAATCATAACCATTCAAGAATAATTTTCATTTGAGGATTAAAAATAGTTTTTAATAACATAATATCATTATTTATATGAATCAAATACTTCCTATCCATTAAAAACATGTCTTATGTAGCAGAACATATAAAGTAAAACAAATCAGTTAACACCCGAAACAACGTTACTATTGAAAAATTGATAACAAATAAATATTTACAAATCAAACATGATATCATATTTATTAATGTGGATCATGTATAATTTAATAACAATGATTTAAATATTATACAGTAGGTTGACATACCCTTGACCAAGGAAAATTACAAATTAAGGGATAATTTTACAATATCATTATTAATATGAGGTTGTTTATACATTTGAATATACTTGGACTTTTTTATCATCCATATAAATGTTTCTTAAAAATTTATATCAATTTTTTTATTATTTTTTAAAATATGTGTAAAAGTAATTTATACATTTCTTTAAATTTTAATAATATTATTGGAAATGAATCATTCTGTAATTTTACAAATAAGGTACTTAATGACCTTTTTGATAAATTAAGGTAAGAATGTTTTTTACTGTGAATAGAGGGTGCAACTATTTTCTACCGTTATAACATCTTCAATGATTCTCATTCAAGATAGTATGAAAAAATTAAAAATACATTTTTTCTTTTATAATTATGTGACTTTTAAATGATTTCAAAATAGAACGATATATTTCTCTCAAATAGTTTGGATTTCAGCTATGTCAACATCCATTAATGGATTTGAAACTTGTTTGAAGATGATTTATTATGATACAATATTCCATATTTTATTGAAGGTTTTGTTATATGTTTGACTAAGGATGTGTTATTTTTATACCATTCATGGTTGATGGTTAAAGTATTAACATTTTTTAGGATAGTTTTAATATAAATGTTTTTCTTATGTTTCAACCAGTTCATATGAGGAATGCATTGGACATAGTATGTGATGGGTGGAGACTACTATAGGTACTTGATGCATCAGTAGGTATCATGACAAATTAGTGTCTTGGAAAAAGGCCTTGACAAATTCTTATTTGTAGTCTTGCTTTGAGACTTTGACAATTTGGTTATGATGTCAGATATTTTTCATTCCATCAGAATAAAATTGGTTATTGATATTACATGTGATTATTCGACAAGTAGAATATCCATGTAAAAAAGTAAATGAACTTATTTGATTTATCATTGTCAAATTATGATGAATTGTATTTTTAAAATTATTTGGTTTTAGTCTTATACATTGCCTTAACAGATTATGCCTACTTATGATAGTTTCTGCAATATTGTTTTCATTTCTGAGCATCTGAGCTCACCCCATTCGTATGTGGAATTTTTCCCCGGATGTGTACAGTATATTATGACTCACCTGCAGGGATAGTTTAAGAGATATGAATGTGTTCAAAGGAGAAAAAATATTTTTGTATTTTATTTGATAATTTTATTTTAAACTTATGTATGTATCTAGTACGTCCAAATCTACTAAACTAATCGGTCTTTTGAGACTTCCTCATTTCTAATCATGCCAATGTTACGTAATAATGCACGGACTCTGGGTAACTAGGGTCGGGATTTTACGGTTTTTATCGGAAGATGTTTATTATAAACATAAAAATCTATATTTAGAAAAAATCTTATTAGAAAACATTAACTTATGATCGATTTTGAGTATTAGTAATGAAAAACTTCCTATAATTTTGGTGATGTTGATTTTTTTTATTATTTTGACAAGAAATACATCACAATATGGATACAAGCATGTAGAGGCATATCTGGAACAGATGTACCTATGAGAAAAGATACCAACAATGTGTTTTGGGATTTACCCGACGTATCCTGTTACATGACACCATGTCTTGTTGCACTCTAGGTTACGATACACCCAGGTGATATGCTTAGGATAGTTCAAAATTTCATTACCAAAAATTATGAATTATTTATGTGTAAATACTTCCCCAATGATATTACTTTAATTATTAGGGATTATATTCATAAATTGTCCAATTTATGTTATGTAATTTACTATTTTGAAATTACACATTACAGTTCGTAGACTAATCTAGTGTATTCCATTGTTTAAAAATGGTTTCTATTGGACAAAATGGAAACTGTATCAATGCACATAAACCATATAGGGATTTCCATCATAATATAGATAATTATTGTGTAAGTGGTGATGCAACAGGTGCGGATCATTGTATAACCATACTATGACAACTCACTCGGGTTATGAATAATGACCATACCCATATTGAGCACCCTTATCCACAATGTGGTGGATCAATGTTAGTATGCTTCAATGGTAAATGCCCACCAACATCTAATGGGTCTAAAAATCTATTTGTATATATGAAATGAATAAGTTTCTTAGTGAAAATTACATAAGCTTTGGGGAGTTGAAGAAGTGAAATGTTTTTCAGGGCAGTTTTTCGCCTCACTAGAGATGCAGATAAATGGTGGACATAGATGCAAAACAAAAAGTGGGATTAATATGTATCCAATAGGTAATGGAGTTAATTTAATGTGATTTTATTAGAAAAATATATTCTTCATGACCATAGAGCAAATATGGAATGGCAACTTCGGAGTCTGAGAAAAAAATGTTGAGAATGTCACAATGTATTAGGCTTACATTACAAGGATATCAAGAAAAAAAATATGTAACCAAAAGAGTAAGATTTATAGATTATTTGATGGGTTAAAACTCTTTCTCCATCGAGAATTATTCTCACAATCCTTCTAATCGTATGAAGATATTTCCTCATGTGTAATCATGATAGAAAAGGAATTCTCTACATCTTATGACTTTAATGTAAAGAAAGAGAAGAAGAGATATTCTAAACACTCTGGATAATGAAATAAATAGAAGAAGGGAGGTATTAATTTCCATCCTACAATAATCATGTGGAGAAACACCCTGGTAATTTTTGAAAGGGAATGGGAGTTTGTAATAAGTGTTTTGAAAAAGGGAACCAAACTCGTGGTTGTAAGGGAAAAAAAGTGGATGTCTATGTTGAATACTAAAATTATATAGAAATGGGGCATTATGCAAATAAATTTCTTAAGTGCCTTGGTAACATACATCCGAAAAGGTCAACGGAGAATGGAAAAGATTATGAGCTTACTACTGTAGAGCTCGATGCTCCAAATCACATGGTGGTTGGTAATTTAATGGTTTCATCAAATTTATCCAATGATTTATTTGATTATGGATCATTACATTGTTCATATCATCCACGTTTTCTAATAAAATTATATATTTCCAATTTTATTTAACAAGTTATTTTTCAGTCAACACATCAAAGTGATGTATCATTTCAACAATGTTTTTTCAATCAGTTCATATTAGGTCATATAAACGTTCTTTATGTGTTGATCTTATTGTCATTACCATGATTGAATTTTAAATAATCCTTGGTATGGATTTACTATCATACCATGATGCAAAAATTTATTATTATAATTAGGAGGTTAAAATTTTTGATGATGATAATAATGAATATAATATCATTATAGAAGAAACATCACCATCTAATTATTATCAATATCCTCCCCTAGTAGCTCAACTAAATTCAATTATTGGGGAGGAAGGGAGTGAAATAACAATGGGTGAGGAAAAGAATGTTCAAATAGAGGATGTACCTATTGTGAAATAATATGTTGATATGTTTCTAGAAAATTTACCAATAAATCCTATAGAATAAGAAATTGAGTTTTTCATTGACATAATTCCTTTTTTGGGACCATATTGAAGACACCTTATAGAATGGACACTGTGGAAAAAGTGGAGATAAATAAAAAAAGTGGAGTTGAGTAAAAAAGAATTTTTTCTCCCTAGTCTTTCTCCATGGGGAGTACCTATTCTTTTTGTTAATAAGAAAGATGGATCTATGAGGTGGTTCCATAACAATAGGGTGATCAATTATATAAAAATAAATAATAGGTATCTCCTACCACACATTGATGATTTATTTGATCAACATCATGGTTATCATTATTTTTTAAAGACTAATGTCTAATATGGATATCATCATTTGTGCATGAAGAAGGAAGACATTACAATGATAGAATTTCATACCAGTTATGGGAATTACGAGTTTACTATAATGCCTTTTCGGCTTACTAATCCACCCTATGTCTTCATGCATCTAATTAATAGTGTCTTAAAGAAATATCATGATGAATTTGTAGTGGTATTTACTGATGATATCATGGTTTACTCCAAAATCTTTGCAGATTCGGAAAATCACATGCACACTACTCTGAATAAACATAGAATAAATGATTTCTATTGGATGTTTAGAAAGTGTGAATTATGGTTTCAAGAGAATTCATTTCATGGCCATATTGTCTCCATGGATGGACTCTCTGTTGATCCTTATTATATAAGTGTAATAAAATAATGACCAACACTGACGAGTATAATTGTGGTACAGAGTTTTTTTGGTTTAGAAGGTTATTATCTATGTTTCTTCCATAATTAAGCCTCATTGGCTTATACATTAACTATGCTCACAGGTAAAGTGGTTAGTTTTTTTTAAATACTATTGTTAATAATGATTGTAATAACTGAAGAAAAGATTATTCAATTCTCATTTCCTGAATATACCATCGAGGAATGATGGGTTTGTTATTTATAGTGATCCTTCAATGGAAAGACTTGTTTGTGACCTTATTCCTAATGACATAGTTATACATTATTAATCACAAAAACTAAAAATTCATGAACAAAACTACCTCAATCCTGAAATTGTGTTAGAAGCTATATTATTTTCTATAAAATATGGAGACACTATCTCTACGGTGAAAATGAGAGATTTATAATGATCATGAGAGATTAAAGTATATTTTGTCACAAATTGAACTCAGCATTAGGAAAAATACAAGGATTTAACTACGCATAAATTATGAATGCACTATACAATACCACCATAGTAAGTAAAATAAGGTGGCATATGCTTTGATTAGAAAAGATTAGGGTGTTATGAACAAGATGAGAGATTAAAGGGATCATATGTTAATGTATCTAATAAAGATGGATATGGAAATAATCATTGAAGGTGGTGCATTAAATATTTTGCGAATGGTTGCCAAAACATCTTCACTAGAAAGGATATAATGTTCTCAGAATGATGATGAGGAGTTTCAAATGAGTATTAACGCTGTGAATGAAGGGATATTGATTATTTTCCTATATGAAGATGGAATTTTAAAATTTGGGAAGAGAATTTTTGTTCACAATATACTTGATCTAAAAAGGGAATAGTTGGATGATAATCAGAGCTCTAATTTCTCTATACACACTTGTAGCACTAATATGTATTGATATTTGAAAGAAGATTTTTTGTGGGAAAAAATGAAGATATAGAATGATGATTATTTTTCATGATGTCTATTTTTTCAAAAGGTGATGGATGGAAGAAAACATCTTAAATGATTCATGTAACCTCTTCCCACACCTGAGGGTAAATCGGATGATATTACTATGGACATTGTCATGGGGATACCAAGGAATCCTAGATAGAATGTTGTGATATATGTCATTGTTGATAATTTTACAAATTCAATACATTTCCAGTCTATAAGAGAAGATTTACCTCTTGAGAGTTTAGAAAGGCTATACATTAATGAAGTTGTAAGACATTATGGGGTACCCCTATCGATTTATTATGATTATGATTCGCATTTTACAACATGATTCTGGAAATGTCATTAGAAATCCATATATACTGATCTTCATTTGAGAACATTCTACTACCCTCAAACCAATGGACAATTAGAATAGACTATTCAAACCTTATAAGACATGTAGAGATCTTTCTCACCTGACGTTCAAGGTATGTGGGATATGTATTTAACTATGGTAAAATTTTCCATTTATAATAGTTTCCATTCCAATATTTAGATGGAACCATTGAATAATTATATGGAAAGAGATGTCTCACACCATCTTTTCGAGATGATGTTGGTGAAATAAAACTCATAGGCCCATAATTTTTTGAGGAAACAAAGGAAAAGGTAATGATTACCCAAACCCGAATCAAAGCAGCTCGAAGTAGGAAAAAGAGCTATGTCGATAACTAAAGGAATGATTTTGAATTTATTGTAGGGGATTATTATTTCTTGAAGGTATCTCCTTGGTTGGATGTTATACGATTCAGTAAGAAGGGAAAATTATGTCCAATATAAATCATACCTTTCGAAATTTTAGATCTAATTGGAGTTGTAATTTACTATTTGGAGATGCCTATAAGTCACTGCAAAGTTCATGATGTGTTATACGTTTCATTGTTGAGAAAATAATTTTCAGACCCAACACACGTACACAACTATGACGAAACAGAACTGGAACTTGATCTATCTTATTTTCGAGAGCCTCTCAAGATTTTTGATACTAGTGAACATGTTTTGAGAAATTGGATGACTCGTTTGATAAAAGTTCTTTACGAAACCATACAATTGTAGAGGAAACATGGAATGCCATGTAACATTTGATGAAGGACCACCCAAATCATTATTTGCAATAATATTTTTGAAATTTCGATGGCAAAAGTTTTGGAAGGAGGGGAGAATGTAAAACCCCAAGTGTCCACGGTACGATTTTCGTTGAATAATGTAATTCCTTGTGTTGGAAAAAACCTCGAGTTATACCACACAAGGACAAATCAAACATGCCATTATGAATATTAATACCCACTTTATGAATGATTTTAAATTTTAGATTTCAAAATGGACATAATTTTTGGATTCCGAATATCAAAATTAGCTTAGCATGAATTCTTGGTATTTTTCTGAAAATTATAATTTTTTAGGAATAGTGAAAAACACTGTGTTGTTTTTTAAAACATACTTTTTTAGAAAATTATTTATTTTATTTAAATTTAATTTTAGTCAAAATAGATAAATAGTACCTATATAAATTCAATATAATTCATTGAATTTGTTTTTTAATAAAATTAGATGATAAAAATCTTATTGAAAATTTTAACATCTTTTCCCCACCTTTTAGTAACATTTAAAAATATGTATAAAAGGTAATTTTATCACTTTTGTGAATTGAATTAAAAAAATATGAGAGTCATGGTTGACATCAGTATGTAAAATATCGTTCAATAAGATGAAATTAATTATTTTTGAATTGTAATTTTTGAATTTTATTTACCACTGTTACAATTAAATTGGGAAATTAAAGATAAAATGATGTTATAATTTCCCTAACACATGTCCTAATTCTATTGTATACGTGTTTTTGGACCCAAAAAAACCTTATTAATAAAATATTATCCTCTTTGATCTAGATGAATTAGATTAGGTCAATTATTATTATTTTATTTAATGAAGAGTTATAAGGGATAAATTCAAGATTAAGTAAATAAAATATTTTTAATATATGGATATATATAATATAATTTAAACTAAAAATATTCATTAAAAATATAAAAATATTTCCTACATCATCGTATTTTATTTATAATTTGTAGCCATTATATACTTACTCTTATTTATGACACAATGAGGACTTAGTAATTACCTTATTAATAAAATATTAAAATAATTGATATTATTAATATTAAAATAAATTTATATTGAGACTTTTCATGAATTACATGGATTTTATAGGCTAATATGACATGTTACGTTGGATTAAATATATTTTTAACGTGATTTAGTTGTTATGTCTTTCACAAAACTAAAATACTAAATAGTGTCAAAATTTACAAAATTGTGTTTTTAAAACAAATAGTATTTTATTAAATGATATAATATTCCAAAAAATCTAATGTCTGAAAAAATAACACATATAAGGTTAGATATGTCAATAATTAACCACATGGGTTTCTCTAGATATTTTATTGTTATTTTATATATCATATAATATAAAAGTACAAGTAGACATGGTTAATGTCAAACTATATAACTAAGAGTTAAATCTAAAAGATATGGTTAATATGGTGACATAAACCAATATAAAACATATTAGTTGAGATGTTTTAGACCCATCCCCACATTATACTAGAAATAAATTCATTTGGAGTTTTTATAAATCGAAAATGATTATATGATAAAATAATATTTCAATCTTTTCCTAATGTAACCCTCACCTCTCTTATAAAAGGGTACAACCCATTCTCTCAAAATCACACATCCAAAGACATTTGGATCAGCCAACCCCTAATAAATTATCCTCCAAAAAACCCTCACATAATCCTAGATTTCTTTCTTTGATAAAAAATAATTCCTAAGGAGCCCTTTTTTCAAATCAAAGGAATAACCCGAAGAGGAGGTAATAATTTTATAACATCTTTCAATGTTCCATTCTTTTTCAAATTCCTCATTCATTGTTGTTTATAGACAAAAATATTAACTCTAGTAACATCTAAATACCTTTATGTTATTATAAATATGGTACAACCATATTAATTATTATATCCATCCAATGAATAAAAAAGTCCCTATACGAGTGTATGTATGGTTTACCATCTCCACGCCGTGGTGTAGTTTGTTATTCAAACAGATAATTATTTTTATGGTTATAATAAGGTGTATAATTTATGATAATAATAAATATAACATTTAGATGATTTATTATATATCATATTCCAATTAGATATTATTTCACCATCAATATAATGATATTGTCACTCGTGCGTATGTACGGTTTAGCGTCTCCACAATCACACTGAGATCCATTCCCCATCGTAACCATTCATGAATAATATTAATTTTATGAGTAAAAATAATGTTTATGAGAATAATATCATTATTAATATGAAACAATTACATCTTATCAATTATGAAGATCACTTACGTAATAGAATAATTAAAAGAAAATGAATCAGTTATCTCCCAGACAATGGTACTACTGAAATATTATTAACAAAGAAATATTAGAAGATCATAGATAATATAATATTTATGTATTTGGTTCTTGTATAATTTAATAACAATGATTTAAATATTATACATCTGGTTAACATATCCCCAACCAGGGATAATTAAATGGTGAGGGTTAATGTTACAATCTATTAATTTATATGAGGTAGATTATACTTGTGTTTCTACTAGGACATCATTATCACCCACATCTATGTTTCATAAAATTTTATTTCAAAAAAATTGTTCTATTTTCTAGAATAAGGGTTAAATTAATTTATACCCTTGTTTAACTTTCTATAAAATATTTTGAATGGAAACTTTTCGTCAATTTCCAAACAAGGTACTTTATGAACATTTCAAAAAATTAATGTAAGAATGTTTTTTTAATGTATACAAGGTGTTTTGCTATTGTCTTCCATTATAACAACTTTGAAGCATCCAATTCATGATTACAAGAATATTTTTAAAATAAATTATTTATTTTATAATTATGTTCCATTTAAATGATTTCATAACATAAAGAGATATTTTTATATAATAGTCCTAATTTCATTTATCTCCACATCCTTTAATGGATTTGAATCATATTTGAAGATGATTTATTATGATACAACTTTCTATATTGTATTGAAGGATTTTTTATATGGTTGACAGTGGATGTGTTATTTTAATAACATTTATTGTTTATACTTAAAGTATTAAAATTTAACTAGCTCATTTTAATATGAATGTTTATATTATGTTTCATCCTTTTCATAAGATAAATGCATTGGACTTAGTCAGTGACAGGTGAAGCCCGCTATAGCTAATTGATGAATGTGTAGGACTCATGAGACAAATTATTGTCTATGAAGAAGTCCATGACAAAATATTATTTGTATTATAGGCACAAAGCCTTGACTATGTGGTTATAATGTATGAAATTTTGGATTCCATCATTATGAAATTGGATATTGATATTGCGTGTGGGTTTTCGACTAGAAGAATATAAATGTGAATAAGTAAATGGAATTATTTGATTAATAATTTCCATATTATTATGAAGTTTATGTTTAGATGGCTTTTGTTTTAGACTAATAATTTTTTTTTTAATTTTTATGCTTATTTATGATAGTTTCCGCAATATTATTGTCCTTAATAAGCATCTGAGCACACCAATTTTTTCTGATTTATTCTTCCTCGGTTGCGAAGAAGTAGATTATGACTAACCTATAGGGATAGTATAATATATATGAATGTATTCGTAAGACACATAATGTTGTTTTATTTAATTTGATAATGTAATTTAAAAATGATTTATGTATCTAGTACTTCCAAAGCTGATAAGCTAATCAATCTTTTGTGACATGATCAATTATGATGATTCCAATGTTAGGAAAAAATGCACTTACCGTAGGTAAAATAGGGTCGTGGAGTTACACATGAGGGGTGGTCCTAATACTGCACACCTGACTAGTCACTCTGATGGATACTATTCAGATATTTCATAATCATTAAAAAATTATGATGTATTATCCTACTATTTTTTAGTTACATACCATTTAAAACTAATAAAATAAATTTTTATATTCTAATTATATTCGAATACTTTAAATGTTCCATCCCCATAGAAGTATGATTATTTATTTGATTATGGTCTTTTATACTATATAGAGAACACCTTATAGTTTCTATTCTGATTGTTGTACATTCTCATAGACAATAAAATTATTCCATTTTTTGAATGGGGGGATTATTGAATTAATTTTAATCAAGTACTCTGTTTGGATAAATTTGAATGGATTTTTATATAGAATGATATTCCTTTTTTTATTGGGGAAATATTGAAAATTAATTTACATATTATTTCAATATGGTTATCTATTTATTTCTAAGGCATGATATATTTATATTTTATAGTTTATTAATTATTTAATATGACGAATCAATCTAACATAATTATCAATGGCTGTGGTCCAGTTTTGATATCCCCCATGATGCATATTTATGTCTAATGCGATAGTGAAAAAATTATATTTCGTTATTCCTCACCCATTTACATATAATTTCACGAAACAATGGATTTAAGACATGTTTATGATATTATATATTATGCATTCAATAAGTATAAGATAATTATTTCTTGTATATGTATTTATTTATACTTTTATACAATGTACGCCCTTTGTTTCAATTAATTATAGAATTTAGTTAATAATTTACTTTCTCCAGAATATTTATTTTTTAATTACTCCATGATAAATAATACATTAAAATTCTCAATAAAAATGTTATGATCATAATATTTTTTTCCAATTTCTCAATGAAACCTAGAAGGCAACAGGGTTAAATTATAAATGACCAAGTAGAGTAAAAAATTATCCTATAGAGGTTTATGTATTGTTTTATGTTAAATAGTATAAAGGGATAATATATTAATATAATGTTTCTAAGAAAATTAAGCTATTAATCAATATATAATTCTTGTATATTATAAAAAAATTAATATAACCCCATAACATTTAATTCTAGATACAGAGTTGTTAAATATTAAAAAACATCATTTTCAGTCATTTCTTCAATATAAATATATATAAGTAACTTATATTTCATTAAAATGATGTCTTTATTTTGTCAAATACCAATCTACATGAAATTAAATTATATTTAAATCCTTGTTAAACAAATCTATATGAATCATTCAAGAAAAAAAATATTTCCTCTGATGTAGAGGTGAATTAACCTTTTTCATAGGTATATCATACACATGAAACACTCGCATAAATATCTCGTTCATATATTCTTTCCATTTTATAATGAATCTTACCACACTCCATAAAATGATCCATCTAGTCAACATTCATCATTAATAGACATCTTTCTCGAATCACCTTGTTTTATCGAATGAGTCTCATTGTCAAACTATTTTCAAATTCATTATGAATGATATGAAGAAAAATATTATAAAAACATCCATATAAATTACATCCTGGCTTCATCACCATTATTTTATATCCCCCTGCATTGTGGTATTCAATTCATTAATACCTGTCATTTCAACTACAACCATCAGTGGAACTACAATAAAAAAATATTGAATTTTTACCTTTCTTGGAAAATTAAGATATTAACATCATGAATTTCATGAGTGAAACATCACTTTAATTGAATATATTTATTAAATTAAAATATAAATTCATTATTGTTAATATTTTCAATCACAAATTTCTCTATTTTTCTCTATGTCTTGAGGATATATGGAAATATGATGAAATAATAATCAAATGTAATTTCATTTGAAAATGATTATATGACATGAATATTCGTGAATTAGTATTAAATTATATGTGAATTATGAAAAAATATTTAAGTGGACATTCATGTGTTGAGAAACATAGTTTTCCATCATGACATTTCAATTTTCAGGGATTCGCTCAAATTCATTTAATGTGGATTTGAGGCCATAAAATATATACCATATTCGGGTTTCATACTATAAAACCAAACAATATATACTTATTATCACCAAAATAAGGATTCTCTAATACACTCCATGGAATCATATTACTTATCCCAATAGTGTATAATGACTAAGTAAAACTTCCAATATTTTGGAACACGATTGATATATTCTCGAGAACATTATATTCATCCATTTAAATATACCCTTGATCTTAGTTGGCTAATCCCTTTCCCAAAAAATAGTTAATTTTTCGTGAAAACTCCTATCATAACAATTAACTATGTAACAATTAATACTAGATATTGAAATCCACTCAAGTAATTGGCACTTCAAATAATATATTTCATAATCTTTATCAAGTAAATAATCGGATCAATAGTCATTATTTTCCATTTTCAACAGAAATATATCACTTATCTCCTTTACATATTAATACCTTCTAAAATATTTTATATCTTTTCTTTCATACAATCAATATATTCTATTCATTGTAATAATAATATAATTCTTTGGATTTTATTTTCAATGCCACCATTATCATTCAATTCCATTATGTGTTCTAGAAATAATTTTATTCTCCTCCACATTTTCAATATGTTTATACTTAATTTATGTGTTTTTCTAAACTATTTTTTCTACAATCATATTTATAAAAAAAATTACATGGATAAACAGATTTTCAAAATATGGTTCTAAATTGTTGCCATATTCACAATGGATACAAAAATGGAATCCAATCCTTCTTTAGCTATGAAATTTTTGTTTAACTAATTAACATCAATGTAGGAAAAATTGGTTTAAAAAAAGATATTCTTAAAAAAATAAGTTAATATTGTCCATATTTAACATTAATGTTATTCTAATGTACAAATTTGACTCCTGTAACTTAGAGCCGGTGATTAACTTATTACATCGTCATGGATACATATATTTATATCCTAAAGGAATGGTCAATTTTTTAGTCTTGGATATCCATATATATTCATATATATATATATACATGTGAAATACAGTTTTTATTAAGGATAAATTATATAATGTTTTAATAAAATTAATTTCACAACCTTGAAATCATTAAAAAAATTCTTCTTCATATCATGGGAAAATTAATCAAAAATAAAGGTGAGATAAAACAACGAGTAAGGATTACACAAATTGGAACATATCTTTAGTAAACAACGAAAAATTATAATATAAGGTTAAATAACTAAATACAAATTCCATGTAATCAATAAATTAATCACCAAATCAAAATATTAAGTTTCATATATAAAAACTCTATCAATTTAATCAATAAATTTTTAAAAACTCTATCCATTAATAATATCATTAAAATAATATCATGCATAACAATATATCAACAATAATTTATTGAAATTATTAATAATGGATATGTTTGTCTCTGACACCATGACACATATATATCTTCAAGGCATTATGAAAATACAATTTTAGAATAATGTTAAAGAACCATTTATGAATTCATTGTGATTTTACTCATGAGACCAATTAATGTATTGAGGGGCTACATAATTTCATGCCTCGCACATCACTAAATTTGAAATGAATTCATCATATATCAAATGATCTATTAAATTTAGGGATAATATTACTTACCTACAAAAGTCTATATTAAATATAGAATATAGAATATAAATATACATCAAATCAATCAAATATTCCTCAATGTAATATTTTTATATAGACATAGTATATGAATTACTAAATAAGATTATACATTTTAATGAATATGGATATTTATGGGAAATTTAATTTCAAAAAAACTATATAATGTGAATGTATTCGAGGATGATACATGATACAAAATTAATAAGAGATAATAGATGATGATAAACTCACTAGGAATATATTTCTTCTAAAAAGGGGCATTGGGAATATAAAATCAATTATGATGGAAATATTAAAATAAAATTTCACAAAATATATTTCTTTATAAACAAACATGTTTAATATAAAATAATCTAAATTTCATAATATTTTTATGGAAATGGGGATGATATCTATCACTATATTCATTAAAAAATATTAATTTTGACTTTTTTAGAATAATTTTGAAAATTATCCATTAGGAAAATAGACGAAATATTCCACTAAATATATTTTTAAATTCTATAGATACATAAAATTACCATAATAATATACTGACTAGCTAAATATAATTTCATAAAATAATTTTTAAAAACAAAGTCATGGATGAAAAATATATCAAACTAAAGGAAAAATAAATTCAAATATTCAATTAATAATTTTTTAAGACTAAATCAAGTTCCAAATGATGAAAAGTTAGAAGAAAATAATTAAACTCCTAAAAATACAGTTAATTTCAATAATATTAGATCTTATGATTGATAAATGTAATGATTAATTCTAGTATGTTAATAGGAATTCCAACAAAAATTGTTTTATTAAAATAGATTCTAAACTCCATTGTAACATTTATATTGTAATCCCTTGGAAGAAAACACATTAATTCTAATATTAATAATAATTAATAAATATTTATTCTAGTTATATATGTATATGAGAATGTATATAATCCAAATAAAAGTGACTAGGTTCATAAAAAAAATATGTCTCATTGGAATGAAAATGGAGACAAAATCCATTAACTCATTCTTACCCTCTATTGTAAATTTTTTAAACAAATTTATAATGGATTTTGAGAAGATATTGATTTGTAGAAAAATCATATTCATGTTTGTAATTTCATATATGATCCTTTTATGTCATCTTACAACCATTTATTTAATAATATTTAAATATTACCATTGATTCTGGTGTTATGTACTTTGTTTTCTCGTTGATGTTTTATTATAGATGTTTTGGGTAATATTAATAGGATATATATCCATCATATATAAAATGATATTAATTTTATAAATATCATAAATATCTATGAGGTATTATTTAGAACTATTATTTATTGTTATACATGGAGAACGAATAACAACAGTTTGTGGAGACAATAAGTTGTACATACGCACACTCAATGATATGTTTCCATTGATTAGTGAATGTGTAGGAATGTGGATGATATATTAATTTATCATAATTACTATCAATCCATATATATCTAATTAATTCATTATTTACATTACTATTTATATTTATTGTTGTATGTAATGGAAAACAAATTACATCGGTTTGAGAGGTGGTTGTCTGTTATACTAATGAGCGATGACATAATATCATATTTTGAGGAGAAGGATATGGAAAAACTTTATCCCATAAACACAAAAAAATATAACTATGTGAGGGGTAATGGTGATATTATGTGATATTTTTTAATACATAGTTTATGGTTGTAAATGTGTAATTAAAAAATTAAGTGGTGGAGTGAATAAAATTACCATCCCATATAGGAACCTTATATGGATCTCTTACAATGTAGTATAGGGTTTAAATTTTAGGAGGGCCAATTTCCATGATTATGGAAAAGGATTAAATTTATGAATATTTTTTATTGTTTATTTGAGATTAATGTCTTAAATTTTTTTGATAAATGAGGCGAACATGTTATATTTTATTTGTTGGTGAAGGCACATTCTTTGAATCCACTATGAAAATTCCCTATATAATATGAAAATATAGATATTACAAAAAAATTTATTCCAAATGACCAATTAATTGATGATTTAATTTAATAATGTGGACATTATTATAGATAGTTGTATTTTGAAAATTTTAATTGGAAAACATACCATTACCTTTTGGTTTAACACCACAGTAAACCAGTTTAAACCTTAAACTAGGTTATTATTTTTTTCCTATTTATAGTATTCATCATAAAATAAATTAAGATGAAAATAATGAATATTATTAACTATGATGATTCCATATATTTATTTCATTTATTCAAATTCAATTCATATAATTGGAAATGATAATTTAATGAGAACCTGCAAATTGGGTCAAAAAACATGTTTTTATCAAATACAATTTTCATGAATAATATCATCTTATATTCACTATATGAAAATTAATATTAAATATATGGATTTAAAGAAACACACACACACATATATATATATATTAATTTTTATTTTAATTAATTATCTTTAATTATTATTATATTAAATTCAAATGGATAGAAATTTATCATATTTTAAAAAATATTTTTCTAATAATTTTGATTTTAAAAAAATTCCATTCTGTCTACAAATGATCTTATCATTATTTATACCCAATTTATATTAAATAAATTATAAATAAAAATATTATTATAATTTTTATAAATATAATTTGGAATAGTTATATTATACATTTTCAATTATTCAAATGATCGTATTTATATAGGTAAATTTCAAAAGTGACTTTATGACTTATTTTGAAAAAATAAGTTCAAAATAATTATTCATCGTATCAATATATATTTTTTTTGTGAAATATATTAAAATATTAATTTTATTTTAACTTTAAAAAGAAATCATTATCTGATATTATTATTGTTTCATGGTTTTTTCATTCCACTTTCAAAAAAAAATTATCCTTTAAATTTCAACGAATTTATATTATATATAAATGAGGGATGTTCTTGTTCATATAATCAACTATTAATGATGTTACATTTTAAATTTTATAGATTCTCCAATTTACCTACATTGGTTGAGTTTTTGATTTTGTACTGCATTATATGTAGTATAATTAATTTAGATGGGATATTTATAATAAGATATATCATCATCCAATTCTATTTCTTCATAAGTGAGAAGATTCATTTGGTCAAGAATGTACTTCCATAACAATAATAGATGGAAGATATCATATCCATTATAGTGGAATGGTTGTATTTCAAATTTGTAATCAATAAATATAATTAATCCTATAATTTCAATGGGTCCAACATATTAGGGACTGAATTTTCCTATCTTACTGAACATTATAACACCCATTCCACGTGATACATTTACGAATATGTGATATCCCAATTGAAATTCCAAGTAAATCCCCTTGATATTGGCATAAATAACATCATAATTTGAGATTTGATAATTGGTGTCTAAATTGTATTTAAATTTTTCTTTTTGTCTTCTTATTATGTTTAGGGCCTAGATGTTTCCTTTTATTAACATCACAACAAGTTTGAGTACAACTTCTCTTTCCATATATTGATTAACAAGGAATATTTTCAAATATATAATGGAAAGTATTATTATAGGAGAAATTTCCCAATGATACTTATCATCCAATATACTTTTATAGTCATGTGAGTATAAAATTAGCATATTTCATTTTTTAAATATTTATTTTGGACTTTGCATCAGTTTGAGGAAGTTATGGCATGCGCAAATGAGACCCATTATTATGATATTCCTTAATAATATTTTTTAACATCGATGTAAATGATGTGTCATTATGAAACATATTCTAAATAGGTTCCCCCCAAAGTAATACATATTTATTATCATTGAACCATTAAACTTGATGATGGTGTAAATTTTCTCTCATTGCATGGAAATGTATATATATTTTAGGGGATGAATAATAACCCATAATAAATTATTCATTCGTTATGTATTTGACAATCTAGTGATAATGCCTATATTATTTTTATCAAATATCCTCAAAAAATTCTGAAATGGATTCATGAATCCTCTATCTTATTGAATGTCATCCAATACCTATTAGAAAAAATCCTTTTGATACATAATTAAAAATTATCCACATAATAATGTCCATCAAAAAAATGTTTCCACAAATATCTCAACATCTTAGTGGAACTAGGATGTATCAAGAAATGTGATCAATTTGAATCAATAAAATTTTCCATATTTATCATTGACATAGATGGAAAACTTAGTCTCATAAAAAAATTAGCTTTCAATCATCGCATTCAAAGACTTATATTTTAACATCATTAAAAAATTTATTTTATACAAAAAATTATCTTCATTATTTTATGTAATTTTTATCTTTTCCAATAAAAATAGTTTTTAAATAATTTTAAAAATGATTCATTTAACCCTTTAAAATATTACAATATCCTTCAATACATGACCTATTTTGATAGAATCCATATCAATCCTCATTTTGGATATAACATCTTAACCATTCCTACTTAATAAATCTAGTTCATTATTTTCTATATGTGGGTGGTAGTGTATAAGATATCATAATTTGTGATTCGTTCAAGCTATTGAATTTAACTAATATTTAACACCTTTTATGAAATGATATAATTTATGTTGTTATGTTATTTTTATATATCACATCATTAATCATAGAGACAATATAACCATATATTAAAAATAATTATTATGTTTTAAAACTCAATATCATGGATTGGATAGTTCTATTTAAGAGTATTTAACTATCTTCTGGCATATAAAATGACATTATTGTTTTTCATAAAGACACAACTGATTTGTTTATTTTATTCCTCCCTATATATCCCAAATCCTTCATTTCCTGAGAGTATAGTCAATTTTCTATCATTATAAAATCCCCTTTAAATTATTGAAAATATATTTCACATTCCTTTTTATATATGAAATTTATCCAATTACATGTAATCTAGGATAACAGAATATTGAATCATTGAAAACATCAAATGAATAATCTATAGTAATTTTCCAAACTAATTAATTGATGTACCTCTGTTAGCTCAATTGTTATAGATCATAATTTTAAAAAATAGGTCTTCATAGGATCACCTAATAATCCATCCTTAGATACAATATTTCCTAGAAATGAGACACATTGAATCTAGAATTTAGTCATTCTAAATTTCCTATTTAACTATTGTATTCAAATAGATTATAGAATTATCTGAAATCAATCATCATGGTACACAAAGATCATAGAATAAAATACAATATCATCAATGAATACCATAATAAAATTATCAGGATATTAGTTTAATATTATTTTCATTATATCCCTTAAAAATTATAGTTGATTATTCCATTCCAATGGAATTACTATGATCTTGTAGTTTCCATATCTTATTAGAAATGTTGATTTGGAATATCTTCTTTATTTGCCAAAAATTTATGATACATATAATAAATATAAATATAGAAAAATATTGTCCTCTGATAAGTTTATAGAATATGACATCAATGCAAGGAAATTGAAATATGTCTTTTATTATAATGAAAGTGATATCCCTATTATCAATTCATATCCTCTTCGATTAACAATTCTTCTCAATAGACTGAATAGTGGTTCTCCAAGGTGAAACACGTTGCGGTTTCAATACCTTATAACAAAACTCGTCTAGTTGTTTCTTCAAATAAAACTATTCGAAAATAGAAACTATATAGAGACTCCTTTATAGATGCCTTTTATACTGGACTAAATAATTATAAATCTCAACATCATGCTCTAGTACATATTGAATTAATTCCTTAGTAAATTCATCACTTTGTTTCAATAAAATATGCACATCATCAATATTTATATTCCCAGATACATATATAAATTTTGAACTCCATTCATTAATAGTAATCACATTCAGATAATATATTTTCTGTGAATTTAGATTATAATAAAATGATGAAATCACCTCTAAAAAAATATTAAATCCCACATCCCCACAGTGAATAATAATAAACTTATACTTGAAAAAAAAATTTGAATGATATATTTAAGTCATGTACACACATGAATTATATTAATTTAAACTATTTGTTTGATAGAAAAATTAATAAAATAGACCTCATTAATGTGTTGCAATGGGATCTCCGTAACACATCCGAATTGTAGTGATTCATCAACTTAGTGATTTTAATGAAAACACCCTAAGTGATTTTTTTTGTAAAAAATATTATTTTATTGGAAATCATTGACTAAATATGTTTGACTGATGATCAAAAATAAAAAAATTAATTAGAGAAATCTAAGTCTATGATTGAAGTACCTTCTATCTTTGATTTCACAATATCGACCCCATCCATAGTGATAACAAAAAATTGTTCTTATCCATTGTATTGTCTATTGATATGTTACCTTTGAAATTGTGGACTTGGTATGAATAATTATATATATATTTAATTAAATCATTGGACATCAAGAATATTTTTATCCCCATTAATTCATTATAAATATAACCCAAATCATAAAATTTATACGAAAATCTATTTCCCTTCAATCATTTTCTATGAGGATTCCTATAAAAACATTCACTTGAGGTAAATAAATTATTTTTATTCATGTTTATTCATAAATTCCAATTTTAGTTTTGTTCAAATTATATATAATTCCATTTATTCTCCTTCAATATATTGGGCATAGAAATGTACTTCTCTATTTTGATTTTGCAGAAAATTGTTTCATCAAATGATAATTAATATTGTGAAGCTAGTTCCATTCAGAAATTTTGAATAAGACCTACAACTAAATGGTAAATATTTTATATATTATCTAATATGTAATCTATATCATACATTTATATTCATCATAAGGTATCATTATACTCCACAATTATTTCATCTCTACATTTTTACATGAGGATCTCAATCTTCATTTTAGTCTTTTTATCATTAGTGTAATATTTTTAAAAAAAATTATTATCAAAAATATCTTAACTCCATTAGTGGTATATCACCTTTATTCTTAATATTATATATTAATAACCAATATTTATTTGAATTACCTTGGAAAAAACATTCTACCTGTGTAACCATTTCCAATTCATCGAATCGCAAGTCTAAAAAAATCATTTCAAGGGACTTAGTCGCTCACACAATTACAATAAGATAAGTAGTCCCACTAAATAATAGGTTCTTGTATCATATAATTTAATCCAATTTAGGAAAAAGAATATTGAGGGAAATTTTTTCCCTATTTGTTTATTTTTATTTTTAAAAAATTTATTAAACTACAAAAATATGGCCTTGGTATGCTCAGTCCAAGACAAACAATATTAGTTTACTCAGGAGTGAAATCTATACATTAATCATGAATATTAATATCCTTCACTCTTACTGGATCATTATTTATTAAATGGATTATAATTTATTTGATCATGAAATTACTAATTTGAAATCATGATATATAATTAAAAATAATTTATAGCACTCAAACTTAATTCAATTTTTTTGAATTTTTAATATTAAATTCCTAAACATTTTTTCTTTAGATATATTAGGAAATTATATAAATATTTCATATCATTTATAATGGTTTTCAATTAAAATCATTATTATACTATGAATATCCCCCAGTTGTGTCAATTATTGGGTCCAGTATAAACATTATCTTTCACCATGTGATATTATAGTAACATCAAATAAACGGTTTTAAGAGATATTAACTATATGTACAACTATTCTAGAACATCATTCTTTGTTATGCTCTATATATGAATATAATTCTATAAAACACTACTTAATCCATAACAAATCAATATTTATCTTGAAATTATATAATTTTACAAATCCTCAATTTCAATAAAATGTTTATTCCCCTTAATATGTGTTTTCCTAAATTTTCCCCATGGTTTATAGTAAAATTGCAGGTATACTAATTATAAAAACCCTATGTCCAGCAATGTAGAGCAGGTGTATACTTTATTAAATCAATATATATATAAGTTATCAAATCTAGAAGGATTGAAAAATTAAGTAGTCGTGAAAATAATGATACATTAATTTTACATCTCTTACATTGGGAGTAAAACATAAAACATATTAATATAAGAAATTTAGAATCCATAAATCTCTTCAACTAATTTTTCTTCATATTATATGGAATGGAAACAAAAAATGGGTGACTTAAAATTTTTGATAACAATTACATAGAATTTATAATATCATTTTTAAATAGATAATAATCATTAAGGTAAAGTAAATAACTCAATACACTTTCAATATAATAAATAAATTTATATCTAAATCAATATAAAAAGGTAAAAAACTAAACCTCAGGTCTATTTCAGGCATAAATATAGTAATAAATTAGTATAAATATAATATCAATGAAATAATATAATGTATAATAAAAATTTAATTCTTAGTGAAATAAATTCATAATATTAGACATCATGATATATATGCCATCAGTAATTGTGCCAACTAAATATAAAATTAAATTTTAAATAGAAATAAATTTTCATAATATATTTGTATCAATAATTATATAAATTATTTTAGGGGCTATATACTTCAAAGATATACCCATTAATATTTTTCCCAAGAATTAACCATTTATTTTAATGTCAATTTTATTAACAAACAATATTCCCTAACAATAAATTTTTGTATTGAATTAATATTATAAAATATAAATATTTCCATACTTAGAAAAATAATATTCAAAGGAAAACAACGATGGTTGAAATGAAATAAAATTTCAGAAATAAGAATATATAGAAAATAGAATATGGATATTTATGGGAAATACAATTTTCAATGATCTCATGAAAATTAATCTTTTAAGGGAATATAATGTATAAATAATTAAACATATATAAGAGATGGTGGTTGGATAAACTAGAATATAAGATTTTTATTGAAATCATTTCATTTGTAAGAATAAAGGTAAAAAGGGGAATATTAAATTAAGATTTAATATATTGTATTTCTATTGAAACCACAAAAAATTTGTAGTTTATTCTAAATTCCACAAATTGGTATTTTTATGGGGAAGTTCAATATAAATATATATGATAATAATTATTTTTCATGACATTTTTCAATGAAAATATAAACCATACCATTCAAAAAATAGTAAGAATATTCCTTTAATAAAAATTTAATATGTAAATATTAAAAAATTTACTTAATTAATTGTTTTATGAAATAAAAGGACATGATTTTAATATATTTTAAAAAAACTAAAGTGGATAAAAAATATATATTATTAAAAGTAAATAAAAATATTATTTATCTAAAAAAGTATTTTCTTGAATATAATAACAATTATCGAGAATCTTGGACGAATATCTAGAAACAAACTTTATATACACTGGAGAAGATAATAATTTGATCTTGTGAAGAATAAATTATATAATTCAATAAATGAAAAATAATGAAATCTCAATATAATGTGAGATTATAATATAAATTCATAATTAATTGGTAAATAATAAATTATTAAAAAATGAATGAATAAACAATAATTAATATAGAATCTATCTTGAATGAATATGTACAAATGTTAAATAAATTAATTTGGGGAAAATAAAACATGTAAAAAATTTAATGGGTGCATAATAGCAAATATGAATCAATTGACTATTAAGATAGATGAAATCAATTACATCATTATTCCCCATAGTTGAATATACTATAATATATTCTATAATGTTTGTAAACATGTTATTAAATTTAACCAAAACCAAAACTAAAATTTTATATTTCATAAATGATCCTATAATAACATCTTTCCTACTTTTTTTAATAATATTTCATTATTATAATTGCTTCTGTGATTAATTACTTCGTTCTTTAATCTCTGATTTACATATAAGAAATTATTATTTTAAAATGTAATTGAAAAATAATATAAACAATGATATTAATGAATAAATATCATATTTATTCATTTGGAACAATTTTTAATGATTTTATAAATTTGTATATAGAAAATAAAATGTATTAATTCATGGTCATGATAGATTGTAAGTATGATTTATCGACAATATCAATCCCCTAATGGATTTAGTGGTATGGAATATAATGACATAATAATTGTAGAGAAATAATTTTTTTTATATTTATAATATTTATTCACTATTTTCGTCATTACAATAATCTATGTCAGTCTGTGAAAGACTAATATTAATTCAGTTTATGAGGATGTATTACCACATATATAAGAGTAATGGATTTTATCCTATTTGATGGAGAATTGTGGATAAATATGTGGAAATAAACATTATAATATATTAGAATATTATTTATTGACTTAAATATATATTATATTTTCTGAGAAATTTTTTACAATGGTAAAAATAATTGTTAATAGAATGGTCATAGTAATGACAATTACCTTCACTTAGGAGAACCTCAATTGGATATCTTATTAAGGGCATTAGGTATTGTCTATTAGGAAGACCAGCACCCAAAAAAATTTGATAAAGTTATTGGGGTTATATTTAGTATAAATTGATAGATATAAATTTACGTAGAGGTGTGAAAGAGTATGGGGAAGAGGTACCGTTTTATAATTGTGGGAGGGTAACTTTTTGGTATCTACATGGAAATTTCATAATAGAATATAAAATTATAATGTCATTCTCCAGAAAAATGTTTCCTAATGAAATTATTTTATTATGTATAAAATAATAAGGACTAAATATTTCTGGTGTATATTTTTTTTGTATATTTTATTGTAAAAATGTATTTATATTTTAGTTTAACTTCCCCTCCTTAAAAAACTCATTATATCCTTTAGAGGAGTAATTAATATATAATATTTTAACTATTAATTCTGAGAAAACATTATGTTAAATTATATAAAAATAATTATTATTCTCATACCAAATATGGATTCCATTTTAGAAAACATTATTTATATAATATTCAAGGTTTAATTTTAAAATATTTCCATAAATCATGTCGAAAAACAATTTATCTAAAAATACATTATTCAAGAAAAATATGATATTATATTAACTATATGAATATTATTAAAAGATATATTTTATTGAATTCATATATATTGATTCAAAATCTATATATTAATTTTAAAACATTCATCAATAAATATGTTTTAATTAAATAGGTCTAAAATTATCACTCTATAAACAAAAATGTTTCTAACAATAAAACTATTTTATGAGAAATAACACTTTTTTCCATCAAATGACCATATAAGTATTTTAATAAAATTGATAATAAATATTGGTTTAATTAAAAAAAATATAATAATGTATTATAAATAAATTTAGGAATAGAAAAATAAATTTTTTTTATTTATGAAATATTATATTATTGGAAATTTTAAGAAATTAATTCTAGGTTTTCTAGACCATGTTCTTTAAAAATCAATATTCATCAAAAAAATTATAATATTTTTTATCTTGTTATATAAAACAATAAATTTTATTTCCTATGTATGAAAATATTTTGTTAAATTACCATAATTGAGGATCCAATATTACAATAAATTCCATTATCATTTTCTAGGGGATGTAAAATAATATTTATCAAGAATTATGAAGAATAAATTTAATCCATCACATGGGTAAAAAATATTTATAATATTAATGTACAAGATATATCACTCACCTATCACCCTAACATTCTTAACTACCAACAGACTCACATTACAATAACATTTTTAATCATTTAAACGTTATGTTATGTGATTATAATAAATCAATATTAAATATTGAAAGGAATATAAAGGAATCTGGATACCCAGTAGTATAATATTTTCAAAGCCTTCAACATGTTCTCTCCAATTTATGAGTTTAAATGGTAACGTATTAATAATTATGTTGTCTATTAGAGGAATGATCTCCTTTTATTTCCCATCATTGTTTTCCTCAAATCCCCCAATGAGGTCTCTTTCATTTAATTTTTATAATGTTTTCATCCCTAAATTATAAATGGGAATATTAAAGGGGATATACTTATATCATCGAATTGTGAAGTATTCATATGTGTTTCTTCACAACCATTAATACTAATTCCTTCTAGTGTAACACCCCAAGATTTTATAGTGTGTTATTTCTTCAAAATAATTCAATAACTTTCACTACACGCAACACCAAGTTCAATCACACCATGATGTACAAAAAAAAGGCCATTAAAAGAGGTCATGAATAGTATTAACTACATTTTGAACTTTATATAATCCTTATAATTTTAGAATCCCTATTATGAGTTTCTTAGACATAATGTAAGAACAAATTCATTTTCAGTATTTCACTTTTACCAAATTTTAATAGTGAACCCTTTTTAGATACTATATTTTAAACTTTTTGACTAAATGGGGACATCAAAAATTTAAAATGAAACATCCCAAGCTTCCACGGTACGCTAGCGTGTGTTGTACGCAACGCCGAGTTCTAACACACCGTAACCAATCAAACTAGTCGTTATGAATACTAATACCTACTTTTTGAAATTATATATATTTTATATTTTAAAATGGACTTCATTTTTGGATTCGGAATATCGAATTTATCCTAAGGTGAAATTTTGGTACATTTCGGATAACTTTCATATTTTGATGAATAGTGAAAATTTCTAAATTTTAATTAAAAACAACTTTTTTAATCAAAATAATTAATAGTGATAAATTGTGAATTTGAGTGGTTTTAAAGTATATTTAGAATATATTTTTACCATTTAATATAATTTTGGTCATTGGACATAATTTTACAATTAAACCGAACATAAACAAGTGTCAATCTTTTGATAGTTATTACCTCTTAAAAAACACGCTTTTTGTTTTGACAGCGGGAATTAATTTTAAATTAATTTCTGCCACATCTGTGTTTTGAATTTAGAAAAATGGATTCCATATTTGGAATCAGGATGTTCAAATTTTGTAAATATGTAACTTTTATTTTTAGACATTTTGAATAATTACTGCGGTAAATATTTTATTTACCATGGTTAAGGGTAAATCCGGTAAATAAGGGTTAAAAAATAATATTATAATAATACTAAATTACCCTAAAACGTGTCTTAACCCTATTGGTTGATACATGGTCGACCATGGGCATCTTTGGGTCAATTTTGGGACCCCATGGATCCACTTGTAAGTGATAATGACACATTATATTAATAAAGCTAAAATAAAAATAAAAATGGCATAAGCTTACATCTTTTAGAAGAAGAATTTTTACATAGGGTTATACATGTTGGATTTTCGATTATAAATATTAATTAGAAATTTAAAAAGATTGCCCACATACTGATATTTTATTTATAATTTTTAGACATTAAATAATTTATTTTATTTATGACACAATGATGATGCAGTAATTACTAAAATAGTGAAAAATTAAAATAATTGATCTTATAAATACCCAAATAATTATAATATGAAACTTTTAATGAATTAAACTAATTTTCTATGATAATATGATATATTAGGATTGATTTAATTGACTTTGATCGAAGTAATCAATCTGTTATGAGTTTCACAAAAATCGACTATTGAATAGTGTCAAAATTGACATAAAAGAGTTCTTAAAACAAATATTATATTATTAATTGATATTAAAATTCCTAAAAATCTAAGGATCGGCCAAGAGACTTATATTATGATAGGTTCCACATTAATGGACCACTTGGGGGTCTCTTTGATGTATATAGTAAGTTTATTAACCATATTATATAAAAATACAAAGAGACATTGTAAAAGTGAAACTAATTAACTTAGAGTTAATACTTAAAGATAAGGTTAATATAAGTACCCAAACCAGTCTAAATTCTATTGGTTGAGTGGTTTTAGACCTATCCCCACCTTAACCTTTGAATAGTCAACTTTGGAGCCATTATAAACCGAATATGAATTTATTATAAATTAATATTTCTAGCTTTTCCAAAGGTGCCCCTCACCCCTCTTATAAAAGGGAACTCCTCCTTCTCATTTCTTCACACCTCTCAAGCCACTTGGCTCGTCCAAACTCTGCCCAACTAAGCTCCCCACATCCCTCTCCTCCTCCTTGAAGCTTCCCCTTAGGCAGAAAGCATTTCAAGAAGTCCTTTGGTTCCAACCAAAGTGAGTTACCTAAATTAAAGGTAACGATTTCTCTTAAATTATTTTCATTTATTTTGCCTCTTCAACCCCCAAAATCTTTTTATTTCCCTTCTTTTGTAACAACACCAGTATCCTAAATATACTAGGATGTTGTTATAAGAAGGATTAAAACTACACATACACACAACTCCATCTAATGGATGATGAACATAATGTTTCTGTGGATGGCAAACTAACGCCTCACGAAACGATGATTGTTCAAATACATCTTACCACCTCTCATGGTGGCCATTATGATGTCACTGTAATTAAATATGATATTAATGATATATATTTTATATATAAGCTTCTATAATTCCATTTTATTTCATACCATTATTCGTTTCATGTTGTATATACATACGATAATTTCATTTGAGGAAGTGCGGACTACCGCCCCCTTAAAATGATATGACTCGTTCATACCACACATGGAACGTATAAAGGATGGTGTTAATGAACTTAAGTAAAATATATAAAATTTTATATTATACTGTAATAGTAATATACCTATGTATCATTTGGATTCGATTCTTTTAAAATAAAAATTAAATGGAAGTAGCATTCGTGCGTACGTACGGACTACCGTCTCCACGAACGCGATGAGATTCATTCTCCATCGTATCCATTCAAGTCTTATTCTCATTTTAGGGTTAAAAATAATTTTAATATCATTCTGATGATGAATAAGATATAATCTATCTATTACAAACATGTCTTACACAACCAAACATTTAAGAAGAACGAATCGATTATCACCTTAAACGACGATAATACTAAGATATTATTATCAAATCAATATTAAAAGATTATATATGATATCATATTAATGTATATGATTCTTTTATAATTTAGTAACAATTATTTGACCATTATACAGGAGGTTAACCTACCCCAACCAAGGAAAAGTACAAGGTAAGGGTTATTTCACAATCTCTTCATTATCCGAGGTTGTTTATACGTAATAATCTACTGGGATTTCTTTATCATCCACATCCATGTTTCTTCGAAATGTATTTCAAAACATATTTATTATTTAAAAGAATATGGGTTAAATTCATTTATACCCTTGTTTGACTTTTTGTAAGAGGTTTATAAAGGAAACTTTCCGTCATTTTCAAAACAAGGTCCTTTTTAACCTTTTCGACAGAATTAAGATAAGAATGTTTTTTTTACTTATACGGCGGGTGCGGTTATTTTCCGCCGTTATAAAATCGTCAAAGCTTTCCTTACAAGCTTACAAGAATATTTTCAAGAAAATGTTTTATTTTATATGGCTCTTAAATGATTTCAAAAATAGAAAGAGATATTTCTCTAAAAAGTGTTTTGATTTCATCTATGTCAACATCCTTTAATGGATTTTACGCTTATTTGAAGTTGATTTATTATAATACAAAACTTCTATATTGTATTTAAGGTTTTCTGATATGTTTGACTTTGGATGTGCTATTTTATACCATTCATAGTTTATGGTGAAACTATTGACATTTCGTATGCTAGTTTTAATCTGAATGTTTATGTTATATTTCAAACTTTTCTTTAGATGAATGTGCTAAACAAGTATGTTCCGGGTTGGGGACCGGTAAAAGTAAGCCCTCCAGGTTGGGGACTGGTTAAAGTAAGCCCTCCAGGTTAGGGACTGGTAAACGTATGCCCTCCGGGTTGGTGTCCGGTTATTAGAGGCACTCCGGGTTGGGTTCCGGTTAGAAGTAACCCCTAGGTCTTGGGATGAGGCCTAGACAAAGAAATTAACGTTTAGCATTATGCATTCCAACATTATGAAAGTGGTTATTGATATTGCATGTGATTATTCGATTAGTAGAATATCCATGTGAACAAGTAAATGGCATTATTTCATTTTACTTTTTCCATACTATGTTGAAGTTCAATTTTAAAAGGCTTTTGTTTTAGTAATTCATTGCCTTAAATGTTTATGCTTATTTTGAATGTTCCGCTATATTGTTATCCTTACTGGGAATTTGAGCTCACCCCTTTTCTATGTTTTATTTTCCCAGGTAGTGAAGAAGTAAATTATGAATGACTTGCAGGGATATTATGAGGGGTTAATAGTGTGGATATGAAGACTTTGTTTTTGTAGTGGTTTTTCACTTTGAAATGTAATGTAAAACTTTATGATTATATCTAGTGTTTCCAAGGCTACTAAACCAATCGGTCTTTCGAGATTTGATCTTTCTTGTGATCATGCCAATGTTACGAAGTAATGCACCATCTCTGGGTAGCTGGGTTCGGGGCGTTACAGTTGGTATCAGAGGAAGTTTAGTACAAACCTTGGAAGCTAGATTTAGATAAACTCTGATTAGAGAACGTATACCTAAGATGAACTTTGAGGATTAGTATAGAAGAACTTCCTAGAATTTTGGTATTGTAGAGATTTTGTGAGTTTTCCGAGCAATACATCCCTGTCTGGATACGAGCAGGTAGAGGCGGCTCTGGAACAGATGTACCTAGGGGTAAAACCCGAAAACACCGCATTGAGCTAGACTCGAACGGGAACTGGTGCACGACAACGGGCCTTGCTGCACTCTTGGTTACGACACTCCCGGGGGATATGCTTAGGATAACTCTCATTATCTTTACAAATCATTATGAAGGGTTTATGAGTATATACTTCCTCAAAGAAATCATTTTTATGATTATGGATTATATCCATAAATAGTTCAATTTATGTTAAGTGTTTTATAAGTATGGGATTATGTATTTTGATTCATAAACTGATCTAGTTTATGACATTGTTCAGAAATGGCGCCCAGTAGAAGGAATGGGAACTCCAGAAATGCACATGATCCAAAGAGAAGGAAGGATCATATCTTTCATGGTCTTAAGCTAGAATTGATAAGAGAAATAGTCTCCCATGTATTATCATCATATGAAGAAATAATATCATGTGTTGATAAGATAAGTAAAGAGTTTACTGAGTCCTATGGCTTTGAAGGGAAGCAAGAGAAGAAAAGGATGGAAGAGAGAAAGATGGATAAAGGGAAGAGGGAAAAGAAGAATTTTCCCATATGTGGTAACTGTGGAAAGAAACACCCTGGAACTTGCCTGAAAGGAATGGGAGTTTGTTATAAGTGTGGAGGAAGAGGGCACAAAGTACGTGACTGCAATGGTAAAAAAATGGTTTCAAATGTACAATGCTTCATTTGCAAGGAGTTTGGACACTACGCGAACCTATGTCCCAGTCATCAGACTATGCCGCAAATGATGCTATTGGATAATAATCAAGTTATGATACTACCACAGATGAAGAGGAATGATTAGAGTTCTTATGTTGATTATGTCAATTGAGTGTTGTATCAACAATGTACTTGTCATAATGATTATGGAGTATATAAGGATTGTACTGCAGTACTATTTCATTAAGGACTTGAGATTGTGTGGAACAAAGAAAAGTGACTCAATAGCAGGATAAATTTTTGGAAAATATATGGTTGAGAGAAAGATAAACCATAATATGGTTCTGATACCGAGTTAGTGATTTTAGAATAATACATGATTGATTTGGATAAATTATATTGGATATTCTTGACTACCTTGGAACTGATTAATGATTTGTATATTCCATTATTGTTGGGGTTTAAAACATTTTTGGATTGATGAAGTATATCCATCATTCTATATGGAATAGGGGAGCATGAATGTAATCAATAAGGAATATAGTAATTCAGGATGTTTCAGTGTATTAAAAGAATACAAGATGAAGGTATTCATATGCTATTATGGGGTAAAAAGGATCTATATTATTCTTACCTTCCTTATAAATGTTGGACTGTGAGTTTGGACGGAAGTATTTTGGATAGTTCTAGTTTGGATTATTTTGGATTGCCATAAAAGGACAACCCGGAGGTCGGGCGGCAACCCGTCGCGTCCGGCAAGGCTGCGAGACTTGAACCCGCAACCGAAGGGCGACAAGGGTGTATCACCTACCACTGGCCCACGAGATGTCTTGGATTAAATAATGTAGTTTTTTTAAAAGATCTGGTAGATGAATTATAAATTCATTTTTTTTGGAACCCTGTATGAATAGTATAAATAGAAATTTATTTACGTTCTATTATCTATTAGAGTGAAAGATGAGTTTGTGGTAGAAATTTATTAATGGATAAAACTCTAATTATAATGTAAGTATATCTCCTTATGATCTTAGCCAATCTCATAAATAAATTCCTCAACATTAATAAAAGGAACTTAGAACAAAAATGTTGTCCTAGATGGTACCTTAAATCATCACTAATTTATGGCTTTGGGATTGTTGGCCTTTTCATAACCATGTTCTCTACCACTCTCCATCATATAATTGATGGTTAGATTTCTCTTCCAGATCCATATTTTCCTACATGGAACCCTAGTATGTGTTATTTTCAGTAATCTTTATACTTTCCACTCTTTATTTTAAATAGAGGCCTCATTAATTCATTTTTCGATGTGGGATTTCAACTAAGATATTTTGAAACGTCAAAAATGTGTTATCCTAATACCCTATGTTTTGTTGAACCGATGGTATTTCAAATCATCATAGATTGATGAATTTAAGGACCTCAATTTTACACTTGTTTGTGATTGACGACCTCAATCACCACCTATATATATTTACGTTTTTCCTCCAATTATATGTCTCTAATTTCCACCAATGTTCTCCTAATCGAGATCATAATTTGGTGGTGACCCTTTGATTTCTCTTTTCCTCATATTAAGACTAAATTTTAGTAACCCAATTTCCGATGTGGGTTTTCCCACAAATATATTTTCTATTTTCAACCTTTTATTTTTGAAGAACAATTTCAAATTGCGAGGACGCAATTTATTGAAGGAGGGGAGAATGTAACACCCCAAGATTTTATAGTGTGTTATTTCTTCAAAATAATTCAATAACTTTCACTACACGCAACACCAAGTTCAATCACACCATGATGTACAAAAAAAAGGCCATTAAAAGAGGTCATGAATAGTATTAACTACATTTTGAACTTTATATAATCCTTATAATTTTAGAATCCCTATTATGAGTTTCTTAGACATAATGTAAGAACAAATTCATTTTCAGTATTTCACTTTTACCAAATTTTAATAGTGAACCCATTTTAGATACTATATTTTAAACTTTTTGACTAAATGGGGACATCAAAAATTTAATATGAAACATCCCAAGCTTCCACGGTACGCTAGCGTGTGTTGTACGCAACACCGAGTTCTAACACACCGTAACCAATCAAACTAGTCGTTATGAATAGTAATACCTAATTTTTGAAATTATATATATTTTATATTTTAAAATGGACTTCATTTTTGGATTCGGAATATCGAATTTAGCCTAAGGTGAAATTTTGGTACATTTCGGATAACTTTCATATTTTGATGAATAGTGAAAATTTCTAAATTTTAATTAAAAACTACTTTTTTAATCAAAATAATTAATAGTGATAAATTGTGAATTTGAGTGGTTTTAAAGTATATTTAGAATATATTTTTACCATTTAATATAATTTTGGTCATTGGACATAATTTTACAATTAAACCGAACATAAAAAAGTGTCAATCTTTTGATAGTTATTACCTCTTAAAAAACACGCTTTTTGTTTTGAGAGCGGGAATTAATTTTAAATTAATTTCTGCCACTTCTGTGTTTTGAATTTAGAAAAATGGATTACATATTTGGAATCAGGATGTTCAAATTTTGTAAATAGGTAACTTTTATTTTTAGAAATTTTGAATAATTACTGCGGTAAATATTTTATTTACCATGGTTAAGGGTAAATCCGGTAAATAAGGGTTAAAAAATAATATTATAATAATACTAAATTACCCTAAAACGTGTCTTAACCCTATTGGTTGATACATGGTCGACCATGGGCATCTTTGGGTCAATTTTGGGACTCCATGGATCCACTTGTAAGTGATAATGACACATTATATTAATAAAGCTAAAATAAAAATAAAAATGGCATAAGCTTACATCTTTTAGAAAAACAATTTTTACATAGGGTTATACATGTTGGATTTTAGATTATAAATATTCATTAGAAAGATAAAAAGATTTCCTACATAATGCTATTTTATTTATAATTTTTAGACATTAAATAATTTATTTTATTTATGACACAATGATGATGCAGTAATTACTAAAATAGTGAAAAATTAAAATAATTGATCTTATAAATACCCAAATAATTATAATATGAAACTTTTAATGAATTAAACTAAATTTATATGATAATATGATATATTAGGATTTATTTAATTGACTTTGTTCGAAGTAATCAATCTGTTAGGAGTTTCACAAAAATCAACTATTGAATAGTGTCAAAATTGACATAAAAGAGTTCTTAAAACAAATATTATATTATTAATTGATATTAAAATTCCTAAAAATCTAAGGATCGGCCAAGAGACTTATATTATGATAGGTTCCTCATTAATGGACCACTTGGGGGTCGCTTGGATGTATATAGTAAGTTTATTAACCATATTATATAAAAATACAAAGATACATTGTAAAAGTGAAACTAATTAACTTAGAGTTAATACTTAAAGATAAGGTTAATATAAGTACCCAAACCTGTCTAAATTCTATTGGTTGAGTGGTTTTCGACCTATCCCCACCTTAAACTTTGAATAGTCAACTTTGGAGCCATTAGAGACCGAATATGAATTTATTATAAATTAATATTTCTAGCTTTTCCAAAGGTGCCCCTCACCCCTCTTATAAAAGGGCACTCCTCCTTCTCATTTCTTCACACCTCTCAAGCCACTTGGATCGTCCAAACTCTGCCCAAATAAGCTCCCCACATCCCTCTCCTCCTCTTTGAAGCTTCCCCTTAGGCAGAAAGCATTTCAAGAAGTCCTTTGGTTCCAACCAAAGTGAGTTACCTAAATTAAAGGTAACGATTTCTCTTAAATTATTTTCATTTATTTTGCCTCTTCAACCCCCAAAATCTTTTTATTTCCCTTCTTTTGTAACAACACCAGAATCCTAAATATACTAGGATTTTGTTATAAGAAGGATTCAAACTACACATACACACAACTCCATCTAATGGATGATGAACATAATGTTTCTGTGGATGGCAAACTAACGCCTCACGAAACGATGATTGTTCAAATACATCTTACCACCTCTCATGGTGGCCATTATGATGTCACTGTAATTAAATATGATATTAATGATATATATTTTATATATAAGCTTCTGTAATTCCATTTTATTTCATACCATTATTCGTTTCATGTTGTATATACATACGATAATTTCATTTGAGGAAGTGCGGACTACCGCCCCCTTAAAATGATATGACTCGTTCATACCACACATGGAACGTATAAAGGATGGTGTTAATGAACTTAAGTACCATATATAAAATATTATATTATACTGGAATAGTAATATACCTATGTATCATTTGGATTCGATTCTTTTAAAATAAAAATTAAATGGAAGTAGCATTCATGCGTACGTACGGACTACCGTCTCCACGAACGCGATGAGATTCATTCTCCATCGTATCCATTCAAGTATTATTCTCATTTTAGGGTTAAAAATAATTTTAATATCATTCTGATGATGAATAAGATATAATCTATCCATTACAAACATGTCTTACACAACCAAACATTTAAGAAGAACGAATCGATTATCACCTTAAACGACGATAATACTAAGATATTATTATCAAATCAATATTAAAAGATCATATATGATATCATATTAATGTATATGATTCTAGTATAATTTAGTAACAATTATTTGACCATTATACAGGAGGTTAACCTACCCCAACCAAGGAAAAGTACAAGGTAAGGGTTATTTCACAATCTCTTCATTATCCGAGGTTGTTTATACGTAATAATCTACTGGGATTTCTTTATCATCCATATCCATGTTTCTTCGAAATGTATTTCAAAACATATTTATTATTTAAAAGAATATGGGTTAAATTCATTTATACCCTTGTTTGACTTTTTGTAAGAGGTTTATAAAGGAATCTTTCCGTCATTTTCAAAACAAGGTCCTTTTTAACCTTTTCGACAGAATTAAGATAAGAATGTTTTTTTTACTTATACGGCGGGTGCGGTTATTTTCCGCCGTTATAAAATCGTCAAAGCTTTCCTTACAAGCTTACAAGAATATTTTCAAGAAAATGTTTTATTTTATATGGCACTTAAATGATTTCAAAAATAGAAATAGATATTTCTCTAAAAAGTGTTTTGATTTCATCTATGTCAACATCCTTTAATGGATTTTACGCTTATTTGAAGTTGATTTATTATAATACAAAACTTCTATATTGTATTTATGGTTTTCTGATATGTTTGACTTTGGATGTGCTATTTTATACCATTCATATTTTATGGTGAAACTATTGACATTTCGTATGCTAGTTTTAATCTGAATGTTTATGTTATATTTCAAACTTTTCTTCAGATGAATGTGCTAAACAAGTATGTTAAAGGTTGGGGACCGGTAAAAGTAAGCCCTCCAGGTTGGGGACTGGTTAAAGTAAGCCCTCCAGGTTAGGGACTGGTAAAAGTATGCCCTCCGGGTTGGTGTCCGGTTATTAGAGGCACTCCGGGTTGGTGTCCGGTTATTAGAGGCACTCCGGGTTGGTGTCCGGTTATTAGAGGCACTCCGGGTTGGTGTCCGGTTATTAGAGGCACTCCGGGTTGGGTTCCGGTTAGAAGTAACCCCTAGGTCTTGAGATGAGGCCTAGACAAAGAAATTAACGTTTATCATTATGCATTCCAACATTATGAAAGTGGTTATTGATATTGCATGTGATTATTCGATTAGTAGAATATCCATGTGAACAAGTAAATGGCATTATTTCATTTTACTTTTTCCATACTATGTTGAAGTTCAATTTTAAAAGGCTTTTGTTTTAGTAATTCATTGCCTTAAATGTTTATGCTTATTTTGAATGTTCCGCTATATTGTTATCCTTACTGGTCATTTGAGCTCACCCCTTTTCTATGTTTTATTTTCCCAGGTAGTGAAGAAGTAAATTATGAATGACTTGCAGGGATATTATGAGGGGTTAATAGTGTGGATATGAAGACTTTGTTGTTGTAGTGGTTTTTCACTTTGAAATGTAATGTAAAACTTTATGATTATATCTAGTGTTTCCAAGGCTACTAAACCAATCGGTCTTTCGAGATTTGATCTTTCTTGTGATCATGCCAATGTTACGAAGTAATGCACCGACTCTGGGTAGCTGGGGTCGGGGCGTTACATCTAGCCCCTATATTTAGTGGATTCATCACACCTCATATTTTTATTTTCCAGTAATATTCATTTTGATACAACATTACTGTTTTTTTATTTTGGGTTGATTTTTTATCTAGGATCCACATCGCATTATAATATAGAAAGTGATATTTTTTTAAAATTATAAGTTTTTCTACCTTGGGACATTATCTTTGGGTGAATGTTTAAATCCAAAACATTCTAATGAAAAAACAATCTTTATCATTCATAATATATAATAGACAATATTTGAATTCTATTTTCATTGTTTAGCATACAGTTCTGTTTGTGTTTACTTACGTTTCATTTTCTCAAGAATAATCATTATATGAGGGGATATATTTCCACCATTATATAAAAAAGTATTTATTTTAGTATCCTATAAACTCTTTCATGTAGAATTTTTATCTCTATAATTATATATTATAGAGGCGATTCATCTTATGACTTAGTATATGACATAATTTTCCAATGTGCATCCCCATACATCATGAATCATCCTTGTATATGACATGTTGTCCCATAAATCATCGTATTTTTATAACATCTTTTGACTTTTTATAGGGACATTAGATCATTTGTTTTTCAAAATACACAATATAGTACATAAAATTATTCCCAAAAACATTATTAGATTAGTGCCATCAGAATCATAGAACAAAAACATCTAGTCTTGTGTAAGATCTTAAATATTTAACACAATTATCATTCCCATTATTACTACTACATAAAACCCTTACATATAATCCATGAAATAGAAAAATAAGAAAAATGATAGATTAGATGTTCCTTAAGTGTAATTCAAAAAGAAATGTATGTATAATTATAACATAATGGTGTGATAACATGGTAAAAAAATTTAAAATCATACCGTTATTACTCCCTTCCATGTACCCAATTGTTATAGGAATTAGTTATCCACCCTCGTACCCTATTCTTTTATCCTTTGGATGCAGTCATGTGCACCATATCGATCTCATAAAAGATTTATCATTACCCAAGGAATTTTAGGGTTATATAGGTCCCACACATATCATAATGATATCATGTATACATGGCCAAAAAGAATATAAATCATTTATCATATTGTAACACATTTAATGAAATATGTTTTGAAATATCATGGAATCCAAATATGCCCCACAAAAAATAGTTTTCATAAAAATAATTCCACCATAAACATTAGCATTATTAGAATGGAAAATAATGGAAACATTGACTAACATCCCCAGTAAAATATATTTTAAATAAAAAAATATAATACTATATGAAAAATAATTTTGAGAGAACTTAGGAAAACAAGGTTAGATTAAAATATCCACTCTTCATTGAAAAATATTTGTCTACTTAAAATATATCAAAATTATGAAATAAAAAATTTTCATTGAAAATGTCCTTTTAATTTTATAATGGAGGCATCATGTAATTAATGAGTACTGAAATTGTGAACAACCATGTATGTTTTATATGTAAAAAAAATTCCTGATCATTTTTCAAAAAAAGTGAAAAAGTACCACAATAGTTGATATTAAAAATATACCTTCTGAAGCATTTTAAAAAAATTATAAATAGGTAGAAAATACATTATACCATTATATAGGAATGGAAATAAAATTTTGGAAAACAATTTTAATATTTAAGGGTAGGGATGATAAATATACCCTAGTAAAAACTTACATATAAACAATCTTAGAAATTAACCAGATTTTGAAATGAAGCATTTTTTTAAAATAGCATTGAAACCATAAAATATATTATTTTTCAAAACATTTAAAATAAAAAATTTCTTAAGAATCATTTTCCATGAAAATTAGAATAAGTAATCTTCAGAAACATTTATTGAGGAAAATAATCTTTAATAATTTATAATTTTACAAAAAACATTAAAATAATTGTATCATAATCCCAACGAAATTATAAGAGTAAATTAAGCTTAAAATATCATAAAAAGAATGATATTCCTAATATAACATGTAATAATGAATTATATAGACCTTGTAAAATAACATAGGTGGATATACAAAATATATGTCTCAATGAAGGAAAATTGAGACAAAAATACATTAAACATTTGGTAACTTTTGAAAATTAAAGTCCATAAAATATAGATCAACAAATGGTTATTTAAATAGAAATAACATATATTTTATAAAATTAATATTTTAATATCATATAAATTAGGAACACTTCATTAATGATATGAGTGGTGATTAAAGCTTGTATCTCAAGGAAATAAAAAGTGAGATGAAATTCCCTTACCTCACGTTCGACAACATTGAAATGTGTCCAAAACACATATATAATATGATAAAATTCATTCTCCATAAAACAAATTTACATAATCATATTTATTATAATATATAATATTTATGTAATACATTATGTTACCCATTTATTAATAACTCCACAATTAAATTATGTTCCGGGTGATATTTCCTTTTTTAAGCATTTTTTTATTTGTTATTAGTTGATTCTTGTGATTTAGTAGTTTAAATAATATAAAACATGATATGTATATATATAAATCGCATATATATAATATAAATTTATTTATAATAATCATTAAATATAACTAAAAAACAATGCTCGTGGATATGTAATATAGTATGAATGCATGTACAGTATTTTAGTTTTATTGTCTTATTGAAATAATGACTGTAAATGAAATGTATATAAATAAATAAATATATATATATATAATATTATGAAATTAGTATTATTATTTAATTAATATCATATATGTTTAATAAAAAATTATTAGTATATTCTAGGTGAAGTTTCAATGAATCACATCTCTTTGAGGATGTTGTATCCTACACTTCTAGAAATAAAGCTATCATATATCCAAAATAAGGAAATCATGAAGGTATGATTAATATAAAATTTACAAAATATTATATATGTTATAATATATATTAAAATATTGTTTATCAATAAATATTATTATAATCCCATCCATGAATCCTAATTTTTTTTATAAACTAAACCATTATTCTCAAAGGGGAGTAATAGACATTAATTTGAAAATGATTGTTCTTCTTTTAAAAAGATGTAGTAAATATTGAAATTCTTATGGTATATTCTATTAGATAAATTAATCTAAAATTTTTATATTATTCTACAGCTATTATTCATTTATGGGTGAGTTAGGTGTCGGGAAAGTAGAAAAGGAAAAGAAATTATGAGATGTACATTAGGAAAATTACCTTTTGAATATAACCTCTTTGAGAAACCCTTAATGAAAAATGATTTTTTATTTTTGTTAGACTATAAGAACATCTATGTTGGGAGAGTGTACACTAGTGGATTATGAATATATTTATTAATCTATAAGGAATTTTGGGATGAAATGGTTTGGTGGAATTTGGTATTTATATTTGAGAAGATGTTTGTTAATGTGATTAAATAACTAATACATTAAATTAAAATAAAACCATCTTGAGGTGGAATTAAAATAAATGACATTATCTAGGAATTAATATTTTTTTCACAATTATATGTTTTATCCACACCTCAATTATAATTTAATTTTCCTAGTTTTTAGGTATTTAATTCTTTATGATTTTAACATTTATTTGTTTCATTTTTTAACCTATAGTGGGATAAATATTTTTCTTACTATGTTAAATTTTTTATAATAGATTATTAAATTATAATTAATCCAAATATGGATATTATAATTACAATTAAATATTAGATTTTACCTTATTCAATTAACATAATTGAAAAAATTATATGTAATTTTGATCTCAATGTAAAAATGAAATCTAGGGTTTTGAACATTAAAATATTATAATTTTTATATGATTTAATATCTAATTTCAAATTGAAATTGTTAATAAAGAACAAATTTATTCTAAATGATGTATTAATGATTTTTTTAACTTAAAAAAATGTATTATATAATTTATCCATATAAATTAATGATATGAATATGGTGATTTAAAATAAAATTTAGTATTTTTCATTATTTATCAAAAAAATTATCTTGTTAGTAAAATACCAAAAATTCAACCAATGTAAATTCGGGTACAAAAATTTAATTATAGTAATTTATTTTGTAAAATATAATATATACTAATGTTTCAAAATATAGATATAAAATGGTTTCTCGATTCAAAGATTATAAAAATACCCTGTCATGAAATATTGGGTTTTATGCAAAAAAGTGGTGTTGTTCTTTTCTTATGCATATAAAATCTATTTGATGAGTATTTAAAATAATTGATTGAATTTATAAAATATATATTTCATAATGATTAATGACTAATAATTTTATTAATTAATTTTGAATTTTTGAGCAGAAAACAATATTCATTATAATCAGAAGATATATTTTTTTATTTCTAATTAATTTTACACTAATTAATCCATCTTATAAACCATATATTTTCATAATTGTCTTAATAAAATTCATAACCGATAATTGAACGTCTATATTATATATTATTATATATTAAATAATAAAATCTTTAATAATATATTATTGTTCGATAAAACATAACCTTGCATGAAAGGCACGATATCATATGAATTCTTCATTGTATATAAAAAAATCCAAAAATAGACCTTTTTAAAACCATGATATTATTGTATTACATATTGCATTATGATATCTAGGTGTTTCATATAATAAAAATAAAACATAGAGTTTTTCATATAAAAAATATTATATTCAATATTGTGTGAAATGAAAAAATAGAAGAATGAAAACATTAATTCTAAAAAAATCATCAAATATTAGGGTGCTACATTCTACCCCCTGCAAAATGAATTTCTCCCTCAAAAATAATCTCGGATATTAATATATTAATACATGATAGTCTCATTTATAGAAACCCACATAATAAAACATTATTCTAAAACATCATTTTAAAAATGAAAATATGGATGATAATTGTTATCCAAAGAAAATTATTACTATATAAGAGAACATAGGTAAAGATTTGGTCATGGAGGAAAAATGTAATTAACCATAGAAATTTATAATGATCATTTATTTTTAGAACTTTTTTGATCTAGATTAATATAAAAATATATAATCCATAAACAATATCATCATGATGGAGGTCATTGATATCATAAAAATAATGAAAATTTTGAAACCTTTTACATTAATATCACATTTAAAAATGATAAGGAATTTTCAAGACAACATATACAAATTTCATTTAAGGGAAACTTGTCCCTTTTTTATTACATGATCAATTTCACATAATAATATATTCAAATAGATGATGTTGAGTTTTTTCTCAGTAGAATGTGAGATCCCTAAATAGAATGATTGGTCATTACATCTCTATTTATCACAATAAAATGGGAAAACATGTTAAAAAATATGAATTAATATGAAAATTGATAGGTAATAAATAAATAACAATAACCTAATATGATGTTTAAAATAAACCATTACATAACTGTTTTACCATATAATCCTTTGATAAAATAAAAATAAAAAAATAACCAAATCATTATAACATTTATCATTAAAATGTCATAGGGTTTTCTGTGCTTGTCACATTCTAAAAATGTGAATAACATCATCATGTATTCTATTGAGTCATGTAATTGACCTCAATTATCACAAATCCTTATTTAAAACATGCATGTTCCCATATTCCAAATTTTAATATATACATTCAATATGTTCTAATTTTATTAAACATCTTACTTGATAGCATAACCCATTTTCCAAAAAATCATTAAAAATATGTGTCTTCATAATTACCTATTCACATCAAACATTTTTTTATCCATACATCATTATCATTACATAAGGGACATATTAAGGGTTACCTACCCATAGTAAAAAATTTCAAATTTTCATGAAATAACATTTCTACTTAATAAGTATAATTTCAAAATAAACATTTAAATTATTATAAAATAACAAAAAATTAATAATAAGTTTATATTTCACCATTTGTATAACATGATAACTGATTTAAAATACATAAAAACATTAATAATTTTACATCCTTATTATGACATTAAAAATGATACCTCATCCTATTAATTAACACCACATTCCTTTAATAATTAATCTATAGTCTCATCATCAACAACAATATATGAATTACTTATACCACATAGATGATTATCATCAGGATCATTGCCATTAGGTGATCGATTGACATAATGACCACTCATTAAAAACATAAATAATTTTACATACAATTATGTCATAGGGAGTCCAATATTTGAAACTATTTCATTAACCCAAACTGTTATTTTTCCTCTGATGTTACGTTCATTGTTTACGTCTTTCAAATAGTAAAAAAAACTTTTTATCCTCTAATTAATTATTCTAGTTTATTCATTCCACATTCACAAAATAAGGAAAGCTAAATATTATTTCCTCAGCGGTCTACATTACCTAAAATCTCAACAAACTCTTTTTTTCTATTCCATGGTAAGTACACCAGTTGGTTAAAGTGCACATTATTGACCATGTTACTTGAATGCCTATTCATCATGATCACATAATCCTTTCTCGAATGATCATACATTTGACTACTCATCAATAGATTTTACATCATACCAAAAATTAATCTAGTTTATTCTGGTTATATACATGGAATAAAAACGTGTGGAATAATGTTAGAAACATTTACAGTAATATAAAACCACATAATCAATGAAAAATTCGTATATGGTTTATAAAAAATAATACTTTCATTTAAATAAATGAAACAGTATGGTTTTCAATATATACAGATATAAAAATTTCTTTTGAATTATCATTTGGGAGTTTTGAATGTTTTCTCTTCCTTTTTTCTAATGTTTGATTAACAATCACTTTGATACATTCTATATGGAACATTTTTTGTATAGGGACATTATATCAATTTTTGGAATATATAATTCAATACAAAAAATAAAATATGACCATATTAGTTTAGTGACATTTGGAACATGGAACAAAAATTTCTAGTCTGGTGGAATATATTCAAATTTTCTAACAATGTTCATTATCATTAGTACTCCTAGTAATAATCATTCATTATAAACTATGGAAAGAGTCATTGGGAAAGGGTGAGGTCAGATACTAGGAATGGGAACTAAACCAAGGTATGTATGAATATTTAGAACATAAGAGTATGAAAATATGATCACATGAATTTATGATCATAACTTGTATGTCATAAGAATATATACATACATCATGCAATAATTATTGGAAATTCATAAGTCATGATTCATAGGTAAAAATTTAAAATTATCCATGATATCACAACATATGAAAAATACATGGAATTTTTGGCATACACATATGTATTTAAAAACATAGGTCAAGGATATAAACTAGGGAATTCAAAAGATGTTATGCTTGGGATAAAAACTCATGTACCAACTTCAGGATTGGGATGGGCACCCATGTACCATATTATTTTAGTATTGGGATGTCTACATGTGAGCCATTTTGTTTCATGCATGGTATACCCTCCCATGTACCCTCTTGTTTCGGGCTTCTGATGCCCTCCCAAGTACCCTCAGGTTTTTATCTTGGAATTTCCACCCATGTACACTATTATTTTTATCTTTGGATACCTTTTCATGTATTCAAGTATGCATAGAAAAAATTGATCATTACCCAATGAATTCGAGGGAGATATAGGTCCATATATATTATAATAAAAATTTAAATATGTCTTCCATATTATCCTAAATAATTTATAATATAAAAACAAATGGAATGAAATGGATTTTATAAACATCATGAAATAAAAACATATCCCACAAATAATAAAACTGTTTCATAAATATCATTATATAATACACATAACCATTAATAGAATAAAAAATAATTGAACAATATAATCATATAAAAATTAAATTATATTTAACATAGAATAACATTATATTAGATGGAAACTAATTATGTGAGATCTCTTGGTAAAAAATTATTGAATAAAATATCTCATATACCTTGAAAAAAAATTCAATACCTGAAACTCCATTATATTTTGAAATAAAAAAAATTCATTTAAAATAACCATGTAATCTTATTAAGGAATGTTTGATCCATTAAGTTATAATGAAATCATAAAATGAATTCAAACTAGATAAGAAAAAAACATTCTAAAACACCAACATGAAAATTAAAAAGTATCCCATCAATAAATTGATAAATGATTTCCTTAAAAAAGATAAATAAAAACTCAAAAAAATTTAAAATTGAGTTAAAATTTTTTTTAATAACAGTAATAATATTTGGAAAAAAATTAAGAATCACAGGTATGGATGAAAAATATACCATAGTATTTATGATTGTATAAATAATCTCTGAATGTAATGAGATTATGAAATTAAACCTTTTATTGAATGTTTCATTGAATAAGAATAATAGATTTTTTAAAAAATATAATATATAATTTTTTTTATAAAAATCATTTTCCTTAAAAAATTATATTAAGTGGTATTTGAAAACATTTTATGAGGAATGTTATTTTCAATCATTTAAAAGTATATGATTCAACATTAAAACATTTGTATAATAATACCCATGAAATAAAAAAATAAAATTAAGATTAAAATATATTTAAAAGAAAAATATTCCAAATATAAAATGTTATATTTCAGTGAATAAACCTTCTAAAGGATCATTGGTTCATAATAAAACATGTTTCTCAATGAAGGAAAATTGAGACAAAACTACCTTACTAATTTGGTAACATTAATATAGTAATACAGTTTGAAATAGAGATAATATACTGGATATGTAAATTAACAAAAAAATTTATAAATTTCATATAATACATTCTTCGGTAGTATGTAGGCCACATAAAATGAATATATGGTTAATAAGGCATGTATCTCCCAGAAAGAAAAGTGAGATGAAATTCCCTTACTTCAAATTTTACTTCATTGAAACATTTTCAAACTTCCAATATACAAATTTTCATTTTATTATAAATTTGACACAGAAATATTTTTATATGTATAATACCATATATTATTTAAAAAAGATATTATATTACCTGTTTATTGTTAACTCCATTATTATATAACAGTTTAGGGTATCTTTTCTTTATTAACCATGCATGTTTTTAAATATTAATCATGATTCTCAAGATTTAATGATTTCATGAATATAGTACACTATATAAATATCCAATATATTAAATATTATTAAATATATAATATTCATAAATGATACACCAAAAACATCATTCATGGAGATGAAAGGACATATATTTGAAAAACATTATTATATTTTTATTTTACAATTGAATGAAAAAAGTAAATAAAATATATATAAATATGGATATATATAATATCACTATAGTAGTATTAACTTCTCATTAATATCCTGTATTTTTTAAAAAAATCCTTAATACATTCCATGTGAAGGGTAAATGAATCCCATTACATTAAGGTGGTCGTAGTCCACATGTCTGTAAACGATGTTATCAAATTCCATAATATGGGTATATTGAATGGTATATTATTATAACAATTCCAAAATTTTAAATTTTTTATTATATACATATTAAAATATTATTTATCTATAAAAATATTTTTAATACCAATCATGTAGGTGGTAATGGATGAATAACAAAACATTAATCATGGAGGCAATTAACTGATATAATATGAAAAATAATTTCATTTCATTAAAGAAGAGGATATGTGAATTGAAATGGATATGGGATATTCCATTATAAACATAATATCGTAGTATATACATGATTCTACAATCACCAAGTATTTATGGATGAAATATGTGAGGGTAAATTAGGAAAAGGGATGAAATTATGAGAGGCACATTTTGAAAATAGCCACTTACACGTCATGTACATGAGAGACCCTTAAGGACCACAAATTTTGGTTTTTAGTGATGAATGAATCACATTGATTTCAGGAGATTTTTGAAGACTATTTTGGGTAGTGATATGATAATAACATGTTTTTTTCACAAATTGGGGTTGTTATGTGTTGAATTTATATTTTCTGAGTTGTGGGTCTATTTGATTAAATTATGAATATTTTATATTTAATGCCAACCATTTTATGGTGGCATTAGATTAATGAATTATGATTGAAAATAATATTTTATATTATGTCCATGATTCATCCACATGACAAATAAATGGTAGTTGTTATAGTTTTTATTCATTTTAAGAATATACCCTTTTAACATTAACATGTTTCAATTTTTTTAACTATACCATGATAAATGTTATTTTTATGTTTGTAAATTATTAATAAAAAAATGAATTTTACATTAAAAAATAAATTATAAAATATTATTCCAAATATTGTTCCCATTTTATATAATTAAATTCATATATTTCAAAAATATTGATTTAAAAATAATTAAACTGACATAATGAAAAACGTGTGTTTTAAAAGTTAAACGTTCAAATGATTAAAATGTTTTTATATCCAATTTCCGTGTCAAATTTATTACAATCACCTAAATTGGTTATATTGGCTTATTATTTATCAAATTTTTCTTTATATCATTTTACAATATAATTTGACTATATAAATAAATTTTATAAATTTTATTTTTCAGATAAAATTCATAAATTATATATATTAATAAAAAAATAAATCCTAATAGAATAATTAAATAAATTCAACAATTGTAAATTTTGATGCACCAATTTCATTGAATAAGTTTATTTTTTCAAAAATAATATCCTCAATTGTCAATAATAGTATTTAAAATTGGCTCTCTACAAAGAGGACGTAAAAGTACTCATTTTAAAATCATAGGATTTTGTGCATCAAATTAGGGTTTTCAAATTTAATGCTAATAAAATATATTATATTAATATGTAAATATTTCTTTGATATATATATATATATATTTATTTAATTTAATTCAGTATTTAATTTATTATTTATAAATGTCTTTGATATTATAAAACTATTTTCGTTATAATTAAATGATATATATATTTATTTCCAATAATTTGGTAACCGATAAATTCATCTTATAAAAATTATATTTTCATATGTTATTAACTTATATTCTAAACCACTAATTTAATAGTGAGGTTATATCTTAATATATTTTAAATGTTAAGATTTTTAATAATATATTAATTTTTGATAACACTCGGTCTTGTGTGTAAGGAAATTTATCGAAAACAACTCAACAATATTTGAAATACTTTCAAAAAACTATGTTACGTATACCTAAAGCTTATCAGGTGTTTCATGTAGAGTTAGGTTATCTTTATATTTCATATAATTGAATAAAACCATAGTTAGTTTCATATAAAACATTAAACATTTAGTATTTTGGGAAATGTAAAATATGAAGAAGAATATATTAATCTAAAAATTTATTTCAAATAATATTATGGTGTCACACTATTCATACAAAAGATCTAAACCACATGTAGAATGGAAAGATCATTCCTCATTAAAAAAAATTGATAATTTTTTAATTCATATACATTAATCTTCAAACTGTTATTGGTTCATCTTATTTTATAATATTTTATTATTTTTTCTTCTAAAATTATCTTGATGTTGTTGTTACAGTCAACATCATTTATCATAATGAATACCTTATGGTTTGTCATCAGAATATATATTATTTGAAAAAAATATTAATTTCACTTTTAAAATGTGATGTAGTATGTATGATTCTATCAGGGATAATCTTATCAACAGTCTCGGATGATTCATCCTGAATATAAATTTCATTTCCCAAATATTTTTTCATAGCCTTCAAGGTGAACTAAGCATTAAGGAATACATATTGAGACATAATAAATAATACATTTTTTTACATAAATAATCATGTTAAAATCATACAATATCATGATGGGTTATAAAATTTTCACATTATATATTTTAACAACATCTAATTAATCACTTAATTTCACAACATCATTTATTTTACTCCTTATAAAATAGAATATTAATCTCCATTAACATTATATGTTTCTAAAGGCAATCCTACATTTGTCACTATAGCATAAACCCATAATATCCTTTTTTTTATTATTAATAATTGAATAATTTTTCAACTTACAACACTTTTGATTATGTATTACTATTTTTGATAGTATCATTAATAATCTATCTTTAAAAAATGAATATTTGAATGATCCATCTCTCTTCTCTATTAGATATAGATTTATTAGAGCATTAATTCCATTTATTTTTCTCATTAATTAAATATGGTTTTGATTTCCTCACAGTATATTTCAAGAATGTGCAATTTAACACATCAAATTAAATGTTACAGATTTCATCAAAGGAACATATAATTCTATCATATCTTTCGAGTAAATTTGACATCATACTTTTCAATATAGTTGAATCAAACAAAAAATTTTAAATAAAACTATTATAAAATGAACTTTCATTTACCCAATTTATACAATTATTATCACATTTTTCATCATCCATCATGTTTTCCTCAAATTTCTCTCTCCAATTCATTTGTTTTTCTTCCTTATTCTTCACATTTCCATTAATATTACTATCTAAAATATCCAAAATCACCATATATTTTTAATATCAAAAAATTTTCTTTTAATTTTTATTAAATAGAGATGAATTTATTGAATTGATATCATTTATATCAACATCATGTTTTTTCATGTTGTCATAAATCATTGGGTAATCTCTTCCTATTGAAGTAATTATATCTTTTGAGTAATTTTATTTTTGAAGATAATGGAAAAAGAATTAAACCATACAGTTAATCAATACATGAAATTATTTTTCCATATAAATTGGTACTCATTAGATATATGATGTTGTGATACTCTATTTTCCTTCCCAATTATAATATTTTAGAGATGAACACTATTATTTCTCAATGAATAAATCTTATGTCTGGTTGGACCATTGAGATTGGCTATATAGAATTAGTAAACCATTTTTTTCTAATAATAATCCTTGAATATTCACCTTTATAATATATTTATTGGATTGATCTAGCACAATTGTAATCATGTATCCAATTTAATATATGCATGATATAACAGGTGCTATACATAATTATTTATAGGTATTCTTTATTAAAGACTAATACTTTCTAGGTCCATGTTGTATTCCATGACCAAAATTTCTCTTCTACGAATAAAATTATTATAATTTACATGATATATCTAAAAAAAGTAAGAGAAAATTTTCATATACCTTGAAAAAAACTTCTCGTATATTTGTGTCATCAATAGATTATTGTAGCTATCTTTCAATATGTTCTTTACAATATCATAACACCATTTGAATCCTTCTTTTCAAGTGATTCTTATCACCTATTTATGGGGCCTTCAAATTATCTCCTGATATTTCTTCAAGGTTCCTTATAAACAATTAATTTCGGTTAGTATTTGAATTCATATATAGAATATATTCATGGTCATTCAAATTTAGGTATGAGCATCCTTTTTTATTGATGATTAACCTTTATCACTAGATATCTGGGCGATATTATAATATACCATGTATAAGGAAGTGGTTTATTCTTCAAAATTTCTTATCATATTCAACACGTATGTAGTCCTGATTTTATCCATCTCATTTTTCTTTGATATTTACGAATATCCTGACTAAAATCATATTCTTTACTGAGTCATCTATGATTTAAAATATTCATTTATTATGAATGAATGGTCAAATGGTTCTCTATTCTTGTATTCATATACAACCACATTTTTTGTCATAAAATTGAATATAATAATATTTCCTTATTTAAAATAGGAAAATAATAATAATTTGTGAAGTAAAATAAAAAAAACTCTATTCAATTATTATTCATGTCCACTATATAAATCCCATTAATACTCATATTTTTCTTTTAATAAAAATTTTAGATTATCAAATCAAATTATACAAAAAGTCTAAATATTTAAATAAATTATATTAACTTCTTATTGAATTATTAATCAATAATACATAGCATATTAAATGTATGTGAATTTATATTTTTCATTCATATAATTTACCCAAGAAGAACTCACTCTTATGATTTAGTTCTAATAGTCTACTAATTTATCTTATGTGATAATTACCAACCTCAATGAAATGGAATAAATTTGTCACTAGTTTTCACATTTTGAATTCTTGTTTTAATGGAATATTGATAATGTTTGCTTCCATTTATTTTCCCATTTTTAATTATTTATTATGTTAATAACATATAAAGATAATGAATGTATCATCAATTTTTACACCATCTTGTGCTCATCATCATTTCCTAGATCTATATGGGGTGTCTACTTTCCATTGGGATCAAGTAACTATGTAACAAATTTTAATGAATCTATACACTCAAATACATTCAGCATTATATTTCTAATGTGATTATAATTTTCTTTATTGATTTATATAATAACATAATCATTGAATTTAATCCATTTTTTCACCAGAATTTTTTAAGAGTATCAATATGTTCACCAAGAATATTTCCTTAGGTTATATATGTGATTATGTTAAATAGAAATATTATAAAACACTATTTAAATAATATTATTCACATAAAGCCACAAAAAACACAATGAAATGATATAGATATGTAGGTGATGTCATAGAAAACTATTTCATATTTCTTTGAAGTCATATTGAAAAATTAATGACCCAGAACAAATATATATTACTACCTCGACTCAATTTCATAAAATGTGTCTTTATAATAATATGATATATAATTTAATAGGGTTTCATTATATTTCAAAAAAAATCCATACAAATTTACTTTAAATCATGGATTCTCTAATTAACTCAAAGGATTGTCAAATATTTATCCAATTCTTTATAATGAATATCTATAATATTTATACTGTTATGAACACTATGGATAAATTATATAAAAGTGAAAAATAAATATTATTAATATTACCATTTATGCAGATGTAATCTCAAATATTAAAACTATATTAGAATACACTAGAATAATTTCATTAACACATTTCACAGATTGACCAAGAATATCATGCCAAATAATTATCACATGTATAGGATTACAAACTCTTTATTTTATGTATCCATATCAAGCGTAGAAATTTATCTTCCCATATTATTAACCATTTACATTCACATCAACTCTGACACGACCCATCCCCTGAGGCCCGTGTCGTAACTACCCCAAGCCCACCATCCATAGGCCAGGGGCTGGAGACAAACACCAAAGGCGTAAATCCCTATAATTGGGAAGGCATTGATTTTATAAAACGTAAACATACACACACAAACAGAGTACAAGAGGAAGAAAACAGTATGTAATGCAGTAACAGGTGTGCTGAAAGTACAAAGGGGGCCGGAAATATAAGCCCTATAAAAAGGTATAGCTACAACTAAAATAAAGTTCAACTAAAAAGTCAAACAACTAGGTGGTGAAGTAGCTCCTGGATCGTCCTTCGGGTTCCTACATGAAGGGTAGGTAAAAATATCCTCCTCAGCAATCCACATTCGTATGTCTCTTCCGAGTACCAACTCATCATGAGATCCATCTCCAGGCACCGTCAACCTCTAAAAGCGTCAACCATGATCAGTGTTGTCCGTCGTATGTAACCAACACTACGAGGTGCGAGCATATCCCTTGTAGGGGTGACTATATCGATACTCAGTAGGGACCCCGATACCCTCAAGGTCTCACTAAAACCAAAATGGTAAAACCACAATGAAATATCTCAATAGATGACCTTTACTTAGGTATATTCCCATACATATAGCTATGTTATCAAGTAACCCATCTCAATTATGATGTAAACACAAATGCCATAGACTCAACTCAATCCAGGATTTTTATTCCCAATGTTAGAAACACGGCTGCTGGAGATATCCTCTTCTATCGAGCATAGTAATTCTGCCATGACTCCGAGGTTCCAGTCACTATCCGTAGACTGCTGAGGTACTCCTCCTGTCGAGTACTATGGGTCTACTGCCAAATAAAGGGCGCTCTGTCTGTTTTGGGTCTGCTGCCAAATATCAGGTGCTCCCCATAATAGCCGGAAGAGTTACTCCTCCTATCGTGTACCGCAGGTCTTCCACCAACTACTAGGAACTCCATCTACCAAGGTTCTTCCTCAAAATATTGTGTGATTTTTCCACTTGTCTAATCGAATCACTATGAGTCTAATTAGTCAAGCAGTTGTCAGGTCTACAACTACTAGGACTCTGCACTACGTACGCTCATCTCTGGAAGGTCCCACTCCATGAGCTATGTGTCGTTACTTCTATGTGTCACTAATTCTCACTTAGAAGTAACACAAAGGACCGACTTGTCATTGGGGTATCAACACATTAGACGTCGCGTCATTCAGATGCCCGGTTTGTCAGTAATTAGTTTTTCGATTCCAGGGGCCCTATTAGTTTTTAAGCTAAAACCAACCTGACCATACTCAAATATCATCTGAAACCCACTTAGTTTTTTTTTTCAAAAGAACCATCTCATCAAGAGGAATTGATAATAATCGATTGAACATCAATCGGACATCCGGTCCTCAAGTTATAACTGTTTCTGCTTCAAGGGCCCGATTGTTTTTGGGTTCAAACCAACCCAGTTGTACACAAACATCACCTAAATCTTGAGTGTAATATACCGAACTGACTGTCTAGATCCAAGGAATCCTACGCAACTTATGGTGTGTCGATCAGTGCTCTGTAGCTCAAGATATGGTCATTTAACCGAAAACAGTCTGAAAATATGGGGTTTGGGCCCGGTCCGACCAGGCCCAACACCCCCTGGGTCGGCCCGAACCGGTTCGACCTGACTCAGGTCCGGGTCTTGCCCGGTAGGGTGTGGACTAGCTTCCGGCCGTCTATGGCTTGGCCAGCCTGGCCAGGCATTACACAGAGTAGAATAGGCGCAGCCTCCCCGCTGATCGACACCAGCAGCACCAGCAGGTGCCTCCCCCGGGTGTCCCGGATCCCGCGCGGCCGCCGGATCCTCAGCATTTTCAATGAAACTATTGATGCAGCCGGTCTTCTCGGTGGTGCACTGGGGCACTGCTTCCTCCAAGCGGTCGGATGGCTCCGGCCGCCACCTCTGGTCGTCGGCGTCACCGTGCTTGCGAGGCACACCGATAGTGTTTTCCACGAACCACCGGATGCACTTTGGTGGTCCGATTCACCCACCGCTTGCGCATATTGCTCTCTCGGGACCTGTTCATCACTATGATGGCTTCCAAATGTCGTTTCGGTATAGTTTCATCATCTCCCATCAATCCGTGCACAAAAAAACATTGTTTGGAGGGTCGTCGTGCCGTGTTTTTTCGGCTCAGGCCCTCCGTATTAGACGATGACACTATTCCAATGATAAAGAAGGTTTCACGTTGTACGAAGAACAATTTTATTCAAATAAAATTGAAACAATGTATCCAACATTTCCCCCTCAAAAATCTATTCAAAACCCGCAAAAGGAAACGCATGCGGATCAACATGATAATGAGTTTATCTATGTTCTTTGTTTAAAAAAGGGAAGAGCATGGAATAAATAATCATACACAAATTAAACCCCTACCTTAATTGTGATTCGTTTGTCCTAGACATGTAATGATTTGTCACTCTATCAATGCCTGTAAAGAACTATCATAGAGCCGCGGAAGATGACGTATCATGGTGAGGATTCAATGACGACGTCAGAGCATGACTAAGGAGGAAACCATGTCTCCTCACTTGTTTCGAAGATAAGGAAATCACTCCATTCCTTGCGGAGGGCAGTGTTCTTGAAAAACTCAATAGATCTCCCAATCCTTCTTAGCACAACGAGAGACATCCTCCAATATAATAACATGCACCTGTTATTATTTTATTACACATGAAATTTAACATTCAAAATTCAAATAACCTCGTTAATTAAATGTGTAGGCATTTATTTAAAGAGAGGGAGAAAAACTATCCTAATTAATTAAATGTGTTGGAAATTAATTAACGAGAAGGAGAGGAAAGATCCTCAATAATTAAATGTGTTGGAATTTAATTAAAGAGAGGGAGAGGAAAAATCCTCATTAATTAAATGTGTTTACATATAATTAATGAGAGGGAGAGGAAAGATTGGCTATTTATGGAGGGGTTTACAAATTAATGAGGGGTTTTAATGTGGTTGGAGCAAAATAATTGGTTGGGGCCCGTGTGGTCACCACATCTCTAACATACACAAATGGGTAGTTAGGTGGTTGTGGGTCCCAACCATAACTAGCCATTGGAGGAATTAACCTCCTTAGATACAAAATAAAATTGTTCCAACAATATTATTTACTTCTTAATTAAACCCCAAAAATCAAATTCCCCTCCAGTGAAAACACAACATCGTTAATGTTCCCCTTATGAAATTACTAGCATTGCAAGTTCATCGGTGCCCTTAGAGTTCATTTCCAAGCACCGGTTCAAAAGATAGAAAAACTCGTGTGATTGTTTGCTGAAAATACATGAGCTAAACTTCGAAAATGGATTTTGGGCACATTGTGCCTCAGAATCATGTGTTGTTAGAAACATAGACTCGTAAAATTCCATGGAAATTATGAAAAAAAAAGAATTCCTAGAAATCATCAAGTGTTTAAATTACTTTCACTTCATGGATTTACATCCACTAAAATCCACATCATAAACTAGGGAAACAAAAGAAGGGAATGTGCTTACATCTGAGCCACCCTCTCTCATGTGCTCTCCTGGAGGTTCTCATTCTGCCAAAAAATGTGAAGCAGAGGAATCAACCATCCGCGTAGGACCCTATTTTATCGATCCTCAAACTCTACTAAAATCCAGTGAATGTCGCCCCATCATAAATTTCCTTCTCTCTGTGGTTGGTGATGATGGATAGGTCGTGCACACATCTCCTCAGCTGTGATACGTGGATGACGTCATGCACCCAGTGTATCTGATGTGGAAAGGCCAGGAGGTAAGCCACCTCGCCTACTCTACTAGGGACCTGGAAAAGGCCGAAGAATCGTGGAGATAGCATGCTGCCCTGGACAAATCTCGGTTGACCTCATCAAGGTGAGACATGTAAGAAGACGTGGTCGTCACACTAAAACTCCAGTTGATTCGTCCTCTATTAGCATAGGACTTTTGTCTACACTCTGCAGTCTTCATCCACTCTTGGATGATCTGCACCTTCTTCGCGCAACCTGAACCATCTCTGGTCCTACACGTGCTGACTCCATCACTATCCGCAAAGGATAACTGAAATGTGGCCAGCAGCTGTCTCAATACTCCTAACAGTCAAATGCCTGATCTCTTACTAAGAGAATCTGCTATATTGTTTCCCTCCACATGAATATAAAAAATCTCAAAGTCATAGTTCTAGAGGAATTCATGTCATCACCATTGTCTCAGGTTCATGCCCTTTTGAGAGAAATACACCAGAGACTATTTGGTTGGAGAGAACCATAAATCGTTCGCTCAACGAACAATGGGTGAGACTCGCCATTTGTATGATCTCATCCCCACCCTTCTTCATCTACGTTCTACAAGAGCTGATGCGATTTCTTCTATGCTGAAAAGAGAAATATGGTCTCATCCCCGGGAAGAATCATGTTCTTTTCCTAATACAGTCAATACTAACATGAATGGTTCTATTTAATGCCATAGATGACACTGTAATGCCACGACGCTACTACCAAGAGATAGAACCATTACGCTGGCCACTAAGGGTTGAGTCACACTATCGGCATCAGTGCGTGGTTACTGGATCTCCTCCAGTAGGAATCTCACAAGTGAGGGTCTAGTCAACAGTTATAACTGGATCCTCTTAGTATCATCCACACAAAACAAAGGAAAAAAAACGTCACTAGGACAAGTGTCTTTTATTACTGCAGCTCATAATACAATGACACAATGAAAACACAACAATGGCAATATGGATACTAGAAGTAGCAAGAACAAATGACTCCATGCCTTGAACTAGTCCCGCTCCTTTCCACAACTTACTGAAGCTTCATATTCGTATTCAACAGTGGCCTGAAGCTATGCTCTCCCTTTTCCACCCGCTCTTTTCGGTCAATTGGACCTCCGGGAGGTAGTGGTGGAAACACCTTGAAGCATCGTCCACCTCCATCTTCACAACCAGCTCCTCTTCCTTTGTCTCTAGATCCATGCGGTCCACCTCAATCGAACCTCTGACTCTAACTGGGAGGTCATGCTTCTATCTTCTGATCATCTGTACGGTGGGTTGGACAGTCACGTGCCATGTGACCAAGCCCGCCACAGGAGTAACATTGCCTGCTCCTAGAACGACTGGATATGACTCCACTCCTATTGCCCCGTACAATTGAACTTGAGTCGTGCAGTCGGCCACCGGTGGGTCAGGTCTTCTTGTACCCATGTGTCATCTGTCTACTTCCAGTTACAGAAGACTCCGCTGCAAGTCGACTAGTGGTGGGTCCCTCTTCTAGAGACAGATCCGCAAGGACACTCTTCACTAGAAGGGCTTGCTCCAACACTCCTGTCTGCATCGGAATGTTGTGAGAAACAACTGAAGTTCTAATCACCTACCTGAGCCGCTGCTCGAATGTCTGGGCCCTGATGAACAGGTCCCATACAATGTCTGTAGAATAGTGATAGAGGTCTGTGAACCTCTCCGAGTATTGTGCTACTATCATGTTTCCCTTCTATAGATGTAGTAGCTCCTATATCCGCACCGCTCGAATGGTGGCTGGTACAAACTCTTCCCGGAATAGGCTCTCGAAGTCCGCCCATAGGATTGTCGCCACATCGTGCATCGGGAGCATTAGGCTCCACCATCTGCCTGGTGCAGCCTGTAGGAGGCTGGAAGCAAGGATCACCATGAAGTCAGCTCGTGTCCCTACTAGTCTAAATACTCTTTCCACAACCTCCATCCAATACTCAACCGCCTATGGGTCCATCTCTCCCTGGAACCTAGGTGGCCTCTGTTTCTGGAAATCATATAGTGTGCTCATGCGGCATGACTCACCTGCTTCTGGGTCTGGTGGCATTGGTGGAACAATGGGTGGTATTACAACTGGTGCCTCCGCTGGTGCCTCAATTGAAATAGGGCCATGTACTGAGGCCTCGTCGCTCGGCGAGCTGTCAGAACGTACAACTCTTGATGCTCTAGATGGTAGGCCGTAGGGAGGTATCCTGAAAGAAATAGATGTGACACGGTTAAAAGACTATATCTGGTGAGCTGACTTGGTTTGAGCAGACATAAATGAAAATTTTGAAAACACTCAAGAAATCAGTGTTTTTGTGCACTGAGTAGGAAATCAGAAGTCTAGGAAATGGTGTATGGTTACGTCGGCCGCCCGCACCAACACTGGACTCCCTAAACTGAGATCCACACTTAGCACGCTTGACACTATTGTTTCACAAAATGAAAATATCAGAGTCCTATGTTTTGTGGTAGAACCTAATACTCTGATACGAAGTTTTCATGACCTGTCCCCTGGGTCCCATGTCGTAACTACCCCAAACCCGCCATCCATAGGCCAGGGGATTGTGACTAACACCAAAGGCATAAATCCCTATAACTGGGATGGAATTACTTTATATGAAACGTAAACACACACACACAACCAAAGTAAAAGCTGATGAAAACAATAAGAAATGCAGTTACAGGTGTGCTGAATGTACAACAGGGCCAGAAATACAATGCCAACAAGAAGGTACAACTAAAAATGAAATAAACAACAACTGAAAAGCCAAATAGCTCAGTGGTAAAACATCTCCAGGATTATCTTCCAGGTTCTTAACTGAAGGGTGGGTACTAATATCCTCCTCTGCACTCCACGTATGTTTGTCTCCTATGGGTATCCAGATCTGGGTACCATCCAGCTCCACAAGCCTCAACCATGATCAGTGTTGTATGTCTTCTGCAACCAACACAATGAGGTGTGGGGCATATCTCGTGGAGGGGTGAGTATAACGATAATTAATAGGGACCCCGAGACCCTAAAGGTGTCACTAAACCCAATAAGGATAAACCACAACGAATTATCTCAATATATAACCTTTACATTGGTAATTAACATACATATACCTAAGTTATCATGTAAAACATCTCAATTATTAGCTAAACACAATGGTCATTGACTCAACTCAAACCAGGATTTTTATTCACGATGACGAAAACATGGCTACTACGGAACTCCTCCTCTGTCGAGAAATGTAGTCCTACCATGACTCTGAGGTTCCACTCAATATCTTTAGACTGCTGAGGTAATCCTCTTGTAGAGTACTGCGGGTCTGCTTCCAAATACTGGGTGCTCCATCCATTGTGGGTCTGCCACCAAATACAGGGCTCTCCCCCCTAATAGTCGTCATAGGTACTCCTCCTGTCGAGTATCATGGGTATGCCACCAACTTCTAGGCGATGTTTCCACCATGGGTCTATAGCCAAATAGCAGGTGCTCCGTCCACTGGGCTAATCGAATCACTCCAATTTGAATCAGTCAAGCAGTCGTCAGGTATATAGCTACTAGCTCTCAGCACTTCGTACGCTCGTCTCCAGGAGGGTCTACTCCACAAGCTACATGTCATTACTTCTATGTGTCAATAATTCTCAGGTATAAGTAACATAAATTACCTCATCTTCATAGGGGTCTCAACACAACTGACGGTGCATTAATCGGATTCCTGGTCTGTGAGATATTAGTTATTCCGTTCCAGGATCCTGTTTGGTTTTTAAGCTAAAACTAACCCAACCATACTCCAATATCATCCAAAACCCATGTATATTACTCCAAAATAATTGTATCATCATGTGGAATCCATCATAATTGATGGCACATCTATCGGACGTCCATTCCTCATGTTATAAGAGTTTCCGCTCTGAGGGCCCGATTTGTTTCTTGTTCGAACCAACTCGGTTGTACCCAAACATTACCAAAAGCATTAGTGTAATATACCTTAATGAACATCATGATCAAAGGAATCCTACACAACTAACAGTGCATCGATCAAAGTTTAGTAGCTCAAGATATGGTTTTTTAACCGAAAATAGTCTGAATATTGGGGGTCTGGGCCCGGTCTGACCCGGCCCAGCACCCCTTGGGTCGGCCCGAACCAGGTGACCCGACTCGGGACCGGGTCCAGCCCTGTAGGGTGTGGGCCGACCTGACTGGCGTAGCCCTATGCGTGGCCAGCCATGGATCGGCCGACCTAGCAAAGCGTTAGGCAGAGCGGGAGAGGCGTGACCTCCCCACTGATTGACACCAGCGCCGCCAACTACCGCCGCCACTGGGAATCCCGGATCCGCGCAACCGCGGGATCCTCTACGTCGTCGTCACCTCCAGTCATCAACGCCACAGTGCTGGCGCGGTGTGCCAGTAGTGTCTTCCGCGGACCACCTGAAGCGCTCCAGTGGTCTGATTCGTCCACCACCAATGCCTATGGCTCTCCCGGGACCCGTTCTACACTATGATGGCTTCCAAAGGTCATTTTGGTTCCATTTCATTGTCGCCCATCAATTCGCACACCAAAAATAAATCTACAGAGGGTTTTCAGGATGTGTTTGTTCAGATCGCGCCCTCCGTGATAGATAATGAAAATTTTCATATGATATACAAGGTTTCACATTGTACGAAGAACATTTTTATTTGAATAAAATTGAAAAAATCTATCCAATATTTCCCCCGCAAACAACTCTTCCTATCCAGCAAAAGGAAACACCCACGGATCAACTTGATAATGATTTGATCCGCGTTCTTTGTTTTAAAAAGTGAAAAACATGGGGAAAAAATAATCATACACAAATTAAAGCCCTACCATAATTATGATTTGTTCATCGTAGATGCGGAAAGAATTCTTGCTCCTTCAATACTAGGAAAGAACCATCATCGAGCTGCATAAAAAGATGTCACAGGGTGAGGATTCGATGACAACGTTGGAGAGTGAATGTATAGGAAACGATATCTCCTCACTTGTTGCAAATATAAGGAATGCATGTCGTTCTTCAAAGAGGGTGGTGTTCTTCAATAACTCAAGACCTCCCCCAATCCTTCTTAGCTCAACAAGAACCCTCCTCTATTAAAATACTAGGCTCCTCCTATTTTTTTAATACACATTAAATTTAACGTTCAAAATAAAAATCTCCTCATTAATTAAATGCGTAGCCATTTCATTAATGAGAGGGAGAGGAATGATCCTCAATAATTAAATGTGTTGTGATTTAATTAAAGAGAGGGGGAAGAAAGACTGGAAATTTAGGGGGTTTTCGAAATTAATGAGGGGGTTTAAAGAGTTTAGAGGAAAATAAATGAATGGGATCGTGTGGGCCCCACCTCTCTAACATCCACACTTGGGTAGTTAGATGGTTGTGGGTCCCACCCATAACTAACCATTGGAGGAATTATCCTCTTTAGATACATAATAATATTGTTCCAACAATTTTATTTACTTCTTAATTAAACCCCAAAAATCAACTTCACCTCCTGTGTAAACACAACTACAGTAACGGTCCCCTTAAGAAATTACTGGCATCGCGAGTTTATCAGTGCCGTTGGAGTTCAATTCTGAGCACTGGTTCAAAAGATATAAAAACTCACTAGTTCATTTACTGAATGTACCCAAGCTAGACATCAAAAATTGATTTTGGGCACACCGGGCCACGAAATCAAGTTCTGTTAGATGCCACAGACTCATAAAATTCCAATGAAATTAAGAAAAAAAATCCATGAAATTTCGGGGACTTTACAAACTCAAATGTTTCCAACACATAATCAAAAAATCTCATATTAATTTAATCTATCCTTGTAAAAAAAGAAAATTCATGTTATGGAGCAACAAATACCAATAATTTTAACGAAGGGATCAGAAATAATACATTTTCGAGATTGTATGGATTATTTTAATAAATTTAAATATATATTACATTTGTATCTTCATAGGGATATTTGTGATGAATATGGATATATACATAAACATTATCCACTGTTTGATTATTAGTTACAATGTGAAAATTCATCGGGTTTGATCATTATGATTAAAAGGTAGTTATGGTACATATATAACAGACTATACTAGGTTATTTAGGTTTCAAAAACTTTTTTTAGATTTAACGTAAATTATTTGTTATGTCATATGATTTTTTATAAAAGGTAAATTAAATTAAATCATTTTGAAAAATGATCAATTCAAAATTTCTCTTTGGGAACTACTGTTTCTTCTAATTGGGAATCAAAATATTCAATTTATTCTATTACAAATAAGTGATTATTATACAATGTATTACTACCAACCATCATTAGATGCATTGAAATTATTTATAAAATGTACAAAAATTATATATTTTTTTCCAAAATAATATTAATATAATGAATCTATATATTATGAGAGAGTTTATTTATTCTATGTATTTATGGATCATACAATTTAATAAATGGTAGCATAATCATAGAAAATCATGATTAATGATGATATTTCAACCACAAACATTTTCCACATAGTGAATTTGAATCATAATACCCATGTATGAAAATAATATTATCTGGTGCTTAAGATATCATCATTATATGGATATTTATGATAAAAAATTTCATATGTATTTATATACACGTTTAAATGAAAATATATGTTTATAAAAGACAAGTGTCTCAATGAAGGAATATTGAGACGAAACTATATTAGCAATAAGTAACTATTGAAATGTAAAAACCCACAAAGTAGATATTATAATATGGATATCTAAATAAAATTAATTATAATCCTAAGATTCATATTATACATTCATTTTAAGTATTTACACCACACAACATAAAAGAGGGGTGACAAAGTCAGGTATCTCATGAAAATAAAATTTTAGATGAAATTCCCTTACATTATTTCTTGAATCTCATCATAATCATACAAAACACAAGTATAATAAATTTATGTTTATTATAAATATTTTATATAATAATATTATTTTATTTTATATCATATATGGGTTGATTATGAACTTATATTACCCAATTTCTATCAATTCAATGTTATGGTTTAACTTTGGGTAATATTTGCAATGTGCATCACATGTATTTTAATTTTTATATCACTTTTCCTTAATTTTATATCATGATTTATGGAAATACAAACACTATATAAATATCATTTGTATTCTTTATATTATTTTATAATGTAATATTGAATTAAGATATGTAATACAACATTCATGGAGATGGTAAACTGTGCATACACATGAATGTTGTTTCTATTATTATTGTCAAATTAAACAAAATAATGAAATGACATATAAGTGTGTGTGTGTGTGTGTCTATGTCTAATCATAATAATATCATTATTATTCCTTGAATTTAATATATGTTCAATAAAAATATCTTTAATACATTAGATGTTTTTTTGGAACGATTTACATCACATTGAGAGGTAATAGTATATATCTTGTCAAATGAAATTATTATATTTACACATGATATAAGGAATATAAGAATGTGTTATAAAATAATTAATTTCTATTAGGGTCCTAATATGTATCATACATATCATATATAAATATATTTTCTATCATAATTCCAAACATTATTGGAGGTAAAGGAATAATAATCAATCATCATTTTGTGAGGTTGTAGTTCTCCGTACATTTAAAAAATATTTCTGTTAACAATTTGATGGATGTGTGATTCTGTTTAGGATAAACATGTAGAATAAAAAAATCTCATTATATTTATGATTATTATAATGCAATTTCCGCATATAATAAAAATAATTGTAGTAGTATGGAATTAATATAAAAGAAAGGTTATTGAAGGAGTGTGTTTTCTCTTAATTAGGTAACTCTTGTCAGTCTACACCAAAGGGAATCCTTGGAAGGAGTTATTCCAAATAAAAGGATTTAAGGTGGTGGAGTAGTATGTTTATAGACTATTTATTATTATAATTGACTATCCTATGTTGTTTTAGGGGAGTTAAAATATGGGAGGATTGGGGTCCCTTTATAGGGGATGAGTAGTGGCACAATTGTTAATATTTGGAAATGAAATTCCACCCACATTTTTCTCACATAATCTGCATCCAATAATGGTCCAAATTAGATCCAATGGTTTTTACTGTCAAATTATTTCTTTCTAATTTAAGTTGGTAAATTTTGTGGGAAATTTCGGCAATTATGATTATGGTTTATTCCCTTGTTGTGGTTAATTATATGTTGATAACAATAATTAATTTTAATTATTTTCAATAATATTTTTAGTCAAAAACTAATTTTACATTTTTATGAATTAAAAATTATCATGATAATAAATATGTTATCTATTTATCAAAAATTGTAATCAAAAAATTGTAATAAATTAATTTAAATTTCATCCCGCTAATTTGACGACATTACAGGTTTTTGATGTACAAAAGAAATAAAATAATGATTGGTTTTTGAATACTATTTCAATGATAAATAGATTACGAAAACCTATATTTTATTGATATATAATAAATTTATAAAACTAATCATTTAATAAATTTAAAAATATAATTTAACCATATAGATATATTATAACAAAATTCAGTTTTGGATTTAATTTTTTTACTTTCCACTGTTAATTCAACAAAAAAATTCTCGAAAAGAACTAAACAATTCACCCAATGTTAATATTAAAAGTAAAAATTAAAAATTTATGTTGATATTAATCAAATAAATATATAAATTTGTCTAAAATTTATTTTATTTTTTTTTCATAGATGGGCATGAAAAGTAGTTTATTTGAGAAAAAAACATATTTATTCATATAAATAAAATACCAGAAACTGTATTTCCAATTATCAATATTTTTTTTTATTTAAAAAATTATAAAAATAATTAAAATTGTAGTTATTATTGTTGATTTTACTATTATTAATGGATAATTTATATCTATATTGTCTAAATTATTATATAAATATAATTTTATTTCATAAAAACTCATTGTTTTTTGAAATGATTGATAATCATGTACTTTCTACAACATAATCAAAGATAGTGATGTTTGAAACATGCTCCATCTAAGTGTTTTTTGTAGCCAAATCAAATTACATGAATTGTGAATATGTTTTCTTTTGACATTATGAAATTCAATATATCAATATAACTCGATGTTTCATGTAAGAAAATCCATTTATAATGTTGTGTAAACCGCAAGCTAAACCATGCGTTTCATGTATCTTAATCTTTAAAAGGAGATTCAATATAACAGAATTAATACCTAATGTTTTTTTAAAAAATCTATATTGATTATTTTATGAAATGAAAAATAACAACATGATTAAATTAATTTGAAAATGTATTTCACAAAATATCATGTGTTTTATATTCCAAACAACACAAAATGAATTTCACCATCAATTTTTTTAAGGTTTACTAGGTTTTAATAAATGAAATTTCCTTTCAGGGAAACCTAAATCACTAAAATAAATACATGAACTTCCTCTAAATTGGATAAACATAAACCCTAACGGCTACCCAAGGTAATGAAGAACTGGCATCCCACATATGATAACGGAGGCCCGAAGTGAAAACATTGGTCTGGATAAAAAATAAAAAAATCATGTTTTGATGTAGGGAGATAGAGAACACAGTAGAGAGAAATTAAATAGTTATAAATACATAATTATATGATTTTCTAAGAGACTATTTTGTTCTTCGGGAAATAAGTCACAAGGATGACCTTTTCTATTTCACAATCCATTGCATATGATTGAAGAACTTTCATTAGAAGAAATAAAGCCTTGATTTTTTTATAATATCATCTTTTTTGGGCCTTTATCGACATAGAAATTACCTTTTATTCTAATAAATAACGTTAAAATTTTTCATTTTTAAAAAATTAACAGATCATGAGATCCTTGGTAAATCATCTCATTTCTCTTCTGTTACCATCAACACAAAAATTTAGAGTAGTTTATATATTAATCAAAAATCCTCATGATGTGATATAATATTTTTATATAAAAACAATATAGGATATTTAACTCAAATACCCTATAAATTTTTGGTCTTACAACACTTATGAATGAGGAAATTCCAATATTTTGTAAACAATGAATCTGATGTTTTTGAAAATTGATTCCTCGAAATATCATAAGGTTTCTCTTGGTTTTTAAATTCCAAACATGTTAACACACTCAAAATATATTCAATTGAAACATTATTATAAATTAATTACCATGAATAATTATTAAAAACATTCAGTTTTCATTATTATAATGAGTAATGGATATATCCCATAAATACATGAAGCCTTAAACTTTATAGTTTACATTTTAATAAAATCGTTTATCACATCCAAGGAAATTAGTATGGTATATTTTACAATATGAAGATAAATAATCTCACTAACCAAGGTAAATTTTTTTTATTATCATGAATGAATTAAGGGATACCGTCACATATTTCAATATAACACATTTCCACTAATCACAGCTCTAATAAATTGGCTGCATTCAACATATTATTGTAAATCATTATACGAAAACATAAATTCAACAATCCATTTAGTATTCGACATTCTTAATTATGGAATCAAAATACATAAATACATTTATCCATCAATAATAATTATTGGTTGGATGTTTCTCATTCCTTGGTATATAAATAAATTATTCAATCAGTGCATTACGTATTGTAATTCAAATGTTCTTTGCTGATAAGATATTGAATACAAGAAAAATTAACCACACCAGGACCCTTTTTCCCGAACAAATACCACATTACCATCCATTTGAGGTATTACTCAAGTCTTATCATACATTATTCTTGACATGCATGATGCCTAATCCTGATTCCATATTTTTCAAACTAGAAGAGTCTATATTTCACTTATTTTACAGGTCAGAAATATCAGCAATGAAAACATTATTAATAATATATCGCAATAGATGATTTTACATAATCAAAATATTGTTCTTCCCATTTAACATCAAATTTTAATTCACCTCGAAAAATTTTACATCATAATAAACATTAGTCCAGTTCCATCTGGTTCCTGACATTGATATCTATATTCTACATAAACCCTTAATTATAGTTCATGAAGAAATTTTTTATTCGAAAAGATTATCCCCTAAATGTGTGCACCAAGGACGTTTGATGGAACCATATTACCCCGAGCTAGACTCGAAGCATATCGCTGGAGTTGTTTCCCCTAAGTAAATATGTGAAAGAGGCACATCCACTTGTATTCTTTATAAAGGGATATATTTCATTGAAACAAATCACTATATTCTTTAAGGAACATATAGGATATTTTCATAAATGTTAAATCATTCTTATACATATACAAAGATACATTCATAGACATACCCGTAAAAATATACCTAGGGATCTCAATAAAGAATTCTCATCCTTATTTATAAAGGTTAACTAAAAATTCTCTTCGATTCCAACTATTACGACCCTTGTATTTCATACATAAACAAAACACCAAATTTTAGGAATAAATTATACATAATACAAATGGAATCCCAGTTAATGTATTAGTTTAGTTCATTTAGAAAAATATAATTGTAAACAATGGCACACTAGAAAACTAAATTATCTCCCAGTAGGTTATCAAATATAATCCCCTTTCATATACATTTCATACAATAAATATAACTTCATATAATGGGAAAGGATGTATAAAAAGTGTTGGGATCAGATTGTGACACCGCAATAAAATTGCAATAAATTGAAATGCATGAAACACTATGTCTATGTGAAAAAATATATTTTTTATGAAAATACTTTTATCTTATCCATTTAATAAAAATTCCATTTCTATGATTTGAATTTTAAAAAATGGAAATAAACAGTTCTAATTGATATTTTATTTAGATTATGATAGGACCAACTTATTAGGCCCCAGCTTTAAACCTTACTTAATCTTGAATTAAATTGAATAATTCACATGGAGTATCTTTTCAGGTTTAGAGTTTTAGAGAATTAGGACATAACTATTTATTCTCAAAAGATTACAAAGTAGATATATCTACTCAATTTCTATTTCTCTCACAAGATAAAAACTCATGATCAAAAGAGTCGTGTATGGTTCCATGTTTAGATAGCATAACATTTCATTGATCCCATCCTTGACCCTTATTCATCATTATGTCCTGTGTAAAAAATTTCAACAACTAGGGATGGGCACAAAAAGCACAGTAAGGGTTATATAAATACGGAAAGAAAACATAAGTCCATGTATACATAAACATCAATGAAAACATACTTTACACATAAAACATAAGAACATTAACATACCTCAGGAAATCATAATACATAATGATATCTTGTGGAATTCATAAGATTCTTACGTAGGGATTAACCCTCATGGTTACGTTTAGAATACCCATCATAGTATATTCCCTTAAATATTTTCGGAGAAACCTAAACGTTTAACTCCTTCACATTACCCAATGCATTGGAGAGAAATATCGGGCTCACTCGCCCTTAGTTTATCACGGAACTACCCATCATCATAAACAATGCCCATGAACCATAACGTAATCGTATCACATAAAACATGCATAAAGGAAACATCACATTTCCACATTTAATCATAAGATATCAATACAACACATTGATATAATAAAACCATTTTAAATACAAAAATAAACAAAAGTAAAAAATGGTATTTATTTTTCATTTAAGAAATGTTATAGCTTGTAAAGGAAGCTGAAACTCAAATAATGGTCACGGCGGCAGGGAAGTCGTTGTCGCCGCATACGTACGAGAGAAAAACATTCCTTTTTGTCGTTTAGTAAAATGCTTCGTATAAAAAAGATTGTTTTTGAAAAAAAAGTGAACGTGAAAAGGGTTTATACACCGTATAAAAGAAAGCTGTGTATAAAAAAAATTTGCCTCAATGAAAGGAGATTGAGACGAAGTCTCATTCAAATAAGGTATCCTTAAATTAAGGATAAATCAACCTCATAATTATGTGTGAAAAATATACGTACACCCTATATAAGTGGATATTAAGTGTAAAAAAATAAAAGTTAATTCACACATATTCAAGGGATGACATATTTAATAACTACATGTTGAACCCAATGAAATCAAAATTGGGTTAAGAAGTTCACTTGGTAAAATTCAACAGCCTAACGGCGTCACTTTGAAATTCTTAAAATTAGTTGATGAGAGAGAAAATGGTATCTCATCACATGGAAAAACAATTTCACATCAATAAGGATATATATGAACATATACCAACATGAAAATATGTAAATTAAAAGACACAACAAAAAGAAGTCTTTTAAAAGGGGGAGGGTGAAAGCATCCCTTACCGACTTGGTAAACATTTGATAAGTACACCCCATGAAAAAAAACAAACAATTATGAAGTAAATTCCCATACATGAGATTATATTACACAAAGAGTAGAATCATGGTCAGTATATAAACGACACAAATGAAAATAGTGGGAAATGTAGCATGAATCTCACATGAATAAAACTGAGATGAAAAATACCCTTATGAAGTTTCGGCAGCCTAACGACGCCACTTAAAACATCCAAAAAATGGATTGATGAGATTAAATAGGGTATCTTATCATATGAACATAAAAGGACAGTATGATGGATATAGATATCATACCTCAAAATAATAAAATGTAACATAAAAGACATGACATGAATATAGAACTTTGAAAATAAGAAGAGTGAAAGAATCCTTTACAAATATTTCGGCAGCCTAACGACGCCGCTTAATCATTCTTAAAATGAATTGATGAGTGAAAGAGAGGGTATCTTATCATATTAACATAATAAGTTCATTAGTATGAATATAAACTAACATCCTCCAATATAATAATATGGATCATAAAGGAATGGTATAAAAGACATTACTTGAAAAGAAAGAGAGTGGTCGGATCCCTTACCTTGAGTCCAACTTGTCTTGTTTGTTTCATTATATTCATGAATAATAAACTTTGGTCAATTTATAACTTCTTATGAAAATCCTTTACATATTATTATTCAATTCACATCACATATTATCATGTTATAATAATTATATTATCATGTTAGATCATATTAGATGTTTTTGCAGATGCTTGGTACAAGAGTCAAAAATGAAATTGTTTGAAACAAATTGTCCATGTAGTAATAAGTAAATCATCTCCAAAATAGTATTAATGATTTGAATATCATATATTCCCAGTATATATTCATTTTATAATATTCCATATCTTTTGTAGATAAAATTAAATTAAATGCATCGTTCATGGAGACGGTAGGCCGTACGTACGCATGAACGCTACTTCCATTTCATTGTCATATTAATGGAATTAAAAATAATTGAGATATTTATATATATTATAATTATAGAAAGATATTAAACATTTGAGTATAACATATATAATATATATCAATTTAATATATGTACTTATAATATTACAAAACATTTTGGAGATAAGAAATGAAAGGAGTCGATCATGGAGACGGTAATCTGTATGAACGCATGAACGCTACATTCATTTCTATTTCATATTTTAATGGAATTAAAACATAATGATACATAGTTATATTATAATTACAGTATAATATCATATATAATATCATAAAATTCATTCTTTATTCATCCCACATATGGCATTAACGAATCAAATCACTTTGAGGGGGCAGTAGTCCGCACTTCCATAAATGAAGATATCACGTTTAACCATAATGGAAACCATAAAGGAACGCCATAAATGAAAAAAAGAAGCTTAATTAAAACATAAACATATTTTATAGCATATATAAATACAGTGAAATCATAATGGCCACCATCAATGGTGTTAGAAGAATATTTAACAATCATCATTTCGTGAGGCAGAAATTCGCCATCCATGGAAACAGTATGTTCATTAACTATTAGATGTAGGTGTGTGTAAGTGTATCTAGAATCCATATCATAAAAACATCATAGTATATAGAAGATACTGGTGTTGTTACAAATAAATGTAATAAAAAGAGTTTAGGTGGTTGGAGAAGAAAAATAAAACAAATGAACATAGGAAAAAGCCTTACCTTTAAAAGGATAACTCTTTTTGATTTGAGCCCAAAGGCTTATTTGGAATGAATTCTGCCCAAAGTTAGGCTTCTAGGATGAGTATAGGGATGTGGAGAGAGCAGTTGGGCAGATTTTGGCCAAGACAAAGGCTTGAGAGGTGTGTGAAAGTTGGTAGAGTTCTGTGCCTTTTATAAGAGGAATGGAGGGGTACTCATGGAATGTAAAAAAATGATACATTATTTTTAAATGATTTTCGGATTTAAAAGGTCCCACATTGATATATGTCGAGGATAAGGAAATAAGGGTCCAAAATATACTCCTCCAATAGGTTTTGTACATTTTTAAGGCTTAGATTTTACATTATCTTTTCATTTTATTTTAATCGTTCATTAATGAGGTAATTGCTGCGTCATCATGATGTCATAAATAAATTTATTTATTTAATGTCTAAAAATTATATAAAAATATCATGATGTAGGAAATATTTTTATATCTATAAAAATTATTTATAGTTAAAAATATTACTTGTATAACTCAATTTAAAATATGTTTTAGTAAAACAATTTATCTTTGTGATATTTTTACTTTTACTTTAAATAAAAGGCATTAATGTCATTATCCCACCCAAGTGGCTCCATGGGGACCCCCAAATTGACCAATGGGTTTTAATGGTCGGCCATGACTCATCCAATAGGGGTATTACTAGTTTAATAGTGATTTCATATTATTATAACAATATTTTTACCTTAAATTAAATTAATTACCTCTAATCATGATTAATAAAAAAAAGTTACTATTCACCACAAAAAATATTTTAATCCCATTGAACCACATTTTACATACTAATGACAACCATGTATGTCGGTTTTTCAAAATTCAAAACACATAACTGGTAAACATTCATTTAAATGAAAAATCAGTTTTCTTGACTACCACTTAGTGGTTTCACTATTCATCAAAAATAGATATTTTTCAGAAAAATACATAAAATTCACCCTAAGCAATATACGATATTCCAAATTAAAAAATGATATCTATTTTACCTAATTCAAAGAATATAAGTAGAATTAATTAATTTAATAATTAACTCTCATTGTCCAAACAAATAGCGTGTTTTTAAGAAACAATTTATATCAAAAGATTGACATTTGTTTATGTCCAATTTCAAGGTGAAATTGATTGCAAAGACCACCATTGGATTTAATGGTAAAAATATATTAAAGTTTCACTTTAAAACCAATTCAAACGATAATGAAATCATATAAATAAATTATATTAAAAAGAGGTTTTGAATTGAAATACAACATTTTCACTATTCATTAAAAATTGAACTTTATCGGAAAAATAACTAAAACATACACAAAGTAAATATGGATGTCCATATTCTAAAGAAAGATTTTATTTGCTCCAAAAGAATGTATAAGATTGACCAAAACAATTTTTAAAGAGGGTTCTCCATCAATATGTGATAAGACAAACTTTTAAAAATATTTTTGTATTTCATGCCTAAAATTGAATTATTTTCATATTTTAAGCCTTTATCTTTTATTGGAAAAATGTATAAAAATTTTATAAAACATTTATATTCATATTTTAGTTATTTATATTCATTCCTGCCAATACAACGGCTACATGTTAACTAACATTTGAAATAATATTATTATATTATTAGTGTGCAACGTAAGACTTCAAAGAAACTCGATGTTGCGTATTGGGCACGCCATTGAACATAGAATACCCTTTAAAGTAATATTAATATTTTATTTACAAATTTTTATAAAAAAAGTAAATATTTTTTATTTACCCGGGATGTGACATCCTTCCCCCCTTTTGTAAATTGCGTCCCCGCAATTTTAAAATTGGTCTCGGAAACTTCATTGAAAGTCCGACATCGAATAAAGAGTAAATTTAACTATCACTTTAAAAGAAAGGAAGAGAAGTAGAAAGGTCACCCGAGTTAACCCATACTGTGATTCCAGGTGGGAAAACATTTATATGGACGAAAAAAACAAACGGTCAAGTTTTGATGGAGAGTGATAGAAAACATATTTAGGAAAAAGTTAACCACAAGAAAATCACAAAGTTGTGATGGGTTAAACGGTATTTGATTCCCCAGTAGGAAAAGTTAACAGACATCATTTTTGTTTTAAGTTACATTTCATTGAGGAATTTATTTATGAGCTTAACTAAAATATAAGGAAACATACTTACTTGTCATGTTTACTTTCAACTCTTACTTGATTTCTTACACAAACTCATATTTTCTCCAAAAGACGAGTATTTAGGAAGACATGTTCACAATAAGAGTAATATTACCAACTTATCGGAAATCTCCTAATCCACAAAAGAGAACCATATAATTCCCATGTCTTTAGACCTTAAGCAAAACCAAAACCAAAAAAGTTAGTACAAGATCAGATAATCCAAAAAAAGGTTAATCCTTATAAAAAAATTATTAATCTCCAAAATTTTTCCATTAAAACAAAAAGATCAACAATGACCATTTGATAAACAAATTTCCATAAAATTCTTCAAAGTAAATCAAACTAAGATTGAAACCCAAATCTCCTAAGGATTTAATCACATGGTCTTCTAGAATAAATCATAACATTTATCTCCAAATATCATCATCTTCTCTTAAAGTCTCGTATTGAAAAGTAATTAGCCTAATCAAATATCCCCCATGATAGGTTAATAATTTCCATATATAACTCAAATTTAACTTACTCTTGATTCATAAAATCATCTAACTAAAAAGTATTATTCAAACTAACTAGGGACATCACATAGTCCAGTGGTAGGCGATAAATACCAGTTGCACTTTGGTTGTGGGTTCGATTCCCGCAGCTTTTTCTGACGTGATGGTTTCTCACACAGTCGGTGTGTTGTCCTTTTTCCAAAACTATATATTCCTTAAAATATTCCCCAAAAAGAGATAAATCATAAAAAATAACCATAACATATTTTAACCTCAAATTTATCTCATGCATTTAATTTTCCAGCATAACATATATTAACCCATAATTACCCCAAAAGTAAGGATCATATAAACCCAAATGGTTGCCTTTATAATTATTACCAGAACTTCCACAACGAGTTGGTTCTCTCATACATGATGTATAAGAGAACTCACTAAGCTTCAAGTGGTGAATCATGACTCCTTGATAGTTGGTTTAGAATAACTGTAACAGCCCGAGATTTTATGAAAAATATTCTTTTTAATTTTATTAATGTCTTGTGTTGTACGCTACACCAAAAGGAGCTTGCACAACACACATCCTTGACTTGCCTTGCATTACACGCAATCACGACCTTCCTCGATAGCGTGTGTAGTACGCACTACCGAGTTTCACTAAACAATGATATGCTATTAAAATATTATTATAACTAGCCGTTATGAATAGTAATAACCACCTATTAAAATTTTAGAAATTTTAGCTCTCAAAATGGACTTTATTTTTGGATTCGGAGTATCGAATTTAGCCTAAGGTGAAATTTTGGTACTTTTTGGATAACTTACATATTCTGAAAAAGAGTGAAAATTACTAAATGATAATTAAAAACAACTTTTTTAATAAAAATAATTAATAGTGATAAATTATTAATTTGAGTGGTTTTAAAGTATATTTAGAATATATTTTTACAATTAAATACAATGTTGGTCATTGGATGTAATTTCACATTTAAACCAGACATAAACAAGTGTCAATCTTTTGATAGATATTATTTCTTAGAAACACGCTATTTGTTTTAACAGCGGGATTTAATTATAAAAATAATTAATGCAACTTCTATTTTATGAATTTGGTAAAATAGACTTCATTTTTGAATTCGGAATAAGAAATATAGCTTAGGATGAAATTTTGGCATTGTTCTGAAAAACATCAATTTTTTATGAATAGTGAAACTACTAAGTGGTAGTTAAACAACTGAATTTTTCATAAAACATAATTTTACCGCTTCTATGAATGGAATTTCAAAAATCCGAGAGACAAGATTGATGTCAGTAAGAAAAATGTGGTTCAATGAGATGAAAATATTTTTTGGTGAATAGTAACTTTTTACTTTTATTTACCACGGTTAAAAGTAAATAGGGTAATTAAGGGTAAAATGATATTAATATTACCCTAACACATGTCCTAATCCTATAGGACAAGTGTATCTCGACCTAAAACAACCTTAAGTGTAAAATATTATCATTTAGGCCCACTTGGATTAGATTAGGACATTTATTATTATTTAATTCAAAGAAGAGTTAAAAGAGTTAAAATCAACGTTTATTTACTAAAACATTTTTAATATAGGGTTATACATAAGATAAATTCGATTTTAAATATTCATTAGAAAGATAAAAAGATTTCCTACATAATGGTAGTTTATTTATAATTTTTAGACATCAAATAAGTTAATTTATTTATGACACAAAGATGATGTAGTAATTATCTTATTAATGAAATATTGACATAATTGATATTATAAATAACAAAGTAAATGTAATTTAAGACTTTTTATGAATTACAATAATTTTCTAGGTTACTATGATATATTATTGTTGATTTAATCAACTTGTTTAGAACATATAATTCTGTTATGACTTTCACAAAAATCATATATCAAATAGTTTCAAAATTGACACAAAATAGTTTTTTAATCAAATATTATATTATTAATTGTTATTTTATTCTTAAAAATCAAAGGTTCTCCCTAGTGACTTAGATACGGATATATATATTAATAATAAACAATTTGGGGTTCTTTTGTCATGTTATATTCGGTTTATTAACCATATAGTGTAAGAAAACAAAAAGACATGGTAAAAGTTAAATTATTTAACTTAAAGTTAAATCTAATTGATAAGGTTAAATTAATAACCTAAACTTGTATAAATCCTATTGGTTGATAGTATTTCGACCCATACCCAATTTAGCTTCGAAATAATACCCTTTGGAACCATTATAAACCGATTTTGACTTTAATATAAAATAATATTTTGAGATATTCCTAAGGTGCCCCTCTCCTCCCTTATAAAAGGGCACCTCCTCCCTCTCTTCCTCACACAACTTTGATCCTTCAAGCTTGGCCAACCCATGAAAAAATCCCTTCTCCACTTCCCTAGTATCATCCTAGATGTCCTGGTATTCTTCAAAGTCCATCCTTAGTTCTTTAAGTGGAGGCTAAGAAAAGGCGCGTCAAAAAGAGGTAATATCCATTACCGATCTTTTTCAATTTCTTTCTTATTCAAAATCTTCTTATTTAGTTGTTTCATGATAAAGTAATAACATCAGTATTTATTATATACTGATATGTTATTATAAATATGAAACAACTCTAATTAACCTTGTAACCATCCTACATAAAAAGGAAATCACCGCGCGTGCGTACGTACGGAATACCGTCTCCACGCCGTGGTGTAATCTATTTTCTGCCACCACCATAATTGGATAGGTATAAAGGTGTAGTGAGTAACTGTATATGATTATTATAAAGTGATATTGATACTGAAATAGTATACATACACTTCAACACAATTCCACGACCATGGTAACGATATCATCGCTCGTGCGTACGTACGGACTACCGTCTCCACGATGCGATGAGATTCATTCTCAATGATTAACCATTCATGAATGATTATAAAGTATATATAATAAGTACTAATGAAATATATGACCTAATAATGATACTGTAATTATTTATATTTATATGTATGTCATCTACTTAATTCCATTCAATTCAATAAGGAAACGAAAACAGCGTTCATGCGTACATACGGACTACCGTCTCCATAAATGGTGTACTTCTTTCCATTTATTGATTTATTATATATGTATATTCTGAATATATATATATAAATAATGTTTTATTTTCTTTAATTATGTAATCATGATCTATTTAATCATATGAATAATTACAAGTTAAAAACACGAACGACAAATGAGACGATTTTACCCAAAATGCTACTTTAACATGAATTTACAAAAGAACGGGTAATATAAAGTCATAAGTGGACCATATATGATATAATAACAATTAATATGATTCTTTAATAAGTCAATAACATGATTTAAATCATTATACAGGAGGTTCGGACACTTACAAAGCAAGTCGGACCTAAGGTAAGTGAAATATCAGAATCTCATTTTTATCCGAGATTGTTTATACTTTGGTATTTACTAGGGTGCATTTTATCATCCACATCCATGTTTACTCAATATGTAATATTATTTCCATCCACCTAAAATTGTTTAATTAAAATTTTACCCTTCGGTGAGTTTTTAGTAAAGGATATGAAAGGAATCTTTTGTCTTTTTTCGTACGATGTACTTTTTGACTTTTCCGACAAATGTATGAAGAATGTTTTTTTAACTTATACGACATGAATGGATTTTTAAAAAATTATTTCCAAGAAGCTTCCTTTAAATGTTTTCAAGTTTATTTTTAATCAACATCTTTTAGTTTAAAATTGTATGACATGTTATGAAAGGAAAAGTGTTTTTGAAGTAGAAAGGATATTTTCCTCAACAATGAAGTTCAAGTGTTTTATCAAAATTATTTTCCATCTAAGATAATAAAGGGTTCTGTTTCTATCCCTATTATTACATCGATTTGATTATGTTGTGATGGAATTATTTTTATGAATTCCTTTATCTTATATGAGTTTTTTTATGATGTCACGATGTTTAAGATTCCCATTTTTACTATATGGGTTATGCAATGATGTATGATTTATGATTTTGTGGCACACATAAGAATGGTATCATTATGAGATGGGTGGGACCTATATCTCCCTCCAATGCATTGGGTAAAGATTTCATATCTCATGAGATAGACATGGCTGGAATGGTAGGTTATACCGGTTCAGTGAAACAGGACTGAAACGAGGGTGACTCGATTCAGAAAGGGACTTTGTCCACTAAGATAGTCTTGTCAATGAGTCATGACTAACAAGAAATGATTCTATATGATTATTTGTTTATGCCACAAAGTTTCATGTTTTATGTTATGCTTATTGGGATTTCATTTCACTACTATGATTACCCCATGTTATGAAATTATGCACTCTTTTGCAGGTTACGATTTCCAAAAGTTATGTTCTTATGAATTTGATGTGATTGATTTTTCTTTTGTTTACCCTTACTGAGAATTTGATCTCACCCTTTTATGTTTTCTTTTCCCAAGGATATAAATAAAGGTTTTAGGTAAAAAAAGGGAAGATATTTATGGGAGATATTGAAGATCTTTCACCACGATTAGAAGATTACGTTCTGAGTTTCCAAAGACACTAAACTATTACGATCCTTGTGTGTGTGTTTTTTTTATGTAATAAGTATTCCGAAAAAGTAATGTAATGTCCATGTACATCATGTTTCAGGTCTCTACAGTTGGTATCAGAGGAAAGGTTTAGTCAACCTTTGGAAACTAGGATGCGAAAACGTTAGTGAGATCCCTAGAGATATTTCTACGGTATGTCTAGGGATGTCCCTAAGGTTAAGTATACGTATAGGTTATAGTATTACAACTATGCTAACGATCATAGAATTAAACCTAAGATGATAGATATTAAAGGTACTCCCCCTTTATTATGTTGTTTTCCCTAGCATGATTTTTGCCTCTCACACTATTCTTTTTGGGTTTTAGACGATGGCTGGAACCCGAAGGAACCGTGTTGATCAATGCAATGGACAATGCAATGATTGTCCTCCTGAACAAACAAATGTTATGGGAGATGGAGTGAAAAATATTATTGCTATCCTTACACAAGCTATGAATCATTCTGGACTTCCAAATGAGCAGAGAAAGGAACAATATTCTATTGAGTCCTTCATGAGGCAACGTCCACCTTCTTTCAGTGGGACTTCCGATCCACTTGTTGCTGAACAATGGATCAGTACCACTGAAAAGATATTTCTAGTTCTTCAATGTTCTGAACATGATAAAGTCGTCTTAGCAGTATATATTTTGGAAGGTGAAGCTGATCAATGGTCGAATCTTATCAAAAATACGAGGCCAAGAGATGAAATTGAGTCCATAGAATGGGACGAGTTCAAGAACTTGTTTTTCAGTAAGTACTTCCCTCGTATTCTTCAAACAAAGATGGAGAACGATTTTCTTGAACTAAAGCAAAAGGATGATGAATCTGTTGGTATATACGAAGCAAATTTTACAAGACTTTCAAGGTATGCATCTGGCATTATCATCCAACCTGAAAGTAAAGTTGATCGATTTTTCAGTGGCTTAAAACCAAGTCTTCGAAGGGAATTAGCTATAAGAGACTTCAGTAGCTATGAAGAAATTATGCGTTGTGCTATCAAGGTAGAAATGGAAGTTGGTGTTACATATCCATCTCATGGTTTTGAGAAGAAACTAAAGATGGAGTTCAAGGAAAAATCTCATAATAATGGTGAAAAAAAGATGAATGTTTCCTTATGCACAATGTGTTGAATGAAGCATGGTGGAGATTGTCTTAAAGGGACTAGAAAATGTTTTAAGTGTTGAAAAGAAGGTCATCGAGCAGCTTAGTGTCGAAGTAATGGAAAAAGGTTTTCTAATGATGTGAATAAAGCAAACACTGCAGAGAACGCACCACCAACACTTCAATGATTCAAGTGAAAGGAAATGGGGCATTATGCTAATAAATGCCCTAATCCAAGTGTTAGTGATGATCAACATGAGAAACCACTGAAGGCAAAGGTTAAAGGGAAGTCACATGCGATCACTATTGGCGATGATGAATATGACCATGATGTGGTGGAATGATTAAGTGTTTATGTAATGGGATTCCAAAATAATATTGTGTCATGGAGTATTGGAATATTTATGTATTGGTCTAATGTGGTATTCAAAGTAATTGATATATTTTTGTAAATAAGATGATATGCACATAATGAAGGGAAAACGAGAAAACAAAATGTTTAACAGTATTCATGAGCTCATGATTGATATAAGGACTAAGTGATATCATGGTTTGAGTATATAGAATTTTGAGGATTTTGGTATGTGGAAAGTGTTAACTTTTAACTGCATTCATGTTTTCACTAAGGTATTCAAGGGAATACATGATTAAGGACTTTGAATGTTTGGAATGTGACCAACAAAACATATCTTATGATATATGGGGATCGATGATGGTGTTAAATCTCTGGTAATCATTTTCACTATGTTATGAGAGTGGACTGCAATATTATGGATAAGCCTAAAGATTGGAATGGATTATGTTGGACATAAGTTAGTATTGTTTAAGGATAGAAGTTTTTTTCGATATTATTGATGAGATGTTATAGTAATATAGTTTTTGAAAAAGGACAACCTGCAGAACGGGCGACAGCCCATCGCGTCGGACAAGGCTGTGGGAATCGAACCCACAACCGAAGTGTGACTGGCCTTTATCACCTACCACTGGCCTATAGGAAGTCCATGTTTAGTAGAAACTAGTTTTATAATATTAAGCAGTATGATATATGAAGTATAAGTCCATTTTAGGAACCATATATGATTAATCCCACTATAGATCGACTTATGTATATAATTTTTGCTAACCTTTTGTTTGAGACAGATGGAATGACCTGTCATTCTATCACATGATCTTCTAACACTTCACGAATAACAAATTCAACTTCATTTATTTAAGAGATGAAGTGGAAATTGTTCAAGGCACGAACAATAGTGAGATTGTACCAAAATAAAGTAAGTATTTATTCTAATTCAAATTTTCAACTTTAGGGAAATGATCATGAAAACCGAAAATGTTGTCCTAGTGATCTTATACCTGATGAATCAGATGGTACCTTATATCATCACAAATCTATGGATTTGTTATTACTGGCTTTTCCATAGCCAAGTTCTCTACCACTCTCCATCAGAACATGATGGTTAGATTTCTCTTCCATATCCATATTTTCACCTATGTGGAAACCCAGTGATTAGTTTATTTGGATAATCGTTACATTTCATACATTAGTTTTTAAAGACAAGTTTTGGTATTCTTTTTTACTATGTGGGTTTATATTAAAGAAACTTTCGAATAGTACACCATTTATAACCCCGACAAATTTCGAGGGAGAAATTCATTTTAAGGGGGGTAGAATGTAACAGCCCGAGATTTTATGAAAAATATTCTTTTTAATTTTTTTAATGTCTTGTGTTGTATTCTACACCAAAAGGAGGATGCACAACACACATCCTTGACTTTCCTTGCATTACACACAATCACGACCTTCCTCGATAGCGTGTGTAGTACGCAATACCGAGTTTCACTAAACAACGAAATGCTATTAAAATATTATTATAACTAGTCGTTATAAATAGTAATAACCACCTTTTAAAATTTTAGAAATTTTAGCTCTCAAAATGGACTTCATTTTTGGATTCGGAGTATCGAATTTAGCCTAAGGTGAAATTTTGGTACTTTTCGGATAATTTTCATATTATGATGAATAGTGAAAATTACTAAATTATAATTAAAAACCACTTTTTTAATCAAAATAATTAATAGTGATAAATTATTAATTTGAGTGGTTTTAAAGTATATTTAGAATATATTTTTACAATTTAATACAATGTTGGTCATTGGATGTAATTTCACATTTAAACCAGACATAAACAAGTGTCAATCATTTGATAGATATTATTTCTTAAAAACACGCTATTTGTTTTAACAGCGGGATATAATTATAAAATTAATTAATGAAACTTCTATGTTATTAATTAGGTAAAATAGACATTATTTTTGAATTTGGAATATGAAATATAGCTTAGGATGAAATTTTGGCATTGTTCTGAAAAACATCAATTTTTGATGAATAGTAAAACTACTAAGTGGTAGTTAAACAACTGAATTATTCATAAAACTTAATTTTACCGCTTCTGTGAATGGAATTTCAAAAATCCGAGATACAAGGTTGATTTTAGTAAGTAAAATGTGGTTAAATGAGATGAAAACAATTTTTGGTGAATAGTAACTTTTTACATTTATATACCACGGTTAAAAGTAAATAGGGTAATTAAGGGTAAAAATGATATTAATATTACCCTAACAAATGTCCTAATCCTATTGTACAAGTGTATCTCAACCAAAAACAACATTAAGTGTAAAATATTATCATTTAGGCCCACTTGGATTAGATTAGGACATTTATTATTATTTAATTCAAAGAAGAGTTAAAAGAGTTAAAATCAATGTTTATTTAATAAAACATTTTTAATATAGGGTTATACATAAGATAAATTAGATTTTAAATATTCATTAGAAATATAAAAAGATTTCCTACATAATTGTATTTTATTTTTAATTTTTAGACATCAAATAAGTTAATTTATTTATGACACAAAGATGATGCAGTAATTATCTTATTAATGAAATATTGACATAATTGATATTATAAATACCAAAATAAATGTAATTTAAGACTTTTTATGAATTAAACTAATTTTCTAGGTTACTATGATATATTAGTGTTGATTTAATCAACTTGGTTCGAACATATAATTCTGTTATGACTTTCACAAAAATCATATATCAAATAGTGTCAAAATTGACACAAAATAGTTTTTAAATCAAATATTATATTATTAATTGTTATTTTATTCATAAAAATCTAAGGATCGGAAAAATGACTTAGATAAGGATATATATATTAATAATAAACAATTTGGGGTTCGTTTTTCATGTTATAGTATGTGTATTAATGATATAGTGTAAGAAAACAAAAAGACACGGTAAAAGTTAAAATATTTAAGTTAAAGTTAAATAAAATTGATATGGTTATAATAAAAACCTAAACTTGTCTAAATACTATTTGTTGATAGGATTTCGACCCATACCCACTTTAGCTTCGAAATATGACCCTTTGGAACCATTATAAACCGATTTTGACTTTAATATCAAATAATATTTTGAGATATTCCTAAGGTGCCCCACTCCTCCCTTATAAAAGGGCACCTCCTCCCTCTCTTCCTCACACAAATTTGAGCCTTAAATCTAGGCCAAACCCTGCCAAATTACCTTCTCCACTTCCCTAGTTTCATCCGAGAGGTCCTGGTATTCTTCAAAGACCATCCTTAGTTCTTTAAGTGGAGGCTAAGAAAAGGCGCGTCAAAAAGAGGTAATATCCATTACCAATCTTTTTCAATTTCTTTCTTCTTCAACTTCTTCTTATTTAGTTGTTTCATGATAAAGTAATAAAATAAATATTTCATATATAATGATATGTTATTATAAATATGAAACATCTATAATTAACATTCTATCCATCCTACGGAAAATGGAAATCACCGGGCGTGCGTACATACGGAATACCGTCTCCACGCCGTGGTGTAATCTATTTTCCGCCACCATCTTAATTGGATGGTTATAAAGGTGTAATGAGTAACTATATATGATTATTATAATGTGATATTGATACTTAAATAGTATACATACACTTCAACACAATTCCACGACCATGGGAATGATATCATCGCTCGTGCGTACGTACAGACTACCGTCTCCACGACGCGATGAGATTCATTCTCAATGATTAACCATTCATGAATTATTATAAAGTATATATAATAAGTACTAATTAAATATATGACCTAATAATGATACTGTAATTATTTATATTTATATGTATGTCATCTACTTAATTCCATTCAATTCAATAAGGAAACGAAAACAGCGTTCATGCGTACGTACGGACTACCGTCTCCATGAACGGTGTATTTCTTTCCATTTATAGATTTATTATATATGTATATTATTAATATATATATATATAAATCATGTTTTATATTATGGAATTATGTAATCATGATCTAAGAAATCATATGAATAATTACAAGTTAAAAACACGAACGACAAATGAGACGATTTTACCCAAAACGCTACTTTAACATGAATTTACAAAAGAACGGGTAATATAAAGTCATAAGTGGACCATATATGATAAAATAACAATTAATATGATTATGGAATAGGTCAATAACATGATTTAAATCATTATACAGGAGGTTCGGACACTTACAAAGCAAGTCGGACCTAAGGTAAGGGAAATATCACAATCTCATTTTTATCCGATATTGTTTATACTTTGGTATTTACTGGGGTGTATTTTATCATCCACATCCAAGTTTACTCAATATGTAATATTATTTCCATCCACCTACAATTTTTTATTTCCAATTTTACCCTTCGTTGAGTTTTTAGTAAAGGATATGAAAGGAATCTTTTGTCGTTTTTCGTACGAGGTACTTTTTGACTTTTCCGACAAAAGTACGAAGAATGTTTTTTTAACTTATACGGCCCGAATGGATTTTTAAAACAATATTTCCATGAATCTCCCTTTAAAAGTTTTCACGTTTACTTTTAATCAACTTCTTTTAGTTTAAAATTTTATGACATGTTAAGAAAGGAAAAGTGTTTTTGAAGTAGAAAGGATATTTTCCTCAAGAATGAAGTTCAAGTGTTTTATCAAAATTATTTTCCATCTAAGAAAATAAAGGGTTCTGTTTCTATCCTTATTATTACATCGATTTAATTATGTTGTGATGGAATTATTTTTATGAATTCCTTTATCTTATATGAGTTGTTTTATGATGTCACGATGTTTAAGATTCCCATTTTTACTATATGGGTTATGCAATGATGTATGATTCATGATTTTGTGCACACATAAGAATGGTATCATTATGAGATGGGAGGGACCTATATCTCCCTCCAATGCATTGGGTAAAGATTTCATATCTCATGAGATAGACATGGCTGGAATTGTAGGTTATACCGGTTCAGTGAAACAGGACTGAAACGAGGGTGAATCGATTCAGAAAGGGACTTTGTCCACTAAGATAGTCTTGGCAATGAGTCATGACTAACAAGAAATGATTCTCTATTATTATTTGTGTATGCCACAAAGTTTCATGTTTTATTTTATTCTTATTGGGATTTCATTTCACTACTATGATTTATCCCATGTTATGAAATTATGCTCTCTTTTGCAGGTTAAGATTTCCAAAATTTATGTTCTTATGAATATGATGTGATTGATTTTTCTTTTGTTTACCCTTACTGAGCATTTGAGCTCACCCTTTTATGTTTTCTTTTCCCCAGGATATAAAGAAAAGTTTTAGGTAAAAAAAATGGAAGATCTTTATGGGAGATATTGATGATCTTTCACCACGATTAGAAGATTAAGTTCCGAGTTTCCAAAGACACTAAACTATTACGATCCTTGTGTGTGTGTTTTTATTATGTACTAAGTTTTCCGAAAAAGTAATGTAATGTCTATGTACGTCATGTTTTGGGTCTCTACAATAACCACGATATTCCTCATTGGATCACCCATTTCATCCAGTTTTCTCATTAGAGAACCTCCAGAGTTTCCTTCAATCCCATTGTCACTTTGGTTCCTGCTAGGTCCATCCATTTACTATAACCAAAAAGGTCAGTGTGAGTATATCAAAAAAATCATCATGTACTAAAGAGGAAGATAAACACTATATTACACTTATCCAACTTATCTCAAACTCATTCTAACAACAAAGACTCTATAAAATATACTACCCATTGGTGTTATACACAACTTGTCACATATGCTTAAACAACACCCTTACCTCTAATGTTATCTAAACTGACCTCTGATACCAACTATAAGGACCCATCCTTAAACCATACTTAATCTTGAATTAAATTGAATAATTAACATTGAGGATCTTTCCAGGTTTAGAGTTTTAGAGAATTGGGACATAACTATTACATCTCAAAAGATTACAAAGTTGATACAAATACTCAGTTTCCATTTCTATCACAAGATAAAAACTCATGATCAAAAGAGTCATGTCTGGTTACATGTTTAGACAGAATGACATTTCCTTGATCCCATCCTCGACCCTTATTCATCATTAATTCCTATGGAAGACATTTCAGAAAACTAGGGATGAGCACAAAACACTCAGTATGGGTTGTAAGAATATGGAAAGGAAACATTAGTCCATGTATACATAAACAACAATTAAATCATACTTTACACATAAATCATAAGCACTTCAACATACCTCATGAAATCATAAAACATAATGGTAACTTGAGGCATTCATAACATTCTTACATAGGGATAACCCTCATGGTTACGTTTGGAATACACATCATAGTGTATTCCCTTAAATATCTTCGGAAAACCCTTAATGTTTAACTCCTTCACGTTACCCAATGCATTGTAGAGCTATATCGGGCTCACCCGCATTTATTTTTTTACAGAACAACCCATCTTACTAAACAATGCCCAAGAACCATAACGTAATCGTATCACATAAAACATGCATAAAGGAAACAGAACATTTCTACATTTAATCATAAGTTATCAATACAACACATTGATATAATAAAACCATTTTCAATAAAAAAAGAAAAGGAAAGTAAAAATTGTTATTTATTTTTCATTTAAAAAAAGTTATGGCTTGTAGAGGAAGCTGAATCTCAAATAATGGTCACGGTGGCAGAGAAGTCGTTGTCGCCACATACGTACGAGAAAAAAACATTCCTTTTTGTGGTTTAGTAAAACACTTCGTATAAAAAATATTCCTTTTGAAACAACATAAAATTCAAAGGGGTTTATACATGATATAAAAAAAGGTGTGTATAAAACAAAATATGCCTCAAGGAAAAGAGATTGAGACGAAGTCCCATACAAAGAAGGTATCAATAAATTAAGAATAAATCAACCTCATAATTATCTGTGAAAAATATAAGTACACCAAATATAAGTGGATATTAAGTGTAAAACAATCCAAGTTAATTCACACATATTCAAGGGATGACATATTCAATAACTACACGTTGAACCCAAAGAAATTGAAATTGGGTTAATAAGTTCCCTTGCTAAAATTCAACAGCCTAACAACGTCACTTTGAATTTCATAAAATTAGTTGATGAGAGAGAAAATGGTATCTCATCACATGGAAATATAATTTTACATCAATAAGGATATATAAGAACATATCCCAACATAAAAAGATGTAAATTAAAAGTCATTACAAAATGAAGTCTTTTAAAAAGAGGAGGGTGAAAGAATCCCTTACCGACTTGGGAAACATTCGATACGTACACCCCATGAAAAAAAGACCAAACAATTCTGATTCAAATACCCATACATGAGAGTATGTTATAAAAAGAGTATAATCATGGTCAGTAAATACCCCAAACAAAATAAAATAGTGGAAATTGTAGCATGAATCGCACAGGAATAAAAGTTAGATGAAAAATACCCTTATGAAATTTCGGCAGCCTAACAGCGCCACTTTAAACATCCAAAAATGGATTGATGAGATTAAATTGGGTATCTCATAATATTAACATAAAATGATAGTATGATGGATATAGATATCATACCTCAATATAATAAAATGTATCTTAAAAGACATGACATGAAAATAGAACATTTAAAATAAGAAGAGTGAAAGAATCCATTACAAATATTTCAGCAGCCTAACGGCGCGTCTTATTCATTCTTAAAATGAATTGATTAGAGAAAGAGAGTGTATCTAATCATATTAACAAAAAATGTTCAGTAGGATTAATATGAAAGAACTGCCTTCAATATAAGGACATGGAGCATAAAGTAACGACATAAAAGAGAGTACTTTAAAAGAAAGAGAGAGGTCGGATCCCTTACTTTGAGTCCAAATTTTCTGGTTCGTTTCTTTATATTCCTGAATAATAAATTTTGGTCAATTTATAATTTCTTAAGAAAATCCTTTAAATATTATTATTAAATTCATATCACATATTATCGTGTTATAATAATTATATTATAATTTTATTTCATATCAGACGTCATTGTCAATGCTTGGTACATGAGTCAAAAATGAACTTGTTTGAAAAGAATTGTCCATGTAGTAATAAGTAAATCATCTCCAGAATAGTATTATTTATTTTAATATCATATATACCCAGTATATATTCATTATATACTATTAGATACAATTTTTTTTAAAAAATGAAATGCACCGTTTATGGAGACGGTAGGTCGTACGTACGCCTGAACGCTACTTCCATTTCGTTGTCATATTAATGGAATTAAAAATAACTGAGATATTTATATATATTATAATTCCAGAATGATATTAAAAATTTATATATAAAATATATCATATATATCCATTTCATATATGTACTTATAATATTACATATCATTTTGGAGATAAGAAATGGAAGGCAACTTTCATGGAGACGGTAATCTGTACGTACGCATGAATGCTACTTTCATTTATATTTCATACATTAATGGAATGAAAACATAATGATAAATAGTTTTATTATAATTATAGTATAATATCATATATAATATCATTAACTTCATCCTTTATACTCCCACATATGGCATTAACGAATCAAATCGCTTTGAGGGGGCGATAGTCCGCACTTCTTTAAATGAAGATATCGCTTTGACCAATAAAAGAAACCATAAACGAACACCACAAATGAAAAAAACATAAGATTAATGAAAACATAAGGATATTATATATCATATATAAATATAGTGACATCATAATGGCCACCATGAAATGTGTTAGAAGAATATTGAACAATCATCGTTTCGTGAGGTTGAAATTCGGCATCCACGGAAACAGTATGTTCTTTAACCATTATATGTAGGTGTGTGTAAGTGTAGATTGAATCCATCTCCTAAAAACATCCTAGTATATAGAAGATACTGGTTTTTTTACAAAAAAATGTAATAAAAAGAGTTTGGGGGGGGGGGGTGGAGAAGCAAAATAAAACAAATGAACACATGAGAAAGCATTACCTTTAAAAGAGTAAATCTTTTTTTATTTGAGCCCAAAGGCTTCCTTGAAAAATATTCTGCCCAAAGTGAGGCTTCGAGGATGAGTAGAGGGTTGTGGAGAGAGAATTTGGGCAGATTTTGGCTGAGACAAAGGCTTGATAGGTGAGTGAAAGGTTGTAGAGTTCGGAGCTTTTTATAAGAGGAGAGGAGGGGTACTCATGGAATGTAAAGAAATGATACATTATTTTCAAAAGAACGTCGGATTTAAAAGGTCCCAGATTGATATATGTAGAGAATAAGTTAATAAGGGTTCTAAATATGCTCCTCCAATAGGTTTTGGACATGTTTAAGTCTTATATTTTACATTATGTTTTCATTTTATTTTAATGGTTCATTAATGAGGTAATCGCTGCATCATAATGATGTCATAAATAAATAAATTTATTTAATGTCTAAAAATTATAAAAAAATATGATGATGTAGGAAATCGTTTTAGATTTCTAAAGAGTATTTATATTCAAAAATATGACTTGTATAACCCCATTTAAATTTTTCTTAGTAAAATAGTTTATGTTTGTGACATTTTTACTTTTACTTTAAATAAAAGGCATTAATGTCATTATCCCACCAAAGTGGCTCCATGGGGTCACCCAAATTGACCCATGGGTTGTAACGGTCGGAAATGACTCATCCAATAGGGGTAGGACAAGTTTCATAGTGAATTAATATAATTATAACATTATTTTTACCTTAAATTACACTAACTTCCTCTAATAGCGATTAATAAATAAAGTTGCTATTCGCCAAAAAATTATTTTCATCCCATTGAACCACATTTTACATACTAATGACAACCTTTTATGTCGGATTTTTGAAATTCAAAACACATAAGTGGTAATATTTCATTTAATCAAAAAATCAGTTTGTTTGACTACCACTTAGTGGTTTCACTATTCATCAAAAATTGATGTTTTTCAGAAAAATACCAAAAATTCACCCTATGATATATTCGATATTCCAAATTCAAAAAATGATGTCTATTTTACCTAATTCAAACAATATAAGTATAATTAATTAATTTAACAATTAACTCTCGTTGTCAAAACAAATAGCGTGTTTTTAAGAAAGAATTTATATCAAAAGACTATCATTTGTTTATATCCAATTTCAAGGTGAAATTATTTTCCAAATCCACCATTGGATTAAATGGTAAAAATATATTATAATTTCTCTTTAAAACTAATTCAAAAGATTATATAATCATATAAATAAATTATATTAACAAGAGGTTATGAACTGAAATACAACATTTTCACAATTCATTAAAAAATGAACTTTATCAGAAAAATAACAAAAACATACAGAAAGTAAATTTTGATGTCCCTATTAAAAAGAAAGATTTTATTTGGTCCAAAAGAATGTATAAGATTGACCAAAACCATTTTTATTGAGGGTTCGCCATCAAAAGGCGAAAAGACAAACTTTTAAAAATATTTCTGTATTTCATGCTTAAAATTGAATTCTTTTCTTATTTTAAGCCTTTATATTTTATTGGATAAGTATAGAAGCATTTAACAAACATATATATTCATATTTTAGTTATTTCTATTCATTTCTGCAAATACAACAGCTACGTGTTAACTACCATTTGAAATAATATTATTATATTATTAGTGTGCAACGTAAGACTTCAAAGAAACTCAATGATGTGTATTGGGTACGCCATTGAACATAGAATCCCCTTTAAAGTAATATTAATATTTTATTAAAAAAATTTAATAAAAAAAGGTAATATTCTTTATTTACCAGGGATGTTACACAACTAATACTTTTTGAATATAATATCTTACCCTTATGAATAATAACATAAATTTATGAATAGGAATGTTTCCCTTATGAATAGTAAATAATCCAAATGAATTTTAACCTCTCCCATGAATTTATAATGAAAATATGGACATCTTATAAGTGACAACCTGATCATAGTATAAGTGTTGAAATTTATTTAATTCATAAATATTTATTTAAATTTCATTATTAATTTTATAAATTAAATAATAATTTATTTTCATAAAATGTAAAAAAAATTAATGAATAATTGTTTTATGTTTTTTTGATTATTTCATGAGTCCTTATTTATTTTTTTAATGTATTAAAAATTCAATTATAGTTTTAAAATTGTTTTTTATCAAAATAATTCTGATTTTATTTAAAAATTAAATTTATAATATTTCAGAAATCATTTTGATAAAATGGTTTTCAATTTTGTGTTCTTAATGTTTAAAAAGTTTTTTGGTGAATATTAGTATTTTTTTTGAAAACAAGAATTTTTTGGAGAATAGTAAACTACTGTAATTTACCGTATATATACATTATAATATACGTACACTAATATTATAATCGTGGATTATGTAAGAACCATTTGTTTGAACACATATGATATATTTAATATTTTTATTCACATGAATCAAGACTATCCGTAGTATTTAGAAAAAAATATTAATGTATTGATTCAAATAATGGAAAACTATTCCTATCATCCACTATAAATAGCACACTCAACTGCCTCTTCTTCTCACACCTCTCAAGCTTTGATAAATGTATAAATATTTCCCAATACAATTCCAAAAAATATTCCCACATCCAAGACCAGTATGTCTCACAAAAAACAAAAAACCAAATTCCTTAAATAGGATCAAAATGAGATGTGGTCAGGAGGTAAAAATCCACTTTCATTTTCTTGTAATTTATATTCAATTATTTTTCATTTCTTAAACTCTCTTAACCTCCCCTTATCTATGTGGAATTAAATTTCTAATATATTATATATAATATACATTTAACATGTTTATAGGAAAATTCATCGTCATTCTTATTCTAATCTCGTTATTCAAGAAAATGAAAACATCATACATTATGAGTCGATTTATCGACATCAGGGGTTATGTGTATTCAATTTCCATTATATGATTAATATATAGTTATGTAAACATTTTAATGGTTTTCAATGTTTTTAATGTGTATAATATATCCAATTTTATGTTTTTTAATAAACATAAATTCATGATATTGAAATAAATAATAGTACAACGTCATGATTATCAAAGAACAACCAAATTGTTCTAAAAAATGTCATTAAAGATTTATCTAATTATTCATTGTAATATATGATAAAAAAAATATTTGTGTTATTATCTAAAATTATATAAACATATTCATAAATTTTAATATCACTTCTATAATTTTGATTCCATTCAACAACGAAATCTGTTACAAACCTACCATGGAATCTATGTAATGAATGGACACAAAAAATGAAAAAAAATGTTATTAATTAATGGGTGGAATAATGAAATTAAATTATCATTTAAGATTATATAAACGTGAAAATGTTTCTGTAAAATACTAATAAATTAACTTTTACAATTATACAGTAGTTTTATCCATATTTTGTGTAAGACAAACTCAAGGAAAGGGAATTCTTATCCAAACAAAGATTCTTTTGGTTAACCTTCCACTTATTTCATTATGTGGTATTAAGATTATCTATGTGATGAATATTTTTTTATATTATTTTTTTTCATATGTATTTATAGTGTATAAACATATTTATTCCAGTATATTAATTCTTACACTAATTATATTTGTATGGGACATTGCTTTTAAAATCCTGTTCGAAGACACTTTAATGTATTTCATAATGTTTGATTTATATAGAATGAGTTGTTTCTACTATTTTCCTAATGCATTATTATGATGATGATTCCATTCTATTTATACATATTAATTTAGTATATATATTATTTTATTATTATGTGTAAAAAAATTTATTTTAAATTTATTTTTCATGAAAATGTTATTTTGAAAACATTAATGTGTTTGGATCAATAGTTTAAACGAGTTGTCAAGTGTTTAATTAATGATATATTCCTTATACTTAGTTTATGTGGTTTTGATACCATTATATCTCAAGATATGATTGGATTATCCCCATTATAACTCATGATATATTGGGTTGATCCCATTATATCTCAAGGAATGACGGTTGATCCCCATTATAGTTCTCCAATGCATTTGGTACGTAGGAGATGGAAGTTGACTAAATGATTATTCCATATGTAAAAGTTAATGAAAGAGTGATATGGTATACATGTCATAATTAAATGGTTTGATTTTTATATGCATGTTAATATATATTAATAAAATTGTGTTTATTGTTTTTTATGTTATCACATGATTAACAATTTCATTCATTATATAACTTATACATCTTTTTGTTCTCGTCCAATGATTTGAAAACTTATTTTCACAAGTTATTAGCCTGGAAAAGATAATTTAGGATGTCAATATGAATATTATGATGATTTTTAACAATAAAATGAAAACAAGATTTATATTAAATTGTTTTATTTTGTGAAAGACGTGAATAATTTGTATAAGTGTGTACATTATAATTTTTTTGAGTTATTATTTAATATTTATGTCCCAATTATATAATAATATAAACCTAAAATGATCCTAAATGTGTAATAATTTATTTTTTTATGAAATTCATGATTATGAATTGTTTTACTGTATGCTCCATATAGATGTTATTTAGGGTTGTTTAGATAAATTTAGATATTAAGATGTTGTTAATGGATACACAAAATTATTTACCTTATGTTTATATTGAATTGATATCGAATTTAAATATTAATAAATTTAATCATATAATATATTTCTATTTAGAGGGGTTTTCTTCAAATAAAATTGGTAAGCTGTGGTAAAAATGCACTCACAACATGATATCCTTCTGAATCTCCAGCCTAGAATGTTGGGAATCAGAACTAAGTATTTTGTGACAGTAATGGATCATATGAAATAATAAATAAATGTTATTTTTTTAAATATATAGATGAACCTAACCATATAGAAATAAACATGTATTTTTTTCTTTTTAGGAGGCATGGTCTTCCAACATTGAGTGTAACCACAAATCTATTTATTGTTGTAGGATGGATAAATTATCTAGACAATTCATTTGATATAATGGGGAGTTTAGAAAAAAATTTAAATACTATTAATTTATCATTTTCATGGTGAATTTGATCAATGACGGTGTTTTGTTATGAAGAAAAGGGAAATATAACATCCTGACAATTTGGAAGGGGATGATATAAAGAGTCTATTTCTAGATATATATTTTCGAAAAATAATTCCTCTCTGAGTAGAGAAACTATTGTTACTTCTAATGATTAAATATTATGATCCTATGGCTGCATATGAATCCCATTTCATAATTCTGGCAAGGTATATATAAGATATTGCTCAGAACATTGCTAGTAAAATCATGATATTTTAATTTAGTTTGCATCCAATTATCAGAAGACTATTGGATTCACGAGAGTTTAAAATCTATGTTAAACTTTTTTGTTTTCATAAAAAAAGAAGATATGGTGTTTTTTGATACATTTTTTTCTTGACGATAAAAAAAATAAGAAGAGATTGGGTTAGAATTATTTTCCAAAAAAATAATTAATGAAATCAGATGGTCTGAAATTAAATTTCCCTCCTTGTATAACGTGATGTAAAAATTATATTATATAATGTCTTGTAAATTTTGAGAAATGATAATGATGTGTAATTATTGGGAAAAACATCCTATAAGTGCAAGGAAAAATATTTAAATATTAATGAGATGCTGATGGTGAGTTGAATTACTTATAAGGAATGGGTTCATCCTTTTAATGTGTTGTCGAAGCTAGACACATGGTAGGAAATCAAAATAATTGGAAGTAGAAGGCAGTGGAATTTTCTCCCAACCCTTGAACATATATTGATCCATGAGATGAGGTAGTATAATGTACATTTCATTTTTATACAGATTTTGAAAATGATTTCTTATTCAGGGACTACATATTATTTTATTTTCGAGCAACTTTTTGTTAAATTATAAATTACTCCACTTGAAATGAAGCCATAACTCAAGGTCAACACATCTTGATGAAACTTTTAAATAAATAAATAAAATATAAATATCTTTGTTTTTGGAATGATTTTACAAGAATATCTTATTTTATTGTCCGTAGTAGAGTTTTATGTTATTCTGGGCATTAACATACATTTTTTTATCCTAATAATAGACATTGTATTGAAAAATAACTTCCCTTTCAAAATGATTTTCAGTGTGTGTACAAGAATTAACCCATACCATTGATAAAATATCGGTAATCTAGTAATCTATTAAAAATGGAATTGAATGTTATCATTAACAAATTGATGAAAATATGGGAACCATTCTGATTTATGACATGCCAATGATATGTGAGTGTCTTGATGTTTTTTATACTAATTTTTTAGTGTTATTCCTAATCCAGTGGTTGAGTTTACTGTTGAATTTTTTATTGATTATAAGCCAATTTTTCAACCCACATATCAAATGGAATAATGAGAACAACTAGAATTGAAATCAAAGTAGAAGAAATTATAATATAAAGGATTCATCTGACCTATAACTTTATTATGGGGTGTTGATGTTTTTTTTGTTAAAAAATGATGGTTCAATGAGTCTGTTACACTAATTATAGTGCCATTAATAACATCACTATTAAAATAAAGTATATGTTTCCTCATATAGATGATTTTTATGGTCAGATATTTGGAAAATAATATTATACAATAGTTTACATGATGTTGGGGTACCATCAGTTGAATGTAAAGGAAATAGATATCCTAGATACCATATTTTGTACTAGATATGGTCATTATGATTTTTTTTCATGTTGGTTGGGTTAAATAATTCTTTTGATGTATTCATGTATCATATAAATATAATATTTAATGAGTTCTTGGATATGTTATTGGTTGTGTTTATGGATTAAATTGTTAAATATTCAAAAATTAAAGATGTGTATGAAAATCATCTAGGGGTTCTTTTTCAATACTCAATAGGGTAGTAAATAAATGGAAAATTAACAATGTGAGAATTTTGTTTTCAATAAACTATATTCCTTGGTAACATTATTTTTAAATATTTCATAACTGTTGATACATACAAAACAAAATATGTTGAAGAATGACCAAGACCCATAAACATAACAGATATTCATAGTTTTTATTATTTTTTCATCTATTACAATTGGTTTTTTGAAATATTTTCATTTCATTAAAGCATGAATCATAAAATAACTCAAAAAGGATTTAAATAAATGTGGAAGAAATAAAGTGATTATATTTTTCAATAATTTAATAGAATATTTGTGAATGCACCAATTCTTACAATACTTTCTAGAAATGCAGAATTTGTAATATATAGAGTTGTTTCATTGAAGGGGTGTGGCTATGATTTCTTGTAGAATGATTAGATAATTTCTTAGACCTCATTTTAATTGAATCCTCATTTGTTACATTACCCTAAATATGATTTTGAATTAGGTTATTTTAAATTAAATTTTTAGGGGAATCGTTTATATGGAGTAAAATTTGTAATATATACTAACCGTAAACGAGTAAAATATATATTTACTATTAAGTAATTAAATATGAGATAGAGAAGAAGGATGGATCAAATTAAAAAAAAATATATGATTTCATGATCTATTATAATCCTTGAAATGAAACCCGAGTGTATGATGCATTGATCTAGAAAAATAATGTTGAATTAACTATGATACATTTGGAAAATGACCCTAAAGTGATTGATTTGATAAATATTTCTTTATATGTTTTATATTCAAAAAATCACTACATTTTGTGTCATTTGTGATTATAGTCAACTCTATCAGATAAAATAATGCATACCCAGATGGGAGATTGCATGTTCTAGAAAAAAGGTAAAATTTCATCAAAAGGGTATATTGTCTGAGTTTAACATTAATAAGGTTCTATTTTGAGGTTTCGGAAGATATTTTTTGTTCCTTGTAATTCATATATGAATAAATAATTTTTATGTGAAGCACATATTTATCCATTATAAATTAATTCATGAAGCACTAAGATGTGTAGGGATCTTAGGGAGATAAGTGGTGGGATGGAATGATAATATATGTTGCATATTTTACATCGTAATTTTTGTCATGTCAACAGGTTAAAGAAGAGTAGAAGTTACCAAATGGGATGCATAAACCTTTTCCAGTACTATATTAGGAGATGGAAAATGTACCAATCACATACATTACAAATTTTAATGGTATTTTCCCTTTAATTTCCATTATTTATTTTTTGTGAGGGCTTCCCATGAATTTTGGGAGGAAAGGGTGGGTTTTCATGATTTGGGACAAACCATGAGCCCATTTATAGATTTAAAAATAAATTTTGTATATTTTATATCTCCTCCTTTTTCAACATTTATTACCTATTCCACTTTTTACTTGGACTCTCAAGACCTATTAAAACTACCATATCCATTTGGACCACTTAGGAGTCCCTAATCATGATGGATTTGGGTTATTTACTTAGGTATTGGGTTAGCTCATGAGCCCATTTCCTTTTTAAAAAAATAATTTCTATCATTTATATCATATTAATTTTTCAGTATTTTATAGATATTCAACCAATATATCAATCCAACCAACCATAGGTGCAGCCTTAGGTTCATTTTTCCCTCTTTGGGGCTTATTTTTCATAATAGATTAGGGAAAATTACTTAGGATTTCTCAAATCATCCATATGTGAAAAGGTAATTTGTCTCATTCATAAATCCTTCATTTATTTTACTTTTCCCCCATCTCATTTTCAATTTACCTATTTATCCTTATTCAATCCTCCATATCAGTTCTGAATTTGTGGAGATTCACATATTAGTGTATTTGGGGCGATTTATTAATGATCACTCAAGTAAGTGGATTTCTGTTATACCTCCTCTCATTTTCATTAGGTTTAATACATTTTTATTGATGTTACTAATGTCCATAACGTAGGAAATTGACCCTAAAGAGTTTTATTCGGTTTTATGGAAAAATCATGTGGTTTTATGTATGATTTAACACCATTTTGGTACGGCGGTTTTGCGGTTGAAATTTCGTATTTGGATTTGGTGTTTTTCACACAAGTGGTAGGTGATTAAATGTGTAAGTACTACTTGATGAGTTATCATATACTAATTTCTATTTTCATCATAATTATTATTCATTTTCCTTGCAGAAAAAATTATTTATGGTGGAATTTTTTATGAATTGTTTTTCAATTCCATTTTGTATGTGAAAATTGATGTTTTACATGTGTAATTCATTAATTACCATATTTGGATGTTTTATATTTCATGTAATTGTTTTATGAAAAAAAAATCTATTAAAAATTCATATTTTGGAAAATATTTGCCAGCATTGGGTTTTTAAAGAGGAATTTTAGATTAATTTTTTGTGCAATAATTGCTTACATTCTTTAAAATAGTTTTAAATATAATATATGTGATTTATTTAGTTATATAAAAGGTGAAAATCATAGTATCTTCTAGTTCAAATGTTTTTGACCTGAAATTATGTTTTCTAAAAGTTAAAATGGATTTTTTTACAAGTGGAAATTGTTTGAGCTTAAATGGGGAAGCCAGAATATCTAGGTGGGCAGACATGTACTAGTTCGCTAGTGATCCGTAGTGGTTTTTTCCCTATTTCATAAAACAAGTTTGAAATTGACAACACTAAAATCAATAATTATTATGATTGGGTACCACTAGATTATGGTTATGTTCCCTACCAGTGGCTCTTGCAAGATAATATATATGGTTATGGTTAATTAACATGGAGATACGAGTTACATGGGGCCCAAAACAAACTCATTTGTAGTAGTGTTCCGAAGATTAGTGCTCATTGACTATTTGTTAATAATCATTATATTATGGTGATTTTGAATTTAAAATTCTGTAGCGTACATGTTTTGTTGAAATATGTTCACTCTTATAAATTTCCCTTTAAAAACATTTCAGTTTTAAATGATTCATTATTAAAAAACTATTGCCACAATTTATTATTAATTAATAATTGATTTGTTTTTATCTTGTATTTAATAAAATATGAAATATTTGGGAGATATCCTATTTGGATTAGGGTCACACAATATATACACCATTGGGTTTAATTAAAGATGATCATGTTTGAGGTAGGTAAAGGGAAGGCCTGGGGTGATGGCGGTTTGGGTTGTTAGTTCCATCCATGGTGTGGTGTTGTGAAGACACCTCATGGGTGATGATCCCTTGTCATGAAGTTTTCCTTGGGATATGTTGATAGATATTTTATTTATCTTGGGACATCTCATGTCATGTCTAATACCTTGTATTTTGTACATAATTTTATTTAAGGATTGTTTGGATGGTAATTTTTATATTTAGTTTATTTATTTTCTGTAGTTGTTAAATGATTCTATAACCTGTAAATCATTCCCAAACAAATATTTAAGATAATCGGGCACTTGTTCCATCTCCTGGGGATAGGGAATACTATTTGTCCCTTTCCATGGTACGGGTCTGGGGCTGGTATTGATTTTTGACCAGATTCTGTTAGTGAAAAAATGGTATCAAAGGAATGATAAGGTTTTTACGTTATATTATTATTTTGGGATAAGTCTGGAAATAATGGATCTAGGAATATCAAGGATCTGTGTTTTTTTCTTGATAAGGGTTCCTGGAACACATATCTCATGATTGATATCGAGTCTCCATGGGACATTGGAATTGTTTGTTTTACATCACTACTAGGCGAGACGTGTGGGATGCCGACTACACGTGGACATCGGGTGGAGCTAAAATAGTTGTTTATTTTATTATTGTAATGTTTTTTGGTGATTTATATTTGATGTTATTGATGAAAATTTTCATAACTATTTTACTGATTTTTTCTCATGTGACTATTTCTTTTTGTAGAAACATGCCTCCCTGGAAAGATCTTATGCACCCATGGGGGAAATCCAGAGAGAGTTCTCCCTCACTAAATGATTAGAGGATATTAGAGGTTATGGTTTGGGCTATAAAATACATAGGATAAGGAACTACTCCTATTTTAGCTCATGTTAGAGAATATGAGACTAGTCCTAGAAATAAAAAATCCCATGAGTTTCTGAAAAAAAAAGCCTCCTACATTTCGAGGTAGCACATAAACCCAGGAAAAGGAGGAGTGGCATTAAATTATTGAGTACATGTTTCAGTTCTTAGAAACTCTTATGGTGGTAAGGGGTAAATGTGATTCTTTCTGGTTAGAGGGTTGCATACAAATGTGGTAGGAATTAGTGCTCCATGATAGGATGCATGAAGAAATGAGCTTGAAGGACTTCATGTTTATTTTAATGAACCAGTACTGCCCTGAGGTTTTGGCAACTGCTCGATCTAGATGTTTTATGGATACTTATTAAGAGGATATTTCAATGATGGAGTATGCCAACCATTTTTATGTGTAGATCGTCTATGCTTCAGAAATAGTCTCCAATGTGCTTATGATCGACCATAAGTTTGAGAGGGGTTTGTAGCCATCGATCTATTCCTAGGTCTTCTTGTTCAAGCTAATACCATGTTCTCAATTATTTAATAGTACCTTCATTGTGGATATTTACTGAAAGGGTATGGGTGGTTTATATATGATAATATTAGGATTTTTATGTGGATGTTATTATGAGAAGAAAATGATGAAAGTGGAGAACGAAAATAAGGGAGGTCTTACCATAGGACAACTATCCATGAATTTTTCTTCCATGGATTATGATGCATGATAGATCCTTCTACTACCAGTGTTAGAGACCAGGGCTCATCTGACCAGAATTCAAATCTCCATTGATGCCCTATTTTATGTGTGGAGGTATGGGACACTTGTATCACTTTTGCAAGATTCCACATCCACACCCGAGTGGGGCAGGATCTATGGCATCCTGAGGGGTGGTAGTTAAGTAGGATACCTAAATAACAATGGGATCTCTATTCGGTCAATTTGGAGGAAGGTTTGGATCCTCATCCATCTAGAGCCATTCCTGGGCATAGCTAGATGTGAGCGGTCATTCTACGATAGAGACCAAGAAACATCATGTGGTGGATTAGGCACCAGCGGGGTCAGAGTCAGGACCGTCGACTGCACAAGGAAATATTTTGTTTTCATCTTTTATAGTTGAATACATTTTTGATACTGGTTCCATTATTTCATTCAACTCTTCCCATTTTTTTAAAACACTTAATTTTCTAGCCAAGAATTTGTATTTTCTTTCCTTTTAATGGGTGACGCAACTGGGAAATAATGTGTAGGGCCTCAGGTTCTCATCGTGTGCATATTCTGTGTAAGGGCATGAGAAGAAATGGAACCTCCTAGTCATATATATGAATCTATTTGACATGTTACCTATCATGGATTTCTTGGTACACTTTCAAGTGCACATCGATGTATATGTGAGGCTGGTCAATTATAAAGCCCCAGATGGTTGTCATCATCTTTTCCTTGGGGATTGGGATCCAAGTTCCGGTCATACAGGACCTCCACATCTAGTTTTAAGGAATATTGTCTTCTGGTTATCATCAATCATGCAATAGGACAATGGTCATTCTTCTGATGGGGGACTACCTCATGTAATGGATGAGTTTATAGAGGTATTCAATGATGATTTTGATGGATTACCTCTAGAGAAGTATTTGGTGTTATAGATTGATTTTGAACATAGAAAACACCCAATTTCTCTTCTCTCATATCGTGTGGCCCCCACCGAGATGAGGGAATTAATGATATAACTATATAATTTAGAATTCAAATCATTCATTCACTTGGGAATCCCTTCTTTGGCAGGTCCTGTTCTTTTTGAAAGGAAAGTTGATGTATCCCTCTAGTTTTTTATTGATTACCAAAAGCTGAAAATGATAATCATAAATAATAAATATCATTTTCCCCGAATTGATGACTTATTAGACAAATTGATTTGGGAAATGCTTTTTAAAAATATGTATGTGTTTGGGTTACCAACAACTCAGGGACAAAGAGGTTGATATTTTGATGACAGCATTCAGAACTAGGTATGACCACATAAAGTACTTGGTCATGCCCTTCAGATTGACCAATGCTCTAGTGGACTTTATGGAACTCAGGAATAGGGAGTTCCTTCGGAATCTTGTCTATTTTTCATGGTATTCATGGATGAAATCAAGGATTACTCTAGATCTGAGTAGGATCATGAATATCATTTGAGGATCATTTTGGGCACATTATGAGAGAACTTCCTTAATGCAATGTTGTCTAAGTGAACTTTTTGGTGCATGGAGGTGTATTTTTTAAGAATATGATCTTGGATTTGGGGGTATTAATGGTCCATTACAACAATAGTGTAGTTATATAATTGGAGAATCCAATGAATGTGTTTCAGATCAAGAGTTTCCTCGGCCTCGCTGGTTACTAAAAGAGGTTTGTTTGGGATTTCTCTCGACTTTCTTCACCCTTGATCATTCCTACCTGGAATGGTGTTATGTTTGAATAGGCCCCATAATGTTATGCCTCCATCGAGTAGCTTATCTGGTGTTTCTCTACTACCCTCATGATGACTTTTCAAGAGGATGGAATGGGGTATGTGGTGTATTGTGATTCTTCAGGTATAGATCCCAGGGTTTTTCTTCTACCGGGTGATCACGTTGTGGTGTATGGTTCAGAACAACTTCGACGTCATGAAAAACATTATCCAACCCATGACTTGGAGTAAGTAGATTTCTTATATTATTGGAATACATGGCGTCACTAATTCATTGTGGAGATGTTTGTGGTCTAATATGATAATAAAATACTGACCTACATCTTCTCTAAGAAGGATATCATTCTGAGGCAGTACTATTGGATAATGTACTTGAAGGGGTTCCAATCTGAAATTGAACATTCCCCAGGAAAGGTCAATGTTCTTGAGGATGTCCGGTGATGAGAGGACTCTGAAGGGGCCCTTTTCTCTGATGCATGTGCAGTCTAAGGAGAATACGGGATGTGTGTTCTCTGCAATCATTAAGTTGACTCATTCTCTGGTAGAGTTGATTCAGCAAGAACATCCCAGTGATGGTCATTGTCAGTGGTCAAGGTTGTTTCTTAATTATAGGGAGATGTCTTCTCATTGGTCATTATATCCCGAGGGAATTCTGAGATTCAAGGGATGTTCAGTAGTTTTGTTGTCTCTATGGAAGTTATTGATGCATGATAGCCACAAGACTAAGTGGGATGTCCATCTTAATGACACAATGATATATTATGATGTGATTTGGTAGTTATGGATTCTTGTTATGATTCGAAACATATCTGACATCATGTTGAGATTCAATATATGTCAGAAGGTGAATGAAGAGAACCAATGTCCCACTAGTTTTCTCCATCCATAACCCATTCTGATGAGGATGTAGGAAGAGGTCTCCATGGAATTTTTTATTTGATTTCCTTGTACACCTTGGGGTATGGATTTCATATATGAAGTGATTTATCGTCTTACCAAATGGACCAACTTCATTTTGATCAACGATACATCTAATTTAGATGAGTTGAAATTATTGTATCTTTAAATGTTTATAAGGCTTCATGGTGTTCCATTAACAGTTGTCTCAGATAGAGACCCTTGTTTCACTTCTCAGTTATCGGAAGTCCTTCAAAAGGCCTTGGGGTAACAGATTAAGATGAGCACAATATACCATCCCCAAATAGATGGTTAGATAGATTGGGGGCATTAGATATTGGAGGAAATTATTTGTGCATGTGTTTTGGAAATTAGTGATTCTTAGGATAGACATTTGGGATTGGTTTAATTTCCCTATAATAACAGCTACCAATCAAAGATTCAAATGACACCTTTTGAGGCGATTTATGGCTGGCATTTTCGGTCCCCCAATGTTGACATAAGATAAGTGCCACATTTTTATTGGGGGAAATCATTGTTCAAGAGACTTATGAGAAGGTTTTGTTGATCTGGTAGCGCATATTTATAGCTCATATTAGCCATAAATCATATTAGTAGTAGAGGCATTGAGACCTAGAGTTTTTTATGGGTGACTGTGTATTCTTGAATATGGCCCCTAGTCTTGGCCATCATCATCTGGGAAGGAATCAGAAGATGATGATGTGGTATGTCAGTTCTCTTGAAATATCTATGTGTATTGGCCAAGTGGAATAGAGTTTGGATTGTCATTCTTAGTTGGAACCCATTCCTGTAATCTTCCTCTTCTCCTAGTTGAAAAAGTATAACCCAAATCTGTCCCTCGTTCTGAATTGAGAGGAGTTAGATATAGATCCGGATTTTTCAAAATTTTAGCGGTTTGTGTGAATATTAGATTCTAAGGAGAAGGTGCTTTATGGATTGAATATTACACTAGTTTGTGTCCGTTGGATTCATGGGAATTATATCTATGAAACATGGGAAATGAAGTTGTGTGCTGGGAAAGTGTACACATTCTGGATTACGATCAATCTTTTTCTTGACTTTTCGAGGTAGAATATTAGTCATGTTGTAATGATTTTTCCAATACATGACTTATTTTAAAGGTATTTTTCATTTAATTTCTATTATATCATTGTTGTGGGGGCTTACTATGCATTTTTTACAAAAAATGTTGTGTTTCAAAAATTTGGTCCAAACTGTGATAGCATTTTCTGATTAAAAAATTAACATTGTTTCTATTATAACTCATATATTTCCATTATTTCCCCAATTACACTTTGAAATTGGCCTCCCTGGCCTATTAAAACTACTATATCAATTTTTACCACTTATAAATCCATAATAATGGAGGATTTGGGATATTTATTATGTTATTGGGCCATGCCCTGATCCAATTTCCAGTTTTTTTAAATAATTGAATAATTTTTTTATTTAATTTTTAATATTTTTAAATGATTCCAAATGTCACTCATGTCCAATTACCCTACCAGATCACTAAATTTTTTTATCCCTCTATGGAATTTATCTTTATCGTGGATTTCCGAAAAATATCTCATGATATCTCAAAACATTTAGATTTGAAAAGGTAATTTTTTTCTTTGATAACTCCATTTTTTTCCAATTTTCCCTATTTAAGTTCACACATTACCTACTTAGCCTTATTCAAACATCCATATCATCTTTGGCTACTTAGAGATTAACCGATTGGTGTTTTTGGTGTGTTTTATTCATTATATCTCAAGTTAGTGGGTTTCCTTCCTTCCTTCTCCCATTTGCATAGGGTTTATTCTCTTTTGATGATGTTCTTAGGGTATACAAAATAAGGATTTTATCGTATGGTTTGGTCTTTGGTTTTTTCAGTCTAATTTGGTGGTTTTAGGTTTTATTTGACACCCTTGTGGTGTAGAGGTAGTGTAGTAGAACATTCACACAAGGATTTAGTATTTACGACACTTATGTTAGGTGATTCTAGATGTATGCACTACTAGATGAGTTAGTGTTTCTGGATTTTTATTTTTATCACTCTATTAATTCATTTCTCTTGTTGTGAAAATTATTTTATGGTGGAATATGGTACAAATATTTTTACAAATCCCTTTTTGAGTTAAAATGGGTGTTTTAAATGTATATTCCATGTTGTACCATTTGGGGTTGTTATAGAATTCATGGAGAGGTTTTCTTAAAATGTTTTTCTACTTGAAATTCTATTTTGTAGTAATATTGGTTGGAATTGGGTTTTGAAAGAGGGATTTTAGATGAATTTTATGTGAAATTTTTGGTAACAATCATTGAAATTGTATTATAGAAATTATATGTTGTTAATTGTGTTATATAAAGGGTGTAAAAAATGTGTAGCTTCTGTTTTAAATTTTTGGGACTAAATTTTTTTTATTTTAAAATGGATTATGGTATCATGGACAATTTTTTTGAGCATATATGGGGAAGACCAAGTATCTAGTTGTGCGGATTTGTACTACTATGCAAGAGATCTTGAGTCTCTTTGTCCCTATTTTACTATGAATTTTCAACATTGAAAACACTAATAAAAACACATTTATGTTGATTGGGGACAACTAGGGTATGGTTTGGTTCCATTCTAGTGTCTTGTTCATGAGAACAGATATGTTTAATGTTACATTAATCCGAGATATGTTGTACATTAGGGACAAATATAATTGGTACTTATGGGTGACCCTAAGATTAGTTTCCAATGAATATTTGGTATTTATCATTGAGTTAATGAGTGTTTGGATAGAAAAATCACTTGAATACATGTTTTATTGAAATTTAATCACCCATCAAAATTTCACTTTTAAATCAGTTTACTTATAAAATGTTCATTCTTTAGAAATTATTTCCATCATTTCATGTTTATTAAATCATTATTGATTTTTATTTTCTATTGCATACTATAGATAAAATTTGTGTGGTATCAAATTGGTCTTAATATCACACCATACTTAAACCATTTAGTGTTTGTAGACATGATCATGTTTGACATATGTAAGGACAAGGCCTTGTATGATGGTTGTTGGGGTAGTTAGTTTCCTTCTATGGTGTGGTGTTGTAGAGAATGCTCATGGGTGATGAATCCTTTCCATGTGATGTTTCTTGGGATATTCTGATGCAACTTTTTTATATTCATATGGACCTATTCTATCTTGTTTCAGACCATATATTCAATTTTCAATTTTATTTATGGATTTTAGGTGGGTAACTTTAATATTTAGATTATTGATTGTTCCTGGTTGTTAAAGGATACTAAACTCAGGAAAATCATTCCCAAACCTATATTTCAGTTACTTGAGTACATATACCAGCACTTGGGATTAGGGAACACCCTTTGGGCAATTCCATGGGCTGGGTTTCATGATTGTTTTTATGGGACCTAATTCAGTTCGAGATAGTATCTATGGATTTCATGGTGGGAATAGCAATACATCTCGACTTAACAATGCAATCTGGTTTATTGATGGCCATTTCACTGAATCATCCAATTTCATTCATATTCAAGATAATTAGTATTTATATCAACTTTCTTGATTGTACGTCAATGATATCATCAGGTAAAATAAACTACCTCTATCCATTGTATAAGATTTTAATCCCAGTTTCACATCATATTTTTTGTAATGGACTTTACAATTTGGTGGGCACAAAAATAGATTTCGGAACTACTTTTCATAATGAATCTGATGGACAAACCATGATAAAAATTAAGGCATTAGTGAATATTCTTCTATATTTGTCAATAGAATACCATAGAAGTTGGGATCATCATAGTTATTTAGTAGATTCTTATTATAATAATATTTTTCATTCAAGTATACAGATGGGCCATTTTAATGAATTTTATGGGATGTAATGTCCAAAACATGCTTTTTGGGATGAAGTCAGGTAATGTAAGTTGTTAGGACAAAATTAAGTGGATTAATTATTAGAAAATGAATATTTATTTTAGTGGAAAATGAGGATAGCTCAGAGCATGAAGAATTTTTTGTTTGTAGATAATAGGTGAAAAGACCATTCTTTTGAAGTATGTGATAATGCATTCCTTAAAATCTCCCCTTGGAAATGAGTTATGCATTTTGGTAAAAATGAAATGTAAATTCCAATTTTTTTAGAAAATATGAATACCTAGAGAATAATTGACCAGTATCCTACAAAGTAACATTTCCTTATATTTTATCTCAGGTACACAAATGATTATCATGATTCTATGGTGATAATTTTTGTTCTAGATTCATCTACTATTTTGAAATTATAAGTAGTTCAGTTGGAAGAGTATGTTTACTATAAATATAAACCTATTTAGATTCTTGATCATTGAGAGAAAGTATTGTGGATGAATTAAATCCATCATGTAATAGTTTTTTTGGGAAAAACACATGTTGAAAAAGCCACATGGGAATGATAAAATGATATCATGGAAATGTACCCTGACTTGTTTAATAAGTAGATAATTATTGTGAGGACACAATTCCAAGGTGGTGGGGAGAATGTAACACCCCAAGGGTTTTCAAATAAATAAAAATGAATGAAATAATTTTTCTCTATAATTTTTTTTCAGAATATAGTTACAACCTGTACTTTAAAAATAAATTCACCACTTCTATGATTTTAAATTTGGGAAACAGACATACACAGTTTCGATCACTAAGTTATTTAGAGTCTCATATCACTGATATATATTTTTTTTCACAAGTAACAAACCCATATGAACAGTAAAAAACCTTTATGAATTGAAATGATACTATAATGAATTGTAAATCAACCAATTGAATAATAACCATACCCATTAATGTGTAAATAAAATTTTGGAATCTTATAAGTGACAATATGATAATTATATAAGTGTTCGTATGTTTATATGTCAAAAATATTTAATTAAAATTTTATGATTATTTTAGTAATTTAAATGATAATTAATTTTCATAAAATGTGATATGAAATTATTATATTTATGTTTTAAGGTTTTATGATAATTCAATTAGACCTTGTTTATTTTTATGTTGTTATAATCTCAGTTATAGTGGAAAAATTGTTTTTCTGAATATTTTATTGTTTTATTTAAAAATTAAAATTTTTATATTGATGAAATTTTTATGATAAATTATATCTGATGTTTGAATTCTACATATCAGAAATTGATTAGGGTTAATTTTTTTATTTTTTTTGAAATAAAATAATTTTTTGTTAGAATGATATGGCAATTTACTGAATATATACATTATATGTTATGAAAACTATATCTATAATCATGTAATATTTAATAACCATTGATTAAAACTCATATTATATATTTAATATTTTATCCACAATAATCATGAATATTCATAGTGTATTGAAATAATATTAAACAAATAATTAAAATAATGGAAACTCCCTCCTCTCCTATACTATAAATACCACCCTCAACTCCTCTTTCATTCCCACCTATCATGAATTGATCATTTTTTAAAATTAATCAAAATAAAATTTCAAAGGATCATCTCCATGTCGATGTTCTGATTGTCCAACAAAATTCCAAAACCAGAGGGCTTAAAGAGGATATAAAGGATATGTTATGAAGATGTAAAAATGCTCTATCAATTTTTTGTATTTTCTTTTTATCTCTTTTTACTTTCATATATTCTCTTTGCCTCCTCTTATCCATGAGTCATGAATGATCTATAATCTAATATATTCTATATTTTTAATTTGTTTATTCTAAAATTTATCATTATACAACTTCTCCAATACCTCTTATTCTAAAATATAAAAAAAATATCCCTCATGTGTTGATTTACCAACATTGTGGGAGATTTATATTCAATTTCTATTACATAATTAAAATATGTTCATTAAACCATTTTAACATCTGAAATAGTTTTTCATGTGAAAGATATAACCTCTTTCATATTATGTAATTGACATAAATGCATGATATTGAATTATATAATGATACAAGTTCATGATTATCAAAGATCCACAAAAATGATATAAATGAGTATCATTAATGTTTTATCTAACCATTCATCATCATATATGATAAAAATTATTTATTGTATAATATAATATCATTAAAACATATTATTAAAATTGAATTTATCTTCTTGAGTTTTTCTTCCATTTGACAAGGAAATTTTTTATGAACCGACCAGGAAAATCATTTAAAGAATGCACACAAAGCAATGAATGGAATAATGTATAATTAATTACTGGGTGTAATGACTTTATAAAATGATCATATAAGTTGTTATAAACAAGAAAATTTCTCTATATAATAATAATATCACACTTTTAAATATTACACTATCTGTTTAAAAACATTTTATATAAGACTAACATGAGGTAAGTGAATTATTAACCCGATTAACATTCTTTGGGTCAAGCTTCAACTTCTTTAACTATATACTATTAAGATTATATGTGTGATAAATTTTTTTATATTATTTAGTATTATGTTTACTTATTTTGTATACACATATTCATTGCATTCTATTAATTCCCACTCTAATTATATTTGAAATGGAATTTCTTTTTAAAATCCTTTTAAATGACTATTTGAGAAAAAATAAAAAAGATTGTTTTTATATCATATGAGTATTTTCTTATGATTTGATGAATCATTATTATTATGGTATTTCCATTATATTTTGAAATAGTAATTTCTAATTAATATAATTTCATTATTATGTGGAAGGTTTTCATTTTTAAAAAATTATTTGTTTTTTGAATAAGTGTATTTTGTAAACATTAAGGTGTTTGAATAAAGAGTTTAAATGAGTTATCATGTTTTTTATTCATGATATGAACTTTCTAAATGGTTTATGTTGGGTCAATGCCGTTATATCTAAATATAAGATATTTTTATCTATACTATAGATCATGATATGTTGGTTTCTGTACGTTATTTCTCAAGATATGATTTTTGGGCCCCATTATAGGTCTAAAATTCATTTGGTACTCAAGATATGGAAGTTAACCAGATGGTTATTTGTTTTTTATCAGTAATTTTAAGAGTTAACTAGTAAATATATCCCATGTAAACTATATTATGTTTCTATTCATGTTAATAAGTATTTCAGAAAAGTTATTATTATTATTTTTTAAGTAATCAATTGACTAACAGTTTCATTCTTTATATCCCTTATTAACCATATTGTGATCATCCAAAGTTATTAAATAGTTTATTCACAGGTTATAAGGATGGGTAAGATAAATTATGATGTTATGTTTAATATCATGAATATATTTATCAATAAAAATCATAAATGTTTTATTTTAAACTGTTTTATTTTCTGAAAGAAATTAATAGCGAGAAAAAGAATCTACGTTATTATTTATTTTGAGTTGTTATGTAATAGTTATGTTATAAATAACTTTAAAACTATAAATAAAAACATAATTTCTATGATGAAATTTATTTTCATGACTAAAATTCATGATTATTAAATTTTGTTATATATTCTTCATTATAAAGACGTTTAATAAGTGTAAACAAGGGAGACATGTAAGAATAAATATGAGAAACTGTGTATGAATGTGTGATCATAAAATTATAAGATCACACCTTTCATATCAAAGATCATAAACATAAATCAAGGAACAAATCAATGAATATCAAATTACATGAATCATACGAAAATAAAAAATAAAAATCCTAAAATTAAAATTAGAATAAGTCATTGTATTTGTTGAATACAAATAAGCATGGAAAATATTATGTCATGGCTACCTTACCGAATCATTATATCATATTAGTCTTATGTTATGTCTCGTGAATCTTCTTATTTTTAGGCTTGGGGTATTACAAGTGTAACTTATTTTTTCAAACATGTGCTAAAACCTATGTAAAATCATATTTATTTCATTGTCCTATAAGTCGTCTACACTATTCTTTTCATATTGGGATACAACCTACATTCCCTCTAGTTTTTATACGTGGTCTATAACCATTATACCCTCTTGTTTTTGGGATTCGTCTACAACTCATGTACCCGTTGAGCTCATATATAACATATCATTAACCAACGCAATAGATATATTTATAGGTCCCACCCATCAAACATTAAAATACATTAAACATGGGAAACCAAATAATAAAATATTCATAAATTCCAAACCCATAAAAATAGATAGGTTTAATTAAAATCAATTATAAATAATGAAATATAATGGGTATCATTAAAATTTCATCACACCATAATATACTGAAAATTAAATACTTTTCCTAATAATATAATTAAATATTAACCTCTTAAAAGAATTGGTTCTCAAAATAATATATCCCAAGGAAAATAAATGGGTTTTATAAGAATAATTTCATCAATACGTAGATCATAGATGAAAAAATATTAATGGTAACCTTAGATAAATTTATTAAAGGGAGTGATTAACATCAATGTATGTCATTATTAATGGAAAATAACTTGGATTAGTACATTGAAATCATTTGTTGAAGTAATTTTCATTCATTATCAAATAAGGTTTCTTCAAACATAATAACAGTTGAAAATAATTTGATCTAAACATACATTTAAAACCTACAAATAAGGATTGATATCATTTTTAAATTGATTGTATTGAAAATACAACAAAAAATACGTAGAAAACATGGGACATTATGAAAACCATTCCATTACAAATACATTGATTTCATATAAAGAATACATGAAAATGTTTTTAAATTTATTAAATTATAAATACATTGAAATAGTTTTATGATCACATATAATATTTTCAATTTATTTTTAAAGCAGAACTGTTGTTTGAAAAAAAAATTATTTCAAAAACAGATTAGAAATAATAAACATTAAAATATTAAAAAAATATAAAAATTATATTTTTTAAATTATTTTATATGAATCTTAAAAGGAATTTTGGTCATGAGGGTGGATAAATCAGTACACACCAAAATTTCATTTTATTCTATTAATGGTTTCAAAATATCCAAAACTATGAAACAAAAAAAATACATTCATTAAAATGAAACTATATTATTATAAGGTTAAACTATGGTATAAATGTATTTTAATGATCATAGGAGAATAAATTATTATTATTTTTAAACATATCCTTTTGGAGTATATGGTATTGAAAGAACACATATTTCAGCAAAAGAGAGAGGTAACATTAGACATCCATGTACCAAAAACTAAAAAAATCATAAAAAAATTTATTATATATTGAATATATAGAGGATAATAGATATCATGAATCATCTTGAGAGATGGATAATAAATGTTCATCTATGAGAGAAAAATGGTAAATTTTTTTGATAATTGATTATATTGATTCAAAAATATATTTCTAGATGTTGACATTGAATAATACATAACTTATAAGAAAATTAAGTTACATGTAGCTAAAAATAACATTATAACATGGATGTTACTGATATAACCTGTAAAATAGAATTATATACACCTCTTAATATGATATTTTTTTCATCAAAAACATGTGTCTCAGGGAAAGAAGATTGAGAAGAACTACATTACATATTTGAACAATTTTGAAATGTAAAAACCCATGATGTGAGCATAATAAAATGGATATATATATAACTACTGAAATATTTATTTATATAATATATTACATTCATTCAATTATATAAAAATATAATATAAATTAGTGGGGGATACGGAATCTATCTCACATTAATGAAAAGTGAAATGAAATCAGCATGCCTTGTGTCTTCACTGTCATCATACTCGTAAAACATTTTATATAAGAAATGTATGTTTCATATAATTCTCTTACCAAAGAACATTATTATATTTAATACTATATATGGTTTTTATTATGACATTATATTACCCCCTAGTCTGTAATTCAATGTTATGGTTTCAATCCATCTTATTTTTGCTTCATTTTAAACATGTTCTTTAATTCATTGTATCTATGGTCATTATAATTAAAAAATCATTTATGAAAATTAAACCATAATATGAAAAACATATTTATTAATTATATTTGTATTATAATTTTATATATTTGTACACAATAGAATACACCATTCATAGAGATTGTATGTAAATCATATGCATGAATGATGATTACGTTTTTATTTTCATATTAATATAATGAAAAAAAATTCATATAAATAAATAAATAAATATAATTTTTATAAATATATTATACATAAAATATAATTACAATTTAATTTTTATCAAATAATCTAATTAAACAAATCCTTTATACCTTCCATGTAGTGTGTGAACGAATCACCTCACATTGATGGGGCGTAATCCACCCATTCTCAAACAAAATCATCTTATTTACAATAGATTGAATGTATAAAGGAATGTGTTATAATATAAATAATTAATCATAAATAACTAATATGTATCGTATATATCATACTTAAATAGATTTTATATCATAATTAAAACCATAAAAGGTGGTAAAGGAAGAATGGACAATCATTATTTTATATGGTTGTAGTATTCCATACATAGTAACAATATGATCGTTACCCATTTGTTGGTGGATTGTGTTATTGTAGGTTAAAACATATAATAATTACATATATATACATTATTGATACTTATAATTCGATGTATGAATATTATAATATGAATTTAGGTGGTGGATAAATAATTTTCAGTAATGGAGCTTGGAGGATGGTGTTACCTCTTAGTCAGGTTACTTATTTTTGATTTGACCAAAGGGATTCCTGGAAAGGATTTATAACCAATAAAATGATTAAAGGTGAAGGATACGTTTTATTGAGACAATTTTTTATATATTTAATGACCATAATTTTCTTGCGTGGTGGGATGATGTTGGCTAATATGAGGCCCATTTCATCGGGTGGAGGATTGTCCTTCATGAAAATCAATTGAAAAGGAATTTCCCCATGATTTTCCAATGTCATGTGACTAAACGTTTGGTCTCAAGAAGAGAAAATGATTATAGGGAAGAAATATGGCTATAAAATGGGTTTTAGGAAAATAAAATTAGTCTATTTGGGCCCTTATGATTTAGATTTGTTCACATATTAAGCTAAATATCTCCATAATCGTTCTAACTAATTTTAATTAAATTCACAAATAATTTTTGTGAAAAATAATGATTACATTATTATAAATTGTAATTTATTCTGATTACAAATATGGAATATGTTTTTACACATTATAATCTCAAAAATGGATGAAATTAATTTACATTTAATACCACTGATGGGACGACACTGTGATATTTTAAAGGTAAACGGATGAAATATTTTCTACGTTTTTTTATAAAATGTCTATGTGAAATTGGTTTCAATGAACAAAATTTTAGTAATTATAAAAAATAATATATATTAATTCATTCAAAAAAGTTACAATATAATTTATCCTTATAAATATGTTATACAAAAAAGTAATTTTGGATTAAAATTTTGTATTTTTCACTATTTATTCGAAAATGATGTTTCTCAGATAAATACCAAAAAATCACCATAACATGATTTTGGAGTAATAAATTCAAAAATAAAGATTACTTTACCAAATTATATTTCTAAATGTGTCCATAATTAAATTTATTGTTTCAACCGAAGGATATAAAATCCAGTTTATTTCAAAAAATACAGTTTTTTTATAAAATTAAAAAATTAAAGATAATTATATTTTTCATTATCAACAAGTTTATTTTAAATAAAAACAATATATAAACATTCATAAAATAATTTATTTTTTTCATCATTATCTCCTTAACACATATTTGATAACTATCTTGTTTAAATATTTATAAAATTAAAATTATGTTTCATAGAATCCTAGTGTTGTGTGTAATGTACAGAAAATTCGTGTTAAGTGTCAGGGATTCCAAATAAGTGTTTTGTATAATGTACACAATGTTATATTATTTTGTTCAAAAACCTATTTTAGCTCTTTGTAAATGGATTTTTTTCTCATTTAAATGAATGTAATCAAAAGAATTCATCATTTTGTGTAACATAATCCAGGAATAGTATTTCATATTAAACAAGAAAATCAATGGGTTGTGTGTAGTTAAATCATGTCGTAGAGTTATAATATATCAAAAACCATACCAACTATTTTCATATAATAAATTCTCTAAATACTATTTTGTGAAATGAAAAATAAAAATTTATTAAATAAATTTTAAAATTCACAAAATCTATGGGTGTTAGAAAACCATTATTTTTATATGATGGAATATGAAAGATAATAAATTGAAATATAAGATTCATTGTAATAATAACCATATGATATATAATTATAAGATCATATAAATTCACCACATATGAATAAAGGATTGTTAAAAGATTTATGAAATACATTTATCATAGAAAATCATTCGAATATATTTTATTATTAATATATAATAGGATTGTTTCAATAAAATGTCTTAAATAGAGTGATGTTACATTATTAATTTGTCACGGGTCATGAGAGAATAGTGTAGGATAAAAATATTTATCTACGGTATGCATATATGTATATGAAAACATTTCCATAATACAAGAAATCATTAAAAGCATTTATAGTATATTCGGTTCACTCAACATTTCATTATTCACCTAGTAATGGTTCCCTCTATCGAATATCTAATTGGATACAATTCCATACCAAATTGGGTCCACTAACAATTCCTATCCTTATTATCTCTTAATATATATATAATTATCCAATGCATTGGATGTGTATAAAATTTATGGCCAACAAATTGAAAGGATAAATATTTTTGAAAAAAGATCACAGAACAATCATTATGTCATCATATCAGAAACCTTATAAAGGAAATAGGTTTCATAAATCAATAATCATATCATAATATAAAAACATTTTATATGAATGAGATTCAAAAATATTATATCCATGTGATCATAAAACTTCTATATAATGATTTATAATGTTATCATTAAATAATAACCCTTGTATTGAATATGTTACACAAATCGATGTTATGATAAATAAAATTTTTATTTCAAATATAATTATAATATTTAAGGATGATAATATTATATTTATTTTTAATTTAATTAATAGAAATATAAAAATCACAGAAATATTATTATGAATAATTTATTATAAAAGAGATATTGAAATAAAAAAGCGAATCATAAAATAAATGACTAGGCATGATGGAATGAATTTTTTTTCTTTACTATGTACATTTTTTTAAATAATAATTAAAAAAATTTAGTAAAAATTTAAAAGTACATCATTATGATAATTAAAGTAATATTAATTATTAAAAATTTATTCAATGTAATATATTAGTAAAATGAAATTAGTCATTCATATGAGAATATAAAAAATTCTTGAAAATGACTTAAGGGTTATATTTGAATTGGTGAAATATATTCTCAACATAATAATAAATTAATGTTTAGCATCATTAAAAAATATCACACAGTATATTAGGAATATAAAAATATAGAAATGAAATTGATAAATATAATATCATTAAAGACAATTTTTAAAATATAATAAATAATATTTAGTATAATAATATTATATAATTTTATCATAACATCTTTTTGTATGCACATTAACTTAAAATGATATTGTAATGTAAATAACTTACTATTTTGAAGAATTTTGTTTTATATCCCCAACAAATAGAAGAACTTCAAATTAAACAATAAATTAAGAATACTTATGGAAATTAATGGAATAAAATATAATTGTTTTAGAATATAAACCACAAGAAATAAACATGTTTTAAATATGACATATTTCACAAATAAATTAAAATTAGATGAGGAACCCTTGACAAAACATTTGAATTTCATCATAATTATTCTATTATACTATATAATAAATTTATATATATTTTAATTACATAAAAGATAAATTTTTATACATATAATATAATTAAATAACCAATTATATCCTTTCAAAAAAATATATTAATAATTCATTAATAACATTGATGTTACTATTTTTTAACTATTATGTTATTAAGGAATGTTTTTGTTCATCTGTTCATGTTGTTGTATATTAAAATGGGTTATATTACACACATTACATCAAAAATTATATAAACATAACATATTTGAATTATATACATTTTTATAGTAATCTATAAAAGGTACGTATAGAATAATTAATTACACTATTTAAAGAGGTGGTAGTCCTTATATTTTCAAGGATATTGATTTCATTTAGTAACAAAACGATGTAAAGAATTATATATAATATTTTATTATTCTATAAAGATAATTATATAATAAATATAATATATAAATTTAAAATTCATCTTAATAATAAACCTTAGTTTATGATGATGAATAATGAATTATATTACCACATGAAGGATGTTGTCCATAAGTTCACATGAGTAAACTTTTTGATAATTATTTTTAATAAAACTGGTTTGATAGTTGTGAAACTATAATAATAATAAAATTCATGTATATTTATGAAACTGATGTTATTATTTTGTGATGAAACACGATGATTTTAAAAAGATGGAAGAATAATAAAATTCAATGTGGTTGGGTAAAATGATTTTAATGTCCTTAGTAGAACTCCTTTAGAACCATTCATTAGGACCCATGGAATGACAATTTATAATGAAAAGGAAATATAGATTGTTTAAATATATGATTAAAATATAATTTGGTAGGGTCTTATCTATTGGTTTTCTCAGTGGTGTGAAATGAATAGAGAGTACGGTTTTCATTTTTAAAATGGGGGAGGGACAATCCTTCAGTATTTTTAAGGATTAAAATGAAATTATTTCTTTTCAATGATATGGTGTCCCACATATGATTAAATCTTTATCCTAGGTCTATAAGTGATGAAATATAATTATAAAAAAAATATTATTATTAATATTAACGTTAACACTTATATTTATCCTTGGATAAATTAATTTAGCCTTTTAACATTGTGAAAAAATTTCTTCATTTACACTATTCCTTATGTTCAATACATAGGTTAACCACAATAAATTATATTAAATATTGTTGAAATAATTATGAAATTATTTTTAAATTAATAAATCTATATAATTATATATTGTTAATTTTAATATAAACCCATAAAACATGATAAAATGTTATCTTCAAAAAAATTGGTTTTAAATATATAAATGTCATTCTACCAAAATTAATAATAATTATAATTATAATGATATTAATTATAATATATTTATTAAAAATGAGAAAAAAAAATTTAATCTATTTTAAATCTATTTTATTGTTTGTAAAAAAATTAAAATAATATTTTTTTACAATATATTTAATTTTATTACATTTCATAAAAAAAATCCTTTACTAGAAAATAAGAAAATTTTCTCATATCATAATATTTATATAATGATTTAAAAAATATATGTTTTTTATAAAATAAAATTTCTATAATTGTGATAAATTAATTATTTTATCCTCATAAAATTAAATTACAAACAATTTCTGAGAGAACTATATTTCTGAATCATATAATGACTTTATAAAAAATGAGTTTTTATTTGTTATAAATTAATATTTATGTTTTAATTACACAAAACATATATTTTAATTTTTCATAAATTAGTTATTCTTATTTATACCAACAATTTGACTTCTTGTTTATAATGATCAAATTTAAATGATTATAAATCCATATTAGATAAATTTTTATTTAAAGATAGTGTAACATGTTATGAAATATGAAAACTAAAAAAATACTTTTTTTAGAAGTAAATATAATATCATGGTGTGTTAAATTATAACCACAAAAAAAAATTCCACCAAATGATTCTTTAAATCTAATACTGACAATATATAATCTCAATTTTATAAAATACTTTAGTTGCTCAGTTGCATTTTAAAATTTTAGATTTCTCCAAATAGAATTAAAAATGGTATTTTAAATATTCCATAGAAAATTATAAAAATGTTCTATGATCTATTATAATTTTTATTAGATTATCAATCATGATGAAATTGTAAAAACTCTGTGGAACGTAAAAATAAAGGATCAAATATGTATTCTACATGAATGATATATATAATAGATCATGAATAAGATAGTGGTTCAGTGGGTGGATCAAGTGATAAGATACCCTCCCTTATAGATCATGAATATTAATTTGACCAATACACCTAGTCCTAAACATTTCATTCCTAATAAATTTTGTTAAATTATCCATAGATAATTTCATTAGATTATAATCACCCCCACATTGATGTCTATAAGTCAAAAATAATTTACAACAAAATAATTTTTTGACTCATACGAGGCTTGATGTTATATAAAACTAATTAATAATATTCTTCTATATTCTCATCTATATAAGGAATAAATTTATTTATTCTGATAAAGCATCACAGAATAATGGATTTCAATACATCTTTCTTTAGAGGGTTTTATAATGATCCATAAATATTATATAAATAAATTTATTTTAATATGAAAATTTGATAAGAGGATGGTGTTCGTAATAAACACATCTGAAATCTAGAGAACATAAACTCGGAATATACCATGATGTAAGAATTATATGCTCTTTATAACAATCTATATGCAAATTCTATTTTTTACTAGAACAGATCATTATATAAAGATACAGTATAAGACATAACCAAAACATCTATGTCAACCACAAATCATGATTTGATTCAATAAGAGGTGGTAATCCCATCACCCATTCTTATTTATTAATTTATATTTTTTTAGATGTTAGAGATATGTGTCTTCTCTATCAATTATTATGTTAGAATTCTTCATATGTTGATTTAATATAACCTGTATAAAATTATAAACTTTAAATCTATTGGTGATTCTGATGATGAATTCCACGTTGACTTTTTCCCATTTCCAATAATTTATGGGAAATGGTTGTCACATCCCATGTAACATCATTCTCATTACATTAACTTATTGACTAACAAAATTATGAAACAAATTTTTTTTAATGTTATACTTAATGTGTTATAACAGAAAATACTCATTAATATCTGTATACATCATTATTTTTCCCTGGTGAAGAGAGAAAAAAGTGCTATTAACATCATCCAATATCTCCTTCTTCAGTTCTTGTATTAATGATATAAATAGTTGGTATTATGGTATTTTAATTCCATAACCATAATGGTTGAACTATATAAAATTTATCACCTTATTTTAACACTCTATGTCTTTATTCCACATCTATTTAATCTTTCCATGGATAGAATGATTGAATATATTTAACAAAAAATACATTTTCTCCCATTTTTTCAATATCTTCACTTACATCATTTGAATATCAAAAAAATATTCTATATTTCTTGATCATCATAAAATATATTATAGAAAGATTATTTTGACACATATCATCGACCACTTTATTCCCCATCATAGGGAGGTAATTTATCAATAAGTTATATACATTAATCAATGTCTATGGTTTTCATGAAAATATTAAACTCTTTCTTGGTGAATATACAACATAAACTAACATTTATAATTAATATATATATCACATATTTCATTGTAATCATAATGAATAACTATATTTATTAAAATAATATTCATATTGTTGAAAAAAATGAGACAAATAATTTTTCATTTGAACCATCAACTAGATTATGGAATAATTAATCAATATAACATTCAACATGATGAAACATACCTGGAAATTATTTAACACATCCTTATTGATCCATAGACTAGCTCGGTTGTTGGGTAGTGTTACAATTGGTTCACTAACTTACCATCTATAGTAGAACATTATGTTTTCACCATAATCATCTATCCAAGTGAGGGTTACTCTTATTTGAGTTAAATGGGTAGTATATTATATTTTAATTCATAAAAATAAAAAATTTAATAATAATATCCATCCAAACAATGTTAACAATAGAACAGAATCATGGAAGTTAATTTGGGTCAATTTTTAAAAACATTCTTATTTGATGTATCCACTAATTTATCTTCATGTCAGATTATATAAACCAAAATTATAATGCTCATATCCCAAATTAACACTTGATAAATTTTTATTATAGGTTCTTATTCCTTAGTGTATTCATTATAATATTTATGTTAGTTTCATGTACTTCATTCCTCATCAAATAAATAATATTAATACATTAAAATTACTCCAGAAAAATATCATGGTATTATCTAAAAAATCTATTCATTAAATAATTTATGATATTTTGGGAATTATTATGATGAAATGTATTATCTATAAATTCATTTTATTAATTCTTTATATGGAATGTTTTGTTGGGTATTTCATAAAGTTTTTTCATCAAATAATAGAATCCAAATTAAAGATCAATATTTTAAAAATATTTTGATCCATGTAATTGATCAAAAAAACATCAATATGGGTAATAATATACTTATTCTTGATTGTGATATTGTTTAGCACAAAATAATTAACATAGAAACACATTGATCAATCTTTCATCAAAAAAATATTACACACATCATAGGGATTTAATTTTTCGAATGATTCCCTTATTATGATTTTAATATAATTCAATAACAAATTACTAGAATATTATAGGGGCCATTCAATATAGGTTAAATGAATTATTTATCTATGCATGAGTTCTATTAAAAACAAAACATCGGGACATAAAAGATGACATAGAAACTCTTATAGAGTGAAATCATGATATTTCTATAAAATTATAATGTCATATATTTTTAGATTCCCACCATGAATTTAAGATATGTACACATTTTTATTAAAATTAAAACCCAAAAATGGATTGATTTTCTATTATAATTTCATATTTATTACCACAATGATCGAATAATGTTGTCTAGTTTTGAAATATGTAAATTAGTTTTATTAATTTTTAATTTTATGTGGTCTTTAATTAAATAATTGAAATCCATTCACAATTAAAAATCAAATTGAACTGTATAAATTTCAATGAGATTTAAAGTGAGCACATTCCCATCACTATTTTTAAAAAAAGAATCAGATAATTGATATGTGATCGTAATACCGTTCTATGTTTTCCCTTATAATTCAATATCATATCTATGAATATAAAAATTAACACTTTTATATACATATAATGATATTGAATATTTCATAATACCAATCTTTAATATGGTTATTCATTATTTGGGAAAACTTATTTCGAACTCAATTTCATCATCCCACATTAAATCTGCTACAACATCCAAAATAATTATCATTACCATTAAACAACATTAATACATCTGGAAAATCATAAAATAAAATTCAAGGGATGTTGAAATCATTATGAGATATGATACCAATGGTTTATCCGAGGACATATATGCTCATTATCATTTCAAATATTTCTCAATGGTTTATAAATACAATTTTTGGGTAACCTATGAATATCCCTCATGAGGGTATATCCAAGTATAAATACTTAGACCTACTCATAGGGTAGTAATGATGATTAATTTAATAGTTAATATTCAAATTTTAGAGAAATAACCCATAGATGAATCTAAATGTTTTTCGAATAAACTTTTTATTATAGTACCATGGATTGATTTTTAAGAAACACACACAAAATTATTTAAAATTAAATAGGGTATCCGTCAACAAACAACCATATCATAATGGTTTTCACTAATGATTCATCATCTGACTATCAAATGAAAACTAAACATTTCTCTAAAACTAACTATAGTGACTTAAACATTATATATATAATGAATAATATTTTTATAATGAATATAAAATACATGTAATTATTATTCTTGTTGGAATAGTAATGGTTTTGTTCCATTTGAATGATTGATACACAAACAATTGGAATATATAAAATATTTATATTATCTCCCACTAAGGACTTCCCAACTAATACCATTCAAAAAAAATTCATAACTAAAATCATTATTCATATCCATGGGACAAAGAAACACAAAAAAGATAAGCACATATTCTTGGAAAGGACTAAATATGAGATATCAATCAATGAACATATGAAACATTGAGAAAAGCATAACAATATTAGAAAAAGATCATGAATTATAATAATCCTAAAAAATTAGTCACACACCCTTAATCATGAATCATAGAATTTTGTTTTTTAATTTAAAGCACTTAATAATTAAGATTATGAAATCAACAATAATCATTCATGATACATGAGAACATATCATAAGCATAAGTTATATGTTTCTATAATTAATTAAGAATATAAAAACATTCCCCAATAGAATGTTTATTGGAAAGACAATAATAGTGGATTTGGTTCACTTCACATTTCATCATTTCATTAAACATTGTTCAATGTGGACTCAATCATACTAGAACTTTTCCTTATCAAAATTGGGTTTACACCCCATCTATGTACTAATAATCTCATTAGATATCCATCAACAGTAAATGCCTTGGAGGGATATAAAATTTCAAACTGACTAGACTTATAATTAAAACATTACAAAAGTCTCCCAGAAGATCCCAAAACATTCATCGTATCATAACATAAGGATGAGAATCATGTTAAAAAAATTATCACTTCAATATTGAAATATTGATAAAAATTAATTGGGATTCAAAATAATCACCTCATCATAATAATAATTTATCAAATCAAAAAATTATGATGTCATAATTTTATCATATCCATTATAAGTAAAAATATCATGAGAAGATGATACTGTTATAGAAAAATACATTTTAGAGATCACTAAAATAGTTCATGAGTGAAGTAACTATTTCATTTCTAAATAACTTATATAAAATTTAAACGTTTCAATAAAATTGAGGAAAAATTTTATTTCAAAAGAACTATTGATTATTATAACAAAGACATTAAAAAACTGATCCATAATGATTATAGGATATTTAGTTCATTCCATGTAAATTAAAATACTGTTTCTTTTGACTTATCTAGTAAAATTTCAATAGAACCATATTTAGAAAAAAAAGTATTTTCATTTAATATTTATTTTGAATACAATATGTAAAAATTACTTGAAAAGTTATATATAGATTTTTAAAAACATTAATTATAATATTTAAAGGAAAACATGGAAATGAATATAAATATTAATGAAAAATTTATTAAACAATTATATTTTTACAAAAAAAAAATTATTTCAGGATCATTAGTATATAAAGAGTTGAGAATGAATTGAAAATATAATCTCTATAAAAATTAGTAAAATTAATTAATAAATAATATATCAGAAATAATCAACATATAATTCCATTGTTAAAAATTTAAGTGTAAATAATCCCTGAAAAAATTAGATTATAATGTAAAACACTTACCATTGTGGTATCGTTTGAACCATACCATCCATAAATGAAATAACTTATAATTTAACACAAAATACCATTAACATAATGATATTCATGAAATAAAATATAAATGGGGAATTATATAAACAATAAGATAATAAAAATAAATTAATTTGTAATATGTCCAAAAAAATAGAAGTTAGATGAGAACCTATTACCACAAATTTGAAATTAATTATATGTAATTTAATAACTGGTATAATAAATATAAAATTATTAAATTTCATTAATAGTAGTATTTTAATACTTATAATATAATTTTTAACAACCTATTAAATTTTAATAAATGATTTGTAATAATATCTTATGAAAATCGAGGATCCTAAATGTTATCTTTTTTTCATGGATTTCATGTTTGGACATTAAAGTCCACATACATGGATAATGGTTTCATGTTTTCTAAAATTATAACATTAGTATAAATATAATATATATTCATCATAATAATTTATAGATATATCCATAAAATGTAGAGAAATGGAAAATAATCACACCATTCATGGAGATGGTAGTATGTACATATAAAAGAATGATGTTATCATTTACTAAAAGGCTTAATGATAAAAATATAAGTAATATTACATTAATAAAAAACAAAATTTTATCATAAATTTAATATATAATCATTAAAAACTACATAATATACAATAATCGTTGACTAATATAGGTCATGCATTTTATACCTACATGGAGACAATAATTCATACATAGGCAAGATGAATGTATTAATTTCCCATATGATGGATATTAGGGATTATAATGGAGGTTAAATAATAAAAATATAATTTAAATATTCAAAGGACACATAATTTATTAATTTTTATCATCTCCAAATTGTAAATAGAGTAATAATAAAAGAAATTAGTTAAAAGAGGACATGTATGACATTTTTCTCTTCTTCAGATACCTCCTTAGATCCCCTTTTATAGACTATTAGAATAAAATTTTTGTTGGAACCAGGTTCTTCAAAGCATGATTTGGTGTATGGTTTGTGTTTGTTGTCAATCCTCAGTGGAAGTTCAGGGTGTGAACCAACAAAGCGATCATACCGTTCAGGAAGAAAACAGTAGTGAAGGTGGCGCTGTTTCCCAGTGTTTGCCAAATTTTTGGGCCTGAAAATCCGTAAATAAAGTAAAGTGTTTTTGGCAAAGATACTTGCGCGCCGAGCTCTTGGAGGATGAAAGACTTGCGCGCCATATGTTTTTGAGGATCAGAACATGACAATTTGGCTAAGTAAAGAAGGTCGCGCAAGTGTTGGTTGGGTCGCGCAAGTAACTTGCACGACAGAGGATCTGGAGACAGGACTTGCGCGCCGTCTAGGGACTTGTGCACCGCCGCGCAGGGGGTCCAGTTTGCCTATAAATACTGGACCACCCCTCCTCATTTACGACGGAGTTCAAGGCCGAGAGATTGTTCGAGCTCTCGTCGCGCAGGTGGTTGAGTCGCGCAGGTGGTTGTTTTGTCGCGCAAGTAGAGCTTGTGCGCCGGTGTTTGGCTGTTCTCCCAAGGCAGTTTGGAAGAGAAAGGAAGTGGATCGCGCAAGTATTTAGTTCAAGAAGGCAGTGTCACGCAGGTGCTTCAGTGACACTTGCGTGCCATATTAGTCTTGCGCGCCTGCGACATGCGCGCCGCCGGGAGGCTTGCGCGCCGGGCTTGAAAAGGAGACCTAGACACTATTGAAGCACGCCTGCCTTGCTGGAGCTGCACGAAAGCCGATAAACTACTCGGTTCATTCGAGGAAAAGTGTTATTCTTCTTCTGGTGAGAATCAGACTTCAATAGAGCATCTACATTCAACAAAGGATGCACTCTTATGCAAATGAAGAAGAGACCTACACGTCTATAAACTGAGTGGGACTTCACCAACGGCAGTGAGCCAGGGGGAGTCAACGGGAGTGACCCGAGGGACGCAGTGAGTTATCCCTGAACTATTGTAAAGGCAGTGAGCCTGGGACAGAGTGTCTGTACCCGGACTTTTGTATCCGCAGCTAGTGAATCATAGTGGATTTAGGTACGACCGGAAACCTGTCGGCGTATGCTCCTTGGACGTAGCCCTTAGTGGTGAACCAAGTAAAAATGAATGTGTCTTCTGTGTGCATGTGAATGTTTTCATTTTGATCGTAATCATCATACAGGTTCAACAAGTTCCTACCAACGTGGGAACAAGATCCAACAAATTAAAAGAAAAAGTGGTCACCCTGATTCACCCCTCCCCTCTCAGGGTGTCTCGAGGTCCTTCAAGTGGTATCAGAGCTAGGTTGTTGCCGTTGAATCTGACCTTCTTCGTCATGGAAAACGCGATCAATGTCAGGGGAGTCCCTCACTTCGATGGAAGAAATTTCCAGATCTGGAAGAACAGAATGAGATCTCATCTAAGATCTCTTGGAATGGAAGTTCTTTTTTCTACTGTGCAAGGAATACATGTCACTGATCCAACAGGTCTGGCTATGACTGAAACAGACAGGAAACTTCTTGATGCAGATGCGAAAGCACAGAATGCTCTCACTGCTGCCCTTTCTGATCAGATTTACCTGAAGGTGATGAATTTCACCTCCGCAAAATCTATGTGGGATAAACTTGAGAATATTTATGAAGGTGATTGCAAAGTGAAGGAGGAAAAACTACAAGTGCTACACAATCGGTTTGATGATCTGAAGATGCATCCAGACGAGAATGCAGACTCTTTCGTCAATCGAATTACTGAAGTGGTTGGAGCAATTCGGGGTCTAGGCGAAGAAATCAAAGACATTGATATTGTAAAGAAAATATTAAGAAGACTTCCACCTCTGTATAATGCGAAGGTGTCAGCTCTTGAGGAAAGAGATCTTTCCAAACTTTCTCTAGATGACTTACTGAGCAGTTTGGTAGCATATGAAATGAGAGTCAAACCAGAAGATGCTACGACTAGGGTGAGCAAGGAAATGGCATTCAAGGCCATGGATAAATTTAAAATCTCAAAGGATAGTAGCAGTGATGATGACGAAGAGAAAAATATTCTTTCTCTCATTGCAAAGAAGTTCCAGAAGGGGAAAGGTAAATTCAAAGGGAAGTTACCTCTCGCATGCTTCCGTTGTGGAAAAGTTGGGCATATTGCCTCTCAGTGCTTGAAGAATATCAATGATGATGACAGTGAAGATGAAAACTTCAAGAATCCTCAAAGAAGGTTCTTCAAAAAGGGAGACTTCAAATCTGGTAAGAAAATGCAAAGGAAGCGTTTTGTCTGTGAAGAGGAAGAAGATGACAATGAATTCTGTGATGAAGAAGAACCAGAATTCAAAACTGGGAACCATGCTTCTATGATGGCCACTGTTGAAAAGTCAGAAGATACTGATGGTGAAAAACAACTGAGAACTTGTGTAGATCCTGAGGTGCAACTTAAGGATGCAGTTAGTAAGATTAAGATTAAATGTAAGAGCTGCAATAAGTGGAAATCAATTGTAGAAGAATCAACTGAATATGTTGATCAACTTGAAGCTGAAATTGAACGACTGGAAGAATTTGTGAAGGTACAGTCTAAAATAATTGAAAGAAATAATGATTCAGTTGATCTGAAGCTGAGAATTGAAGAGCAAGCAAAGGTCATCAATGACCTCACATCCAGACTGGATGAAAAATCCAAGACTGTTGAGGGTCTTGAGGTGGAAGTAGTTACTCTGAGGAGTAAAATGGAGACAGAATCAGTTCCAAAAGAATTGAGGAAGAAAATACAGTTCGGAAGATTCTCAGATGCAGAATTACTTGCAAGAGCCAAGTGTGGTTCAGATGGGGTTGGAAAAGTCTTGAGTGATCAATGACCTGCTAGCATGGGAAAGAGTGGAATTGGCTGTGAGGCTGAGTCATCAACTGCTGGAAGTGCAAAGATCCAAAAGAAAGATAAGATGAAAGTTGAACATGTTGAAATGTTACCTAGAGTGCTGAAAAAGGAACCCTCAATCCAAACTTAATGGAGACATTGACTATGAAGAACCTGGGTTTGCGGAAGAGATAGTTGAAAGGCCATCAGTTCTATATACTCAATCTAATGTCTCATGGAAGGAAAGGAGGAAGATTGAGAAATCAAACCTTGCAGAGGTAGCTCTCAAAGATACAAAGAACAACAGTACCTGGATTCTAGATAGCGGTTGCTCATCTCATATGACAGGTAATGCCAGTCTACTAACAAATATCATAAAGAATGTTGATGGTACAGTAAGATTTGGTAATGATGGGGCTCTGAAAATCAAAGGGAGTGGAAGTACCAAATTAGCTAATGGAGAACTAAAGAAGACTGAAGTCCTTTACGTAGATGGCCTACGTCATAATCTCCTCACCGTGAGTCAACTCTGTGACTCAGGACTTGTTGTTACTTTTAATCAGAAAGGCTGCACTATCAAGGGAAAAACTGGCAATTCTCTCATGAAGGGATGCAGAACAGAAGGAAACTTGTATCAGGTTGATAGTGAAGAGAATGTATGTTACATGACTGTTGAAGAAGAAAACAATCTGTGGCATCGGAGATTGTGACACATCAATCAACAAGACATGGAGAAAATATCAAAATTGAGAATTGTCATGGACATTCCCAACCTGAAGCGTGAGCGTGAAAAATCCTGTGATGCTTGTATTCGTGGGAAGTTGGTCTGCAGTTCATATCGGCCAAAGAAGAAAAAGGCATCTCACCTTCTTGATCTGATTCATACAGATGTTTGTGGTCCAATAAATGTTGCTGGAACTCATGGAGAAAGGTACTTTGTCCTTTTCATAGATGATTACAGTCGAATGGCATGTGTGATGGTCATTCACCGGAAACGACAGGTCCTTGACTGCATGAAAACATATCGGCGAATCGCCGAGAATGATACTGGACGAACAATCAAAGTGTTGCGATCTGACAATGGAGGAAAATACACGTCCATTGAATTTGAAAATTATCTGGAGAAGCATGGGATACAACATGAGGTAGCTGCTGTGAGAACTCCACAACAAAATGGAGTTGTTGAACGAAGGAATCGACAGGTGAACAACATGGCACGGACTATGCTGATTGAGAGTCGTATTCCACGACATTACTGGAAAGAGGCTGTTCAAGCTGCAGTGTACATTCAGAATCGAACAGGACTTTATATGGGTGAGACGAAGACACCATATGAATTGTGGCATGGAAGGAAGCCTTCTCTAAAATACTTTCGTGTTTTTGGAAGTAAGTGCTTCATCAGGAACAAAGAAGGAAATCAGGGGAAATATGGTGACAACGCAGATGAAGGAATCTTCCTCGGTTACTCAATGAACAGCAAAGCCTACAAATGTTTCAACAATCGTTTGGGAAGGATTGTGGAAAGCAATGATGTTAAGATAATTGAAGAGAAAACCACAAATGCTTCACGGACGTCATATGCTGATGTGATAGAAAGTCATGAAGAATGTGGACATGAAGAAACTACAAATGCAGAAATAGAGGAAGCTGTTCAAAACACTCATCAATCACATAATGATGTTGACTCAGAAGAAGAATCTGAAGAAGAAACTATGGCTGAAGAGAATACTACTGAACCTCGCAGGAGAAATCGAAGAGATGAGATTGATCCATCCAACATAATTGGGGATAGGAGTGCACCCACACAAACCAGAAGGATGAGGAATACCACGCAATCTGCATTTCTATCAGTTGTAGAGCCATCCTCATTCGAAGAAGCTGCAAAAGATGAATCTTGGGTGAAAGCCATGAATGATGAATTAGATCAGATTGATAAGAATCAGACATGGGATCCTGTCCAGAGACCTGAAGGTCACAATGTGATTGGTACCAAATGGATTTTCAAAAATAAGTTTGATGAGCATGGAAGTGTTATCAGAAACAAGGCACGACTGGTATGTAAAGGATACTCCCAGATTGAAGGTATTGATGTTGAAGAAACCTTTTCTCCAGTTCCTAGACTGGAATCAATCAGGCTTTTCCTTGCCATGGCACTCCAAAGAGGATATAAAGTATATCAAATGGATGTTAAGACAGCATTCTTGAATGGTGTACTCGAAGAAGAAGTCTACATTGAACAACCGGTGGGGTTTGTCTTGGGTACCGATGAAACAAAGGTCTGCAAACTAAAGAAAGCTCTATATGGTTTGAAGCAGGCACCACGGGCATGGTACTCACGGCTAGATTCATATCTCAAGAAGTTGGAATTCAAAAGAGGAGGAGTTGATCACAATCTCTATGTGAAGAATTCTCCAAAAGATCAGTTCATGGTTCTTGTCTACGTTGATGATATCATTTTTGGTGGCAGCAGGCCGAAATCAGTGGATGAATTTGCCAACCACATGAAATCAGAATTTGAAATGTCTATGATTGGGGAGCTCACATATTTCTTGGGGTTGCAAGTAATTCAAAAGGAGGAATACACTTTCATTTCTCAGGAAAAATATGCAAGAGAGTTGCTGAAGAAGTTCAATATGCAAGACTCCAAACCAATGTCAACTCCGATTCCTGTTGGAACTAAACTTGGAAAGCATGAGGATGGAAACTCTGTTGATCCCACCATGTACAGGAGGATCATTGGAAGCCTACTGTATCTGACAGCAACAAGGCCAGATATTGTCTTTGCAACATGCCTTGCGGCCCGCTTTCGGAGTAATCCAAAGGAGGAACATATGTCAGCAGTAAAAAGAATCATGAGGTATATTCAAGGCACACATAACTTCGGGTTATTTTTTGCTGCAGGCAGGGACAGTGAATTATCAGCGTTTTATGATGCTGACTGGGCTGGGGATGTAGTAGACAGAAAGTCCACTAGTGGTGGAGCTTTCTATATTGGGCATAAATGTGTTGGCTGGTTGAGCAAGAAGCAGGAAAGTACTTCTCTTAGTACTGCTGAAGCTGAATATATCTCCGCCACAAAAGCATACACTCAACTTCTTTGGATGAAGCAGCAGCTAACAGATATTGGTGATAAGGTGCAGCAACCAATGGTGATTTATTGTGATAACAAAAGTGCAATTGATCTTACGAAGAATCCGGTTCAGCATTCTCGTACAAAACATATTGAAATACAGTATCATTTTATCAAAGAAAAGGTTGAACAAGGCGTGATTAAAATGGATCATGTTGGAACTAATGAGCAAGTGGCTGATATCCTAACCAAGCCATTGTCCGCGGCTGTGTTCGAGAAGCATCGGTTGAACCTCAGTGTTCGACCACCTCCTACTGCATAAGGAGGCTCCGGAAGTCCCCTCTCCCCGTTTTTTTTAACTGTTTTTATCTGTTTATGGCTGTGATGCAGGTTTATGGGGGAGATACTATCCAGGGGGAGTATGGCTTGAGCTGAACGTTGAACAAACTTTTCGGTCCTTGGTTTTATTGTCAATGGGGGAGAAAGGAATAAATTCAAGGCAAGAAATTCTTCTGTGATGAGAAGTGTAAGCTTGTGATGAGAAGTTTAATAAGGATAACATCGGGATGGAGATTTTCGTGTACGATTTCAACACACTAAGACCCAATTCAAGCTTTCTCTCTTGTAGTTTAATAAGGATAACATCGGGATGGAGATTTTCGTGTACGATTTCAACACACTAAGACCCAATTCAAGCTTTCTCTCTTGTTTTCTACACCGAGCATTGCTCACGTAGACTTAGAGTGTTAGCTGAGTTGATTCTTGCGTTTTGGATTTGCTCATGGTTGGAGATCTATTGAATTTATTCTGATTGCCAACAAACCCAAAGGGGGAGATTGTTGGAACCAGGTTCTTCAAAGAATGATTTGGTGTATGGTTTGTGTTTGTTGTCAATCCTCAGTGGAAGTTCAGGGTGTGAACCAACAAAGCGATCATACCATTCAGGAAGAAAACAGTAGTGAAGGTGGCGCTGTTTCCCAGTGTTTGCCAAATTTTTGGGCCTGAAAATCCGTAAATAAAGTAAAGTGTTTTTGGCAAAGATACTTGCGTGCCGAGCTCTTGGAGGATGAAAGACTTGCGCGCCATATGTTTTTGAGGATCAGAACATGACAATTTGGCTAAGTAAAGAAGGTCGCACAAGTGTTGGTTGGGTCGCGCAAGTAACTTGCGCGACAGAGGATCTGGAGACAGGACTTGCGCGCCGTCTAGGGACTTGCGCGCCGCCGCGCAGGGGGTCCAGTTTTCCTATAAATACTGGACCACCCCTCCTCATTTACGACGGAGTTCAAGGCCGAGAGATTGTTCGAGCTCTCGTCGCGCAGGTGGTTGAGTCGCGCAGGTGGTTATTTTGTCGCGCAAGTAGAGCTTGCGCGCCGGTGTTTGGCTGTTCTCCCAAGGCAGTTTGGAAGAGAAAGGAAGTGGATCGCGCAAGTATTTAGTTCAAGAAGGCAGTGTCGCGCAGGTGCTTCAGTGACACTTGCGTGCCATTTTTGTCTTGCGCGCCTGCGACTTGCGTGCCGCCGGGAGACTTGCGCGCCGGGCTTGAAAAGGAGACCTAGACACTATTGAAGCACGCCTGCCTTGCTGGAGCTGCACGAAAGCCGATAAACTACTCGGTTCATTCGAGGAAAAGTGTTATTCTTCTTCTGGTGAGAATCGGACTTCAATAGAGCATCTACATTCAACAAAGGATGCACTCTTATGCAAATGAAGAAGAGACCTACACGTCTATAAACTGAGTGGGACTTCACCAACGGCAGTGAGCCAGGGGGAGTCAACGGGAGTGACCCGAGGGACGCAGTGAGTTATCCCTGAACTATTGTAAAGGCAGTGAGCCTGGGACAGAGTGTCTGTACCCGAACTTTTGTATCCGCAGCTAGTGAATCATAGTGGATTTAGGTACGACCGGCAACCTGTCGGCGTATGCTCCTTGGACGTAGCCCTTAGTGGTGAACCAAGTAAAAATGACTGTGTCTTCTGTGTGCATGTGAATGTTTTCATTTTGATCGTAATCATCATACAGGTTCAACAAGTTCCTACCAACGTGGGAACAAGATCCAACAAATTAAAAGAAAAAGTGGTCACCCTGATTCACCCCTCCCCTCTCAGGGTGTCTCGGGGTCCTTCAAGTGGTATCAGAGCCAGGTTGCTGGCGTTGAATCTGACCTTCTTCCTCATGGAAAACGCGATCAATGTTAGGGGAGTCCCTCACTTCGATGGAAGGAATTTCCAGATCTGGAAGAACATAATGAGATCTCATCTAAGATCTCTTGGAATGGAAGTTCTTTTTTCTACTATGCAAGGAATACATGTCACTGATCCAACAGGTCTGGCTATGACTGAAACAGACAGGAAACTTCTTGATGCAGATGCCAAAGCACAGAATGCTCTCACTGCTGCCCTTTCTGATCAGATTTACCTGAAGGTGATGAATTGCACCTCAGCAAAATCTATGTGGGATAAACTTGAGAATATTTATGAAGGTGATAGCAAAGTGAAGGAGGCAAAACTACAAGTGCTACACAATCGGTTTGATGATCTGAAGATGCATCCAGACGAGAATGCAGACTCTTTCGTCAATCGAATTACTGAAGTGGTTGGAGCAATTCGGGGTCTAGGCGAACAAATCAAAGACATTGATATTGTAAAGAAAATATTAAGAAGACTTACACCTCTGTATAATGCGATGGTGTCAGCTCTTGAGGAAAGAGATCTTTCCAAACTTTCTCTAGATGACTTACTGAGCAGTTTGGTAGCATATGAAATGAGAGTCAAACCAGAAGATGCTACGACTCGGGTGAGCAAGGAAATGGCATTCAAGGCCATGGATAAATTGAAAATCTCAAAGGATAGTAGCGGTGATGATGACGAAGAGAAAAATATTCTTTCTCTCATTGCAAAGAAGTTCCAGAAGGGGAAAGGGAAATTCAAAGGGAAGTTACCTCTCGCATGCTTCCGTTGTGGAAAAGTTGGGCATATTGCCTCTCAGTGCTTGAAGAATATCAATGATGATGACAGTGAAGATGAAAACTTCAAGAAGCCTCAAAGAAGGTTCTTCAAAAAGGGAGACTTCAAATCTGGTAAGAAAATGCAAAGGAAGAGTTTTGTCTGTGAAGAGGAAGAAGATGACAATGAATTCTGTGATGAAGAAGAACCAGAATTCAAAACTGGGAACCATGCTTCTATGATGGCCACTGTTGAAAAGTCAGAAGATACTGATGGTGAAAAACAACTGAGAACTTGTGTAGATCCTGAGGTGCAACTTAAGGATGCAGTTAGTAAGCTTAAGATTAAATGTAAGAGCTGCAATAAGTGGAAATCAATTGTAGAAGAATCAACTGAATATGTTGATCAACATGAAGCTGAAATTGAACGACTGGAAGAATTTGTGAAGGTACAGTCTAAAATAATTGAAAGCAATGATGATGCAGTTGATCTGAAGCTGAGAATTGAAGAGCAAGCAAAGGTCATCAATGACCTCACATCCAGACTGGATGAAAAATCCAAGACTGTTGAGGGTCTTGAGGTGGAATTAGTTACTCTGAGGAGTAAAATGGAGACAGAATCAGTTCCAAAAGAATCGAGGAAGAAAATACAGTTCGGAAGATTCTCAGATGCAGAATTACTTGCAAGAGCCAAGTGTGGTTCAGATGGGGTTGGAAAAGTCTTGAGTGATCAAAGACCTGCTTGCATGGGAAAGAGTGGAATTGGCTGTGAGGCTGAGTCATCAACTGCTGGAAGTGCAAAGATCCAAAAGAAAGATAAGATGAAAGTTGAACATGTTGAAATGTTACCTAGAGTGCTGAAAAAGGAACCCTCAATCCAAACTAAAAGGAGACCTCAAAATTATCCTCAAACTTTCAAAAATGGCAGACAGTCTTACTATTCTCCCAAGGAAGAAGCTAGAAGGAAAAATTCAGGTGAGAAGACATTTCTTCTCATGAAGTGTCAGTTCTGTGGCTATCTGGGCCATACCATGTCCTATTGTGAAGAGGCAAGAAGCTATCTGAATGGAGAAGATATAGATGCTCAACAAAGGAGAAAAATTTCATATCCTAATTCTTATAGAAGAAATAATTTCTATGGATATTGTTTTCATTGTTCTAACATTGGTCATAAGGCCATTAATTGTAGGCAGAGAAGGGACATTGACACCTCATACAGAAGTTCCAGACATGTCAAGTCTCGTCAGCAAGACGATGTTTCTCTTTCAAACAGGTTCTCACCTCTTAAAGAAGACTTTGACTATGAAGAACCTGGGTTTGCGGAAGAGATAGTTGAAAGGCCATCAGTTCTATATACTCAATCTAATGTCTCATGGAAGGAAAGGAGGAAGATTGAGAAATCAAACCTTGCAGAGGTAGCTCTCAAAGCTACAAAGAACAACAGTACCTGGATTCTAGATAGCGGTTGCTCATCTCATATGACAGGTAATGCCGGTCTACTAACAAATATCATAAAGAATGTTGATGGTAGAGTAAGATTTGGTAATGATGGGGCTCTGAAAATCAAAGGGAGCTGAAGTACCAAATTAGCTAATGGAGAACTAAAGAAGACTGAAGTCCTTTACGTTGATGGCCTACGTCATAATCTCCTTAGCGTGAGTCAACTCTGTGACTCAGGACTTGTTGTTACTTTTAATCAGAAAGGCTGCACTATCAAGGGAAAAACTGGCAATTCTCTCATGAAGGGATGCAGAACAGAAGGAAACTTGTATCAGGTTGATAGTGAAGAGAATGTATGTTACATGACTGTTGAAGAAGAAAACAATCTGTGGCATCGGAGATTGTGACACATCAATCAACAAGACATGGAGAAAATATCAAAATTGAGAATTGTCATGGACATTCCCAACCTGAAGCGTGAGCGTGAAAAATCCTGTGATGCTTGTATTCGTGGGAAGTTGGTCTGCAGTTCATATCGGCCAAAGAAGAAAAAGGCATCTCACCTTCTTGATCTGATTCATACTGATGTTTGTGGTCCAATAAATGTTGCTGGAACTCATGGAGAAAGGTACTTTGTCCTTTTCATAGATGATTACAGTCGAATGGCATGTGTGATGGTCATTCACCGGAAACGACAGGTCCTTGACTGCATGAAAACATATCGGCGAATCGCCGAGAATGATACTGGACGAACAATCAAAGTGTTGCGATCTGACAATGGAGGAGAATACACGTCCATTGAATTTGAAAATTATCTGGAGAAGCATGGGATACAACATGAGGTAGCTGCTGTGAGAACCCCACAACAAAATGGAGTTGTTGAACGAAGGAATCGACAGGTGAACAACATGGCACGAACTATGCTGATTGAGAGTCGTATTCCACGACATTACTGGAAAGAGGCTGTTCAAGCTGCAGTGTACATTCAGAATCGAACAGGACTTTATATGGGTGAGACGAAGACACCATATGAATTGTGGCATGGAAGGAAGCCTTCTCTAAAATACTTTCGTGTTTTTGGAAGTAAGTGCTTCATCAGGAACAAAGAAGGAAATCAGGGGAAATATGGTGACAACGCAGATGAAGGAATCTTCCTCGGTTACTCAATGAACAGCAAAGCCTACAAATGTTTCAACAATCGTTTGGGAAGGATTATGGAATGCAATGATGTTAAGATAATTGAAGAGAAAACCAAAAATGCTTCACGGACGTCATATGCTGATGTGATAGAAAGTCATGAAGAATGTGGACATGAAGAAACTACAAATGCAGAAATAGAGGAAGCTGTTCAAAACACTCATCAATCACATAATGATGTTGACTCAGAAGAAGAATCTGAAGAAGAAACTATGGCTGAAGAGAATACTACTGAACCTCGCAGGAGAAATCGAAGAGATGAGATTGATCCATCCAACATAATTGGGGATAGGAGTGCACCCACACAAACCAGAAGGATGAGGAATACCACGCAATCTGCATTTCTATCAGTTGTAGAGCCATCCTCATTCGAAGAAGCTGCAAAAGATGAATCTTGGGTGAAAGCCATGAATGATGAATTAGATCAGATTGATGAGAATCAGACATGGGATCTTGTCCAGAGACCTGAAGGTCACAATGTGATTGGTACCAAATGGATTTTCAAAAATAAGTTTGATGAGCATGAAAGTGTTATCAGAAACAAGGCACGACTGGTATGTAAAGGATACTCCCAGATTGAAGGTATTGATGTTGAAGAAACCTTTGCTCCAGTTCCTAGACTGGAATCAATCAGGCTTTTCCTTGCCATGGCACTCCAAAGAGGATATAAAGTATATCAAATGGATGTTAAGACAACATTCTTGAATGGTGTACTCGAAGAAGAAGTCTACATTGAACAACCGGTGGGGTTTGTCGTGGGTACCGATGAAACAAAGGTCTGCAAACTAAAGAAAGCTCTATATGGTTTGAAGCAGGCACCACGGGCATGATACTCACGGCTAGATTCATATCTCAAGAAGTTGGAATTCAAAAGAGGAGGAGTTGATCACAATCTCTATGTGAAGAATTCTCCAAAAGACCAGTTCATGGTTCTTGTCTACGTTGATGACATCATTTTTGGTGGCAGCAGGCAGAAATCAGTGGATGAATTTGCCAACCACATGAAATCAGAATTTGAAATGTCTATGATTGGGGAGCTCACATATTTCTTGGGGTTGCAAGTAATTCAAAAGGAGGAATACACTTTCATTTCTCAGGAAAAATATGCAAGAGAGTTGCTGAAGAAGTTCAATATGCAAGACTCCAAACCAATGTCAACTCCGATTCCTGTTGGAACTAAACTTGGAAAGCATGAGGATGGGAACTCTGTTGATCCCACCATGTACAGGAGGATCATTGGAAGCCTACTGTATCTGACAGCGACAAGGCCAGATATTGTCTTCGCAACATGCCTTGCGGCCCGCTTTCAGAGTAATCCAAAGGAGGAACATATGTCAGCAGTAAAAAGAATCATGAGGTATATTCAAGGCACACATAACTTCGGGTTATTTTTTGCTGCAGGCAGGGACAGTGAATTATCAGCGTTTTCTGATGCTGACTGGGCTGGGGATGTAGTAGACAGAAAGTCCACTAGTGGTGGAGCTTTCTATATTGGGCATAAATGTGTTGGCTGGTTGAGCAAGAAGCAAGAAAGTACTTCTCTTAGTACTGCTGAAGCTGAATATATCTCCGCCACAAAAGCATGCACTCAACTTCTTTGGATGAAGCAGCAGCTAACAGATATTGGTGATAAGGTGCAGCAACCAATGGTGATTTATTGTGATAACAAAAGTGCAATTGATCTTACGAAGAATTCGGTTCAGCATTCTCGTACAAAACATATTGAAATACGGTATCATTTTATCAAAGAAAAGGTTGAACAAGGCGTGATTAAAATGGATCGTGTTGGAACTAATGAGCAAGTGGCTGATATCCTAACCAAGCCATTGTCTGCGGCTGTGTTCGAGAAGCATCGGTTGAACCTCAGTGTTCGACCACCTCCTACTGCATAAGGAGGCTCCGGAAGTCCCCTCTCCCCGTTTTTTTTAACTGTTTTTATCTGTTTATTGCTGTGATGCAGGTTTATGGGGGAGATACTATCCAGGGGGAGTATGGCTTGAGCTGAACGTTGAACAAACATTACGGTCCTTGGTTATATTGTCAATGGGGGAGAAAGGAATAAATTCAAGGCAAGAAATTCTTCTGTGATGAGAAGTGTAAGCTTGTGATGAGAAGTTTAATAAGGATAACATCGGGATGGAGATTTTTGTGTACGATTTCAACACACTAAAACCCAATTCAAGCTTTCTCTCTTGTAGTTTAATAAGGATAACATCGGGATGGAGATTTTCGTGTACGATTTCAACACACTAAGACCCAATTCAAGCTTTCTCTCTTGTTTTCTACACCGAGCATTGCTCACGTAGACTTAGAGTGTTAGCTGAGTTGATTCTTGCGTTTTGGATTTGCTCATGGTTGGAGATCTATTGAATTTATTCTGATTGCCAACAAACCCAAAGGGGGAGATTGTTGGAACCATGTTCTTCAAAGAATGATTTGGTGTATGGTTTGTGTTTGTTGTCAATCCTCAGTGGAAGTTCAGGGTGTGAACCAACAAAGCGATCATACCGTTCAGGAAGAAAACAGTAGTGAAGGTGGCGCTGTTTCCCAGTGTTTGCCAAATTTTTGGGCCTGAAAATCCGTAAATAAAGTAAAGTGTTTTTGGCAAAGATACTTGCGCGCCGAGCTCTTGGAGGATGAAAGACTTGCGCGCCATATGTTTTTGAGGATCAGAACATGACAATTTGGCTAAGTAAAGAAGGTCGCGCAAGTGTTGGTTGGGTCGCGCAAGTAACTTTCACGACAGAGGATCTGGAGATAGGACTTGCGCGCCGTCTAGGGACTTGCGCACCGCCGCGCAGGGGGTCCAGTTTGCCTATAAATACTGGACCACCCCTCCTCATTTACGACGGAGTTCAAGGCCGAGAGATTGTTCGAGCTCTCGTCGCGCAGGTGGTTGAGTCGCGCAGGTGGTTATTTTGTCGCGCAAGTAGAGCTTGCGCGCCGGTGTTTGGCTGTTCTCCCAAGGCAGTTTGGAAGAGAAAGGAAGTGGATCGCGCAAGTATTTAGTTCAAGAAGGCAGTGTCGCGCAGGTGCTTCAGTGACACTTGCGTGCCATTTTAGTCTTGCGCGCCTGCGACTTGCGCGCCGCCGGGAGACTTGCGCGCCGGGCTTGAAAAGGAGACCTAGACACTATTGAAGCACGCCTTCCTTGCTGGAGCTGCACGAAAGCCGATAAACTACTCGGTTCATTCGAGGAAAAGTGTTATTCTTCTTCTGGTGAGAATCGGACTTCAATAGAGCATCTACATTCAACAAAGGATGCACTCTTATGCAAATGAAGAAGAGACCTACACGTCTATAAACTGAGTGGGACTTCACCAACGGCAGTGAGCCAGGGGGAGTCAACGGGAGTGACCCGAGGGACGCAGTGAGTTATCCCTGAACTATTGTAAAGGCAGTGAGCCTGGGACAGAGTGTCTGTACCCGGACTTTTGTATCCGCAGCTAGTGAATCATAGTGGATTTAGGTACGACCGGCAACCTGTCGGCGTATGCTCCTTGGACGTAGCCCTTAGTGGTGAACCAAGTAAAAATGATTGTGTCTTCTGTGTGCATGTGAATGTTTTCATTTTTATCGTAATCATCATACAGGTTCAACAAGTTCCTACCAACGTGGGAACAAGATCCAACAAATTAAAAGAAAAAGTGGTCACCCTGATTCACCCCTCCCCTCTCAGGGTGTCCCGGGGTCCTTCAATTTTAAGATAAAAAAAAATTCTTAAAATTTTATTGGATATATAGTAATATAATCGAGTAAGGTATTGTTGATATAATTCGATAAAATTTTTGTTGAAGAATGGGGAGGATATATGACTTTTTATATGTCAGGTCGGGTACACACCATTAAATATAAACATATTAAAATATAATTAAGTACATTTCTGGGAAATTGGTCTATAAGAAATTAAATTTTTAGAATATGGTGATAAGGTTCAAAATTACCCCATAAAATAAATATTAATACTAAATACTTAGAAAATATAACATTGATATGAATTAGGAAAACCTAATTTACCACTTTATTGTGGTGACCAATAATAATAATTTTTTCTTTTTATTTATGACAAAAATGATATTGACCTTATTACATAACATATATACTAATTATAGAAATTATGGAATCAATTGTACAAGATTATAATTCATTAATTAGGTGAAATTTATTTTAAAATAATATATTAAAATGTGAAAAAATAGTTTTCTAGAAAAAATTAATATTTTAAAACATGTTTTTATTATAAATATTTTCATAATAATAACAATAATTACATTAATTGAACTAAAAATAATAAATATAGACAAAATACAGTTTAAAAATAATTGAATAAGTGTTGTATTGAATATTTTTGAATAGAGATTATATTATTTTAAACATATATTTTTTTAACAAATAATCAAAAAAATTAATCTATTTTAAAAAAAAGATGAAATTTTTCCATATGATTGAATAAGAATTCTTTTTTAAAAATTTATATTTTTTTAATAAAATGAAATTGTATTATAAAAATTAATTATAATATCTTCACCTAAATTACAATAAAAATTATTTTATAAGAGAAAATATTTTTAATGCATAATATTAATTTATTGACAATATTTCAATTATTTAATATACATTAGAAAACAAATTAATTGTAATATTTCATTATAATTTTTTTCCCATAATATTGTTATTCATATTTATATCTCCGGTTCAATATCCTAGATAAAATGTCCACAGTTAAGAAATTTCAGGCACAATGTATATACTAGTTTGTTTAAACACAGTGATGTGTTTCTAGAATTCTATCAAAAACATCAGGATTATTTCAATGAATATATTTATATATATATAATTTGGAAGAAAAAATATAAATACAAATTATTTTATTTTTTTATCAAGAATTAATTAAAAAATTGTGATTTAAAAGATCATATTCCTTCACCTACTTTTAAAAAAAATAGATTTCGATAAAAAAATTATTAATCACTGGTTGTCATGGGGAATGAATCAATTATTATAAAACATTATAAATGAAACATATCAAGGAAATAATTTGTTAAGAAACATGTTCTCGATATTTTTATGATTTTTATCATGAACCCATAATAATAATATGTACAATAAGGTGTGAGTCCATGTGGATTTCAAGGAATTTAATAGTTCTCATAATGAAAATAGATGTCTAGGGATTAGAAAAAATTTGGAGTTTAAATAAAGAGATGAATGTCTAAAATAAATCATGATACATTGAATACATGATAATAATGTGAGAATATAATTAAAGAAAACATATTTATATGAAAACCTACATATTCAATCATTAAAATTAATATTATTAAACCATATTTATATTCTTTATGATTATTGTTATAAAAATATTCCTCATCATATAATCATAAAGATTATATAATATCATGTTTTCTAAAAAGAAAAACATTACCAATTATACCAATATCATTCAAATCCAACTCATACCAAGTTGTGTAACACTATAAATATTTTAATTTAGAAAATTTTATGTACAATACGTGTAATATATAATTTCAAAATTTTAATGGATTAGTGAATTTGTGATTTATTAATTGTTTTTCTATTAACTTATTTTCCAATACACTAATGACTAACATGAAAGATCAATATTATATATACGATATAAGTTTTAAGGGTTTTTGAAGTATTTATATCATTCAATTTCATATTGAAATTTCTTATTTTCAATCCCATGAAATATGTTATAGACTATTTAGTAATGTTAGGTTCCTGAACTATGACTCAAAATTTCTTCCCATTATTGAAATTTATTCAGTGTCATGTGTAAAGATTTTTCACCTGGTCTAATTAATTAATTTCTATCAAAATGGCCAAATTTTACTAAAAAATTAATGTTATAATTTGTATTAGTATATATAGTGTTTCGATAATAATAGAAAAATATTTTCTGATTTAGAAACATTGTGAAGATTTAAAATATTGTGCATAAATATGATAATATGATAAACATCCCTTCATATGTATTTGACAATAATCAAGGGAATAATTTTAAAAAATATTTATATATCTATTAAAAAATCAATAAAAATTCCAGTATTCCTTCGATGAGATACCTGACTCAAGAATGTTTATAAAAGTGTATGTGTTTTCCAATAAGGAATGAGAAATGTTAATATAATTTTAAATGATTTAATTATTGGATTCCAAAAACCATAAAATGCAACTCATAAGTATCAATGGGTAAAAATTTGATAACGAACTATGTTATCACACACCAACAAAATGGGTATTTTACATAGGGGAAACATTACATTCAATTAATATAACATAAAATATGGTTTTCATATGATCAAAACCAATTTTTATACATTCAGTTTGAAATATGTATTTATGAGTCATTCTGAAACAATAATATAAAATATTAAAATTTTGGTAAACATTATAGTTAACATGTTACAAAACATAAATTTAAAATTATAAAAAATAAAAACACTGAAAAATAAAATATTCTAAAAGGCAACTATATCACATTATATATTCACATGACTGTGCTTCAACAATTTCATTATTAGATATTTTATACTCCATTAAATTAATAGATGATAAAAAAATATGTGTATTATACATAATATTTCATATATGATCCTTTATTTTTCACAATAAATAATTTGTAATAAATTATTCTTCAATGATAATAAATAGATCGTAAAGGAGTACCATTATGCTTGTGATCTGGGTATCACTATATATAGTGATTATTTAACTCCGCTATATATTTATATACAAATAATATTATTATGTTGTTTAGTTGATGTATTTATGATTTATAATAAACACATGTAAAAAATTCAATTGAAAATAATATATAATAATGGTATTTTTCATGGAATATTTAAGAAATTAATTTAATGGAATCCATCAAAATGTCAAATGTGCATTCCGTAAAATTATTATATTTTCATGATATCAAATTATACAATATGTTCACCTATATATATTAAGAAATTTTATTAAAATAATGATATTAAAGAAAACCGGACACATTGTTATATTCTTAAATATTTTATAAAAACAAAAAATAAATTACATTGAATGATTATAACATTTATAATTTCATTATGAAATATTATTATTATTAATATCAATGAAATGAGTGATACATTTTACCAAAAAATATGTTTAAATTAAGAAAATTTATTTATTTAAAGAACAATGTAGGTGGAAATATTTGTGTTCATGTAATCCACGTTTAAAATCCCATAAACTAGACCATACAAAATAAGAGAAAACAAATTTGTGGTATTTATATTTTCATCGATTTTTCAACAATAAAACATCACTAATGTTTTTTTCTCTCCACCACATAGAAAATATATATTTTATAATGTTAAAAAAAATATTTCAGGGAATTTAAATGTTGGAGATAATAAATTAGACCCATTATTGGATATTCTTACATCGATGGTGGGTTGAGAATCTCATTGAGAAACCTATTAATTATCATCAAATAATTTGATATAATAACCGTAGAGAAATAAATGTACAGGTTATTATATTTTTTGAATTCCATAAAATAATATTAAGGTAGCCAAAAATTATATTATAATTATGCTGTATAGAATTAATATTCTAATTCTATAGTGTAGTCATTTTTCATATTTTAACCGTAAAATGATATCTCTTAAGAGATATTAGAATGAGATGGTATATAATTAGTAACATGATAACATGCATGGAATGATTTAAAAATTTATAATTCAGGGAACATCTCAATCACAAATTAATAATCCTTTCTAATAAAGTAAAAATTATATTCTGTATAACATATTAAGGGTCATTTTAAACTGGTTTTGATATGATTAGAGTGACAATTTATGGAGGGTTTTCATATTATGATTACAACACCCATATATTTGAAATGACATTCTACTAAACATAATTTTCCATTTAACTATGACTGGTTAAATTACCTATTTACATTTGAACAAGGGTAAGCTCTTATTATTATGAATAAAACGGCCCAAATTATATTCCCAATACATCAAAATTATTTAAAAAACAAATAATTTGAGGTTTTTATAATTTTTGGGTTACATGGTGATTGGAATTATAGGAAAATAAATTTCATTATTTGAAAAGATGTAATGATAATATTGGTATCTTTTATATTGGGTTATATCTAATGTTTTTTGTAATATTTTATAGTTGGTTATTATTTAATAATAATGGTTTATATAAATTTATATAAATTTTTATTTTTTTCATTGAGTGTATGAGATAAATCTACAATAGTATAAATAATTTTTTTTGAAAATATAATATATAAAATCTATTGAATGGAAAACATTTTAATATTTATGAAAGGGAAAAAATGAAAATAATACATGATTATAGTGATAAATGAATGATTGTTGAATTAAATTAAGGAAATTAAACTAAAAAAATATAAATGATTTCAATAAGTGACAAAGATGAAGGAATATAATCAAAATTGTCCCTAACAAGCATTATTAGTCTTATTTGGATTACAATGAAAATAATCTATTGGAAATATTATCTCAATGCATCAATTAAAAATAATATTTTATTATAAATTTTAGTTAAACCATATAAGTGATGACCCCTAATTTCGGTATATTTTCTTAAAATTTTATGAAATTATTTCGAGACCAAAGGCTTATAAGAAACATAACTATGAAGCCTGGTGATCTCGGAATAGAAATTTGACATTTTTTATGTTTGTTTAATTAAATGTTGAATAATGTTTTTTAACATCTAATCCACTGCACATATGAAATATTAGAGGGAACAGTTGAACTCAGAATATGGGGATTCACCTAGAAAGGACATGACTACGACCAGCAAGGGTTATAAATATATATTACTTTTCAGACATTTTGAAAAATAAAAAAATAATATAAAAAGATATTTTATTTTTCATTTTTCACCATTGATTGGTGAACGATAGTTCTAATGTGATGCAACATGGCACATTAATGTAAGCTCGTTAATGGCTCGTTTTTTCTAGAATAATAGATATGCGGTTTCATAAATGAAACGTCATAAGGACCCAATGTTGCAGCGTAACAGAAACATTGCGACATGTTTTCATATAATTAACTTGTTGGGGAAATCAATTGAGTGAATTTACTTTGTAGAAACTACTGATAAATTTTTATCCTACGATGAATGATGAACATCATAAGGATCACTATCAATGTTGAATATTTACGAAGAATGGGACCAAGAAGCAAGGAATGCCAACAGATCTGGAATACTCTTGAGAGCAGAGATTCATTGATGAATAGCGATTGAGGTTGGGGTTTATTTGTTTATTTTTTCACATTTTAATTCTTAAATTAAAGAAAATGGATCAACCCAAGAATTGGATGATCCGCAGACTATTTGTTCGTGCAAAAGGGCGATTTCTCATGGGGGTTCTATTCATTATTATCTTTTGTCTATAGAACATCATCCCCAAAACTTCCTCTATTGTAAAACACTATCAAGGAGGGAGGGGGACGTCATGAATAAGGATTGTGCCTCTCGGATCATGAAATATTCATTTAAAAGCATTAAAATTAGTTTCTAGTCAATTTTGAAGCCATCTTAGAGAAGAAGACGCCACACCGTGGCCAATGTTGCAGGTGGTGCAATGAATAGACCACCAGTACAGACTTAGTGGTCCACGGAAGAGCCCACTAGTGGCGGACCCTTGTGGAGACCATAACCAAGAGTCATTGAACCACTATGGCATTCCAGGAGGAGATTTCATTGGGGTTAGTGGCTAGTAGGATAGAAAAATCCCTTTGACAGCATCTGTGGAACAGCCTCTCGGCCGCGTCGATTGAGAGGCCCGCAACCACATATAACATATCTCAGGAAAAGGTCATCGAATGACTGCGTGCAAGGAGTTCAGTTAGCTGAATGCAGACATGTTGCTATCCACTGACCGTGACATGAAGTATCGACCCCACTAATGACTCGTTGGGCATGGGGAAGTCGGAAATGGATTCAATCGTGTCCTAACCATGAAAATAACAGATTTTATTCTTGTGGACTGGGTAGGCTAGTGGGTCAGACCCCCCCCCCCCCCCCCCCGTGCCTATGAAGTCGGACTAGACTGACATCCCAATGGACTGGACCAAGGATAAGATGGGTTCGGGTTGGGTTGGTGGAACTCAAGGTAGGTCAGGATGAATCAGTCTAACTGGGTGGACCATACACAAATATAACTGTCCCCTTTTTTGAAAAATAGCAAAATCAATAAAACCAGGTCTCAGTTTGATGAGCTATTTACAAAGTTGGAACCCTTGGGATGAGGTAGATATTTTGGAATACTTTATGGACAAGATCATGAATGGTGAAATTTTAGAAATGGAATGGGGATCGGTTCTCTTAAGATCAAGCGTGCAATGTGCGGAAGCCATGTGATTGGTTGAGCCCTAATGACCGCTAACGAGAGATCCTATGTGGATCAGATAATATGGCCATGGGTCAAGTGGCTTCAATGTGGCCCAGAAGGCCCAAGGTGGGGATCAGCTTATGTGTGACCCAGTAGACCAATGGTACGCGATAGGAGGAGGACTTCAGCATTACCATATGTGGGATGTAGCTTCTATGTGACCCGACATACCCAATGTGAGGAGCAGCTTCTATGTGACCCATCATACACACAGTACACATAATGGATGAGTTCCATAGAAGTCATAAGGATAGGTGGATGTGGATTTTTTGGGACCTAGTAGGCCCACTATACTTATTTAGGAGGTTTTCTCCAGTTCCCTATAGTGTTAGATGATGTTACTAATGGCCCTACTTCCCTACTCTAAAATATTCCATGTGTGAGCTATCTCAATTCAAAATCGTACAAGGTGATAATGATTTGGCAGTTTTTATGGATTTTTTGGTGGTATTTACATTTTTTTGGGTTCCCAGCAATGTATATTATTACCCACCCCTAAACGGGCTTAACCCACATGTTGTGTGCTTGGTGTAGAAGATCACCGCCATGACCGAAGACATTGTGTCATAGGACATGATGGTGACAACTGAGAACAAGTTGGTAGGGCATACTTCTACAGCTTCCAATAGCTACTCTGTACTTACCCATCATGTGGGGTTTTCAATGGATTCATATCCAGAGTTTCTTCTGTAATTTACTGTTTTCTAGTTAGTCTTTTGATGGGTTTTTATTCTAGATGATTTAAAATTCTATTTTACTTGTACTCAGTGTTTATTTATAGTGGTATGCTTATTTTAATTTCCCGTACATGGGAAGTGTTTGTGTGTGCATGTGTACATGTACTATGGAAATTTCCTCCTTTATTCATTTTTGACACCATCAGTTCTAGTCACCAACCTCATGCCTTCAATATGCGGTCTTTGGGTTTGTTAGGGAAGGAGCCCAGGGGGATGGATCATGAAAAAGTGGTATCATAGGTTCTTAGTTCTACCACAATTATTGAGATTCATTTGAGTTTTAATTGGTGAAAAAATGTTGAATTTTGTGAGTTTTAAATTCTTATTCAGGGAGTCTAGTGTTTGTGAGACGATGAACGTATCCATACACCAAGACCATGAATTTTATTTTTCATATCTATACATGAAAACATTGGTTGAATAAGTGTATTCTTATGCTTTTCATGAGTAAGAGTCATTTCACTAGGAATGATATTCTAATTGGGGTATGTCATAATCTGTATAATAATTCCTCTACACAGAAGGCCGCCTCAGATTATGATGTGTGACCCTGAGGACAGGATGCCTATTGATGATGAATCAATTAAGGGACCGATGCTAGTGATGGCCTCACTGATTTGTTCACTGGTGTTTCCAACACCCGTTGATTTGATGTTACTATCGTAATTACTTGTAGAGGATGATTAGAGGCTTATTGCGTTTCATGAGTTATAGAGATAGAGACATCCTTGGTTTAGGGGGGAAACAAATCCTTAGGTCACTGAGGACTGGCAGGATGTAGTGACGTGGGTCTTCCACATAGTGAGGACACCAATTGACCAGATTGCGATCATGGTTGCAAGCCTTCTATAGTGATAGGTTAAGATATGGTGGATCATGACCATCAAAACATTTGATGAGGCAACCTTCTCTTGGGTGGACTTCGAGTTGATTTTTTTGGAGGATTTATTCCCCAAGACCATGTTATTAGTGCACATACATGAGTTTTTTCACCTAAATCACTGTAGAATGTTAGTGGAGGATTACTGTGAGAGGTTTACAGACATCTCTTGCTACTCAACAAACTTGGTGAGGGACCCATTCTGTAGGGCCCAGACCATTGACTAGTGACAAATATAGGAGATCAGTGCATCCCTAGTGTCTCTCGGCATACCCACTTAGGCTGGAGTGATAGAGGTATCCCATCATGTGTGGAGTTTCTATGATGAGAGAGCCATGTAATCAAGAGCCACCAGAAAACACCAAGAAACAAAGTTGGGTTCATTTTTAAAAGGCTCAAATAGGTGAGGGAGTCCGCATGGAACCATTTTTTCATCACGTGTAGTGGACATAGATAGAAGGCTTGTGACTGCCTGATCCGTAGAATAGATGTACATAAGGCAGTCAAGGTACTTCCAAGATAGAGGCAGAGGATCCGGTGAGTATGTATATAGGGTGTAATACATGGTAGGGGAGTAGGATGAGTGGAAAGAGGTGCACGATGGTTTGAGGTACTACCTCCACCTCCCCCAGGTAGTCCACCATGGGCATAGGGAGCCCGCGAACAGAGGCAAGGTAAACTTTCTGGAGATGGAGGCCAATAATCACTGTGATCCAGAGATGATTATTGGTACAATCTATGTATTATCTACATAAGATGTAGTTCTTATAGAAATAGGATCCAATCCCTATTTCCTTGACACCAACCTCATTTCAGTCTCTATGATTTAGATGGAGTTGTTAGCTCGATAAAAATGATTAAAGACTCATACATGAGATGATTCGATGATTACACACAAGTTCTGGTAGTGTGATGATACTCTATTAGGCGAGATAATCATTTGGGATCTCCATGTTGTGACATTAATGCCATACAATGCCATCATGTGTATGGACTGGTTATCTATAGTCCCTATTGAGATCAACTATTTAGATGCAATATTTGGTGTGTGCATGATTATGGGACTAGGTATTACTTCACCGATGAGAATGAATCTTTTTCAGAACAGGAAATACATTCTCAGAGGAGGGTAACGTCGTTCACTTACCCGTTGGCTAGCCTCACCCTCAATGTGGTGGATGAGAGGAGTCAAAGAATTCATGTAGTGGTTGATGAGTTTGAGGATGTCATTCCAATGAATGTTCCAGGTATACCTCCGTACAAGGAGGTATACTTCGAGATCGACCAATACTATTGGAGGACACTGATATCCACATCGATATATCGGATGGATCCTCCTATGCTATGTGAATTGAGGGATAAACTAGAGGACTTGTATTAGAAGGGAATTGTAAGTCCCAACATTTCACCATGGGAAGCAGCTACTGTGGTTATCTAAGAAGGTAGAGAGGAGATTGAGGCTATGTGTGGAATTCCATAACCTGTAATAGGTGATCATGAAAAAAATATCCAATTCTGAGGATTGATAACCACTTTGATCAGCTGAACGAAGCACGTTGGTTCTCAAAGATAGACCTCAGATCAGGTTATCATTAGCTTCATGTATGGGTTGATGATGTACCATTGATATACATTAGCTACCAGTATGTACAATATGAGTTCTTTGTGATTACCTTTGTCATGACTAATTACCTAGAAGTGTTCATGGTACTTTGGAAAAAATCATTTAGCCTTACCTCAATCGATTCATGCTGGCCTTCATTGATGAAATGATGGTGTACTCAGTTTCAGAGGATGAGCATGCTAAACACTTTTTGATAGTCCTGGATACAATTTAGAGAATTATAATTAAGGTAATCTCTCTAAGTGCCAATCTGGATTTGGGATGTACACCATCTGGGGAATTCATCTCAAAGTATGAAGTTGTAGTAGATCCAGAGAAGATAAAGGCAGTGATGAATTGGGTTCCAGCAAGGTGTGTGATGGAGGTGTACAATTTCTTGTGGTTGGATGGATACTACCTGATGTTCATGAAATAATTTTCTAGATTAGAACCACCTTTACCAGCCATGACAAGGAAGGGACATCCCTTTGTGTCGATGGAGAAGTTCCATCAATGTTTCTAGGAGGATATGTAGAGACTAATGAGATCCATCATCTTGTGACTAGCTAAAGAAGGTGTTGGGTATGTAGTCTTCTACGATGCATCAGGAACAAGACTGGGTTGTGTCTTGATGTAGGAGTAAGATCTGATCGCCTACGGATGACAGTAGTTGAGGAATCATGTGTAAAACTACATGACCCATGAACTTGAGTTAGTAGTAGTTTTATTTTCCTTAAATATATGGAAGAACTAATTGATGGTTGAATGGTTTACCATCTACTCTAACCACAAGAGTATTGGTTATATCTTATCAGAAAAATACTTGAACTTGAGACAATGATTATGGCTAGAGTTCCTCTAGGACTATTACATTGAGATACTATATACAACTAGGAAGGGGAATCTGATGGGAGACGCACTCAATAAGATTACTGGTTTGAAGTTGCTGATTGACAAAACAGGGCAGCTAGCTGTAATGAATATATCATTCATGGTTGTCAATGGAAGAGCTTACATTATATAAATGACTATAACTCCCTCAATCTTACACCGAGTCTGGGAGGCACATCATATGGATCATGACTGCGAGGCCCAATGTGCTACGATATCCATGGTACATGGTCCTTATGGATTTTTATAGGTGGGGAGAATATCATGAATTTAAGAAGATTCAATATTGTACTAATGATGCTACGGGAGGATGTTTTGAGGGAGTTCCATACAACCCCTATGTAGGTACATCCTGGTGTGGAAAAGATGCACTAGGACCTCCGATGTTAGTATTGGTTTCAAGGTATAAATAAAACAGTGGTGGGGTTAATTTCATGATTCTTAATTTTTATGAATGTGATGCATGAGCATCAGGTCCCATAAAGATTTTCATACCCTATTGATGTAATAGAATTAATTTGGTATGGTATCTCCATGTACTTCATGATTGGTTTACCAGAAACCACCATGGTACATGAATCTATTTAGATTATCATTGACCGACTCACAAAGGTGGGTCACTTCCTATCTACCTTTTAGAATGGATATGTAGAGGGATTGGGGTGCCTCTACATCCAAGAGATAGTACAGCTACACATGCATCCTTTGAAGATCACCTCAGATTGTGAAAAACTCATTATATCCTGGTTTTTGAAGGTATTGCAGGAGGCATTCGAAACACTGCTATTTTGAGCACACCATTTCACCCCAAGAAATATAGTTAGATAGAGTAGACCATATAGACCATAAGTGACATAATTATTGCTTACATATATTATTTTCACTGACGTTGGGAGGACCACCTACCCATTTTGGATTTTTCATCCAACAATAGATATAACTCAAACATGGACATTGAAATGATTGAGGCCTTGTACATATGGCCATGCAGATCATCTCTATATTGGATAGACCCCGGGGAGATATTACTCATGGGTCTAAAGTTTGTATGGGATCCAAGAGAAGGTTAAGATCATGCAGGAGCATATTAGGGCTCCAAAGAGTAGGTAGAAATTGTATGCTGACAGAAGATGGAGACAATTGTAGTTCGAGGAAGGAGACCATGATTTATTTTGGGTAAAAATGCGGCGAGGATTACAGAGATTTGGATAGGGTGGCATGTAATCCATGAGGTTCATTAGATCTTTCAAGATCCTTATAAGTGTTTTTGAGGGGGTATACGACCTATCACTTCACACACAGATGCATCAGGTGGAAGATGTTTTCCACATTTCTCAACTGAGAAGGTACACACATGATCCATCACATGTCATTGATTTTTGTGAGCTGGACATTGTCTATGAGGAAACATTTTCCATGTTCCTAGTGGTGATATATGACCGATATGAGTGGGTCCTTCATGGATGGTATATTCCATAAGTTGATGTTAGGTAGTAGCTTTGGAATCTGTAAGAGAGGTCATGGGAGTAGGAGGCTCATATTCGTGCTCAATACCCCTATTATATTGATTATCCATTGTTTTGTATTTTGGGAATGTAAAGACCTAAGGTGAGGAGAATGTAATGTCCTAGAATTTCAAAATAAAATATATTAAATTATATTAATGTATTTCAAGAAAAGAGGCTATGACAATGTCAGATTATGAGGTCTGGTGAGCCTAAAATGTTATATTGACATTTTTTTGATTGTTTGGGTAAATGTGCAAGAATATTTTCCTAAAATTTAAACTGGTGATTGGATTGGAAGTATAAGGGAATCATTGAACATAGAATGCCCAGATTCCCCTTGAATGGACTGAACAACAACCAGAAAGCATCAGATGGATAAAGTTTTTTTAGATATTTTCGAATGTATTAAAATAAAAATGGGTATACTATTTTTATTTTCCCATTGTTGAGTGGTGGATGACATCATTGTGGTCCGGTGATTAGGCACATTAAAGGATGATTCATAATGGATCATTTTTTGCATAGTATGAGATATGTTGTCTCATATATGAAACAACCTAATTATGTGACGTCACAATGTAATAGAAACACTGAAACGTGTTTTCTATTAATTAATATATTGGGGAAATCTATTGGTGGAATTTTCTCTGAAAACCCTATGGAGAAATTCCTCTCCTTTGTTGAATGATGAACACTGGCAGGATCACTAGCAATGTCAATGCTCTATGATGAACAGTATTAGAATGCGAAAAATTCCAATGTATCCTGAATCCTCGAAGAGAGAATGCTTAAATGACAAACATCGATCAAGGTAGGGGTTTATTAGTTTTACATTCCCCCATTCATATTCTAAAAATGAAGAATATGGAAAAAACCAAGAATAGGATGATCCAAAAAAGGTTCATTCATGTAGGAGGGTGATGATTCCTGGGTTCTCATTTTAGGATTAACATTTTTTGATTTAATATCATCCCCAAATCCTCTCACTTTTTATATACTCTAATGTGTAGGAGTCGGGCCAACCCGAAAAAAGCTCAAACCCCTCTACTCATGCGTTCTTCATGGATGAGCATTCAGATTGGCAGTAAAGAAATTTCAAGGCCTTCTCAAGAAATGAGACTCCACATCGTGGCTGGAGGCACTTGAGGCACACGGAAAGGACCACTGGTGCGGACCCAGTTGTCTGTGAAAGATCCTGTAATGCGGTGGCAGCTGTAGGCATGAGGCAGTATACCATGAAGACACACTAGTAGGAGCCACCATCTTAGTCGGTGGCCGCTGTTAGAGACATAGCCCCACGACCGCGTCGGTTGAGTGGCCTAAAATCACATTCCACACATCATGGGAGAATGCGGTCGAATGACCCCATGCGAGGAGCTTGGCCAATCAGATTGGTTGGTCACATGGCGGTATGGAGTGGTCAGCTATTTGTGGTGGGAGATGTTGGAATTTCCCAGTGTGGGGAATCCGGTTGTAGCTTCCATTCGCATCGCTTCTAGGTGGGGAACAGGTCCACATTTGGTTATCCAGGGAGGCCAGTAGGCTGGACCTATTTACCAATGGACCAGACCCAGGCCGGGTCAGGTCAGGGATAAGTTTGTGGACCTGGGATGGGTCAGTGGACCTCGGGACAGGTCATGATGTGTTAGTATGGTTGTGTCAGACCAGACCCAGACCCCACCAACCCCTTTTTGGATAATGACAATATCATTCAAACCAGATTTTTGCATGATGAGAAATGTATAGCATTGTAACACACTTGACAAGGTGGATCTTTTTTAATAATTTATAGGGTATTCCATTGATGTTGAAATTGGATGATGGGATAGGGGAGTGGTTCTCACATGATTAAGTGTGCTATGTGCAGAAACCCTACAGATGGTTGAGACCTAATGTCTGTAGACTAGCGACATTATATGTATCAGATACTATGGCCCAGTTAGAAGTCGCTACTGTGTGACCCAGAATTCCCATGGTACTTAATAGGAGGAGTACCTTAGTATGACCATTGGTTGGAAGAAACCTATGTGTGACCCGACATGCCCATAGTTGGAAGAGGCTTCGTTGTAACCTATCATACCCATAATACTCATAATGAATGAGTACCACAATAATCCTATGGTTAGTGGGAAGAATCTTTTGGGTGACCTGACATGCCCACTGTAAGAGGAGGTCTCCAGGAGGAGATGGTGATCAATGATGTATCTAATGGTTCTACATTCCTACAATAGAATATACCTTGTGTGAGCTATAATTCTCCATCATCATGCTTAGTGATCATGATTTGTGGATTTTTTATGGATGTTTTCTTGATATTTAATTTTTGTTTTGGGGTCCCTAAAAAATATATAGTTACTCACCCCCACACGAACTTCACCTGAATGTGTTGTGTCTTCTGTAGATGACCGCCACCTTGAGAGAGGACTTGGTGGCCAAGGACCTAGTGGTTCCCAATGAGACCAGACAGGGCTGGGCATACTTTTATAGCTTTCAGCAGCTACTATGTACATACCCATCATGTGAATTTTCTAGCTGATGGCTATCATGACTTACTTTTGTACATTCATATCTTCTATCTATATTTTTTGGGTTTGTATTATGGATAATTTAACTTTTAGTTGGGCTTGTAATCAGTGGTTATTTATAGTCGACTTATTGTTTTACTTTTGTAGCCATGGGATGTGGTTGGGTGTGTGTGCATACATGTACTTACACAAATGACTCCCATTTTAAGGGTGACTCCTTCAGTGCTAGTTTCCAACCCCTAGCCTTCGAGACACGGGCATATGGTGTGCCACGACATGGGACCTAAGGGATATGTCATGATAATATAATTTTTTAATGTATTAATATTTTTAAATAACAATAATAAGGGAAATAAATGGGAGGAAAATTAATAAGAAAATAAATAACAAAATATATTAATTTCTATTCCTTGGTAATGATTCCAATATGGTGATCAAATTTTCATTATATTTAAAAAAATATATATACTTTATTAATAATTCTTTAATCATTTATAAAGACCGAGTTTTACTCAGTTAGATTCCAAAATTCAGTAATTAAAATAAATTTATAATCTATTATGTATTGTTAATTTTACATGATATAACATTTGGTATTGAGTAAATAACATAATTTGACATTTATTAACCTATTTCATTTATTTGAATCGTCTTGGTAAATCTTGAATTATCAATTTTTTCATTCATGGGACATCCCCCTCTAGGAACCTTTGATGGGATTTTAGAAAAGATGATAGTGACCCTGAAACGATTTCTCTAATAGGCCATTGGTTGGGGAATATCACTATGAGTATAATATATCATAATAAAAGGATTTACACTTTTAAAGACATGTCATATAATATAAACAACAGATCTAGTCCATTAAATATCGAATATATGCCAACAAATAATAAATGAAAATTTTATACAAGTTGAAGTGCCCCGATCAGTGTGAGTCACTGAGAGGGGGAGGGGTGAATCAGTGATCCCTTTTAATTTTTTACAAATTGATTCTTTTCAAATAAACCTCTATGACAAGTTAAATTATTGATCCACTCTTCTTATATCTCTTAGCCTTTCCTCTAATAATGTATTAAATGTAAAGGCATAAGACACAAGTATTTACAAGGTTCGGCAACAATGGCATACGTCCTTGCCATGTTGGTTAAATGCCCCAACATGGTTTCTCCATTATAATCTCTCACAATTAAAATGGTTGATACAGAGTCCCATTGTATCTCTCCTGGGTCCCACAAAAGGGTCTTTATACTGCTTCACATTGTGTTACTAGAGTCGCACTAGCCTACTCCAGAATCCCACTCAAGACTTCTTCTCCCTGAGTCTCACAGGGATCTGCTCCTGGCTCCTCGAATCCCACGCGTATCTCTTCTTCACTTTAACCAATTCAAGAGACTTCAATATCCCAGGATAACAACTTTTGGCCTTGCTCACTTCTTCTGATCACTTATGGTGAACATGACTCCTCTTCTTTTCTCAGGCATTATCTCCTTCTTCTAAGGATGACCTGGCCTCTGTCTTCAAGAATCTTGATTGGAAAATATTTTCTTTCACTTGGCAAGCCCACTCAATCTTCTTGGTCTTCTCAACTACTGAAAAATCTGGAAGATGATGTCTATAACTTTAGTCTAGCATTAGTCTCTCTTCAATTCAAATTTATGAACTGATTGCATGGCATTTAAACAATCTTCAAGAACCTTTGTTCTTGGACTTCTCAAGTGCACACACACTGATTCAACTTTGTTCAGGTGTTCACGTGCATGCATGCAAGAACGCACTCACCTTTTCTTCTTGGTGTGATAAACCCATAAAGGGTGTAATAACTTTTAGCACACACACCTTCCTTCATGGAATAATGTGCCTTATTGTTTTTCATGCACGCCAAAAGGTGTATTGTCTTTTAATGTGAATTCTCCTTCTCTCTTTCTACACACACTTAAATCATTTTCATATACACACATTAATGTATATTCTTATTTGGTGTGAGAGTGTATTATTCTTCTTCTATGTGTGTACACTTCACTTGTGCACACACAAAGTCTACGACCTTCTTCACTTGTTATGAACACACTTCCTTCATCACATTGCAAACACACACTAACAAGGTGTGATCTTTGTTGTGGCCTTCCTCCTCTTTTAGCACGCACTAAGGCTAGGGTGTGTTCTTCACTTCGCACACACACACAAGGTGTGTAATTTACATCACCCGAACCTCTTCATCAAAGGAGGGCGCGCAAAGCTGCGGCCAACCTCTCTTCAAAAACAGCGCAAGGGATAGATGTGGCTGGCGCACAGGTTGTGGGAGCTGTGGGTCACGCAGGGTGAAACCACTACGGGCGTACATGGTGCAAAAGCATCGGGCGTGCAAGGTGCAACAGCTGTGGGCATAGGGTGGGCGCTCAAGTGTGCTAGGCTCAAATTCTTCCTTCCATGAAAGGGGAGCACACAGGGTGCTCCCCTTCAATTATTTCGCTCAAGGGTTGCGCAAATGTGACCATGGAAGCCTCGGGTGGCTACGGGCTGCTCTGTCGTGCAAGTGGTGCACGGGGATACATCACAAGGCTCGGGAGCTTCGCGGGACATCAAAAGAATGATTAGAAAGCATTCTCGTGTTTCAGTATTCTCTTTTATAGACCGAGGACTGTGATCAAGTTCCATGAAAACCAGGTTTTGTATACCCGAGAACATCGACACATTGAAATAATTATACGCATAAAATATCTTCCACGAATCTCGTTTTTCTTCTCCGTTCAACGTTGGATCCTTTTTCACCACCCTCCTTCATGTGAATGCGTCTTTGAACACATGCATGACTTCCTTTATGAACGATCAATGCAAACCATGAATCCTTGTGGCCTCGGCAACTCCGTTTTCCTAGGCCGAGTACAAATGCTTCATTTCGTCGCATGCATGCAAATTTTAGGAGTCCATCTTTTTGATCATGATACATAGCTTCATTACGTATAACTAGAAGTGGTTTTCGATCACCCAAATATCCATATTATAGAGATAAATTTAGAGGTTTTATCTATAGTTAAGGTGACTTCAAAATCACGGAAAATTTTTTTGCACCTCCGCTCACTCCAAAATGGTTGGGACAACTGTGTAACTATAGTAGTGATCGCACTGGCCTTCGATAAATTAATACTCCACGGGTGGATCTTGGATATCTATGAAGAGTGGTTTATCAATGATAAAATAACTTACCAAACAATATTCCATGTAGATTAATTGCACGATCATTTTTTAGCATATAGTAGTCCTCATGTTCATGTATTGAGTCTTACATGACAGCCTTGAGGACATTGTAGGAGACTCATTCTTCAATGACTATAAAGACTAGTTCGTAACAGTGGAAATCGATCAATGCCTTTCCAATGGACATGAATTATCTTCCCAGATTGAAAGGTTCCTCTTTTTCATCCACAGTGTCAATAATGAAGATGACGGAAGGGAGAATTAACCTTCCTACCCTCACCGACACATCCTTGAGGAACCCCTTTGGTTATTTGATGGACCGATATGCTATCTAGAGGGCCACTCGGGTGGGATTGAAATCATTGAGCCCAATAATAATGAAGACTTCGAAGGTCATCATGTTGACACTGGATCCTATGTCACATAGAAATTTTACAAACTCATAGGTTTTAGTGTTTTATGATATAGTGAAGATGTCAGGATCATGGAGTTTTGGTGGAAGAGAGTGTTGCACCACTACTAAGGATTCCTTATTCAATGAAATGGTTGTTAGATCCTCCAAATTTCTTATCGTTGAGAGAATCTCCTTCATGAAATTTTGGTAGTTTGGCATTTGTGGTAAATATTCTTCTAAAGGGATATTTATGTGTATATTTCTATGTACCTCTATGATTTTACGACACTAGTGATCCAGCTTCCTTTTCTTTTTCCTCTCTAGAAATGGTAATCCAGGCTCTAATGGCTTTAAAACCACATTTCCCTTAGCATGTGAGGCCTCCATCTGTTTTTATGGTTCTTTTAATGATCAGGGGACCTTCGTTGTGGGTTCTTCCGTGATGGTTGATCTATATTTTTCACCTCATCTTCACTTGTAGTTTCCATATAAGGTAGCTCATTCCCACAACATAATGTGACTAAATGGGACTCTTCTCACGGATTCATCTCGGTGTTACCCGGTTGTGTATCAGGTTGTCTCATTGGGAGCAGATTGAAAGTTGTGAAATTTAATTTTCCAGGATTCTAAGGGAATATTCAGGTTTTTTAAATTTTTTTCGAGCAGTTGTAATCAATTTTGTCTGCATTAATTCATGTTTTGATGGGGGTTCTGGCTATGTTTGGGGTGTAGCTGGTGGTGATAGTGGCTGCCTTGGTGGTTGCGTGGGAGGGTTTTGGAACCCTATCTACTGGTATGTCCCATAGTTTTTGTGTGTTGTATATGTGTTCTGGTAATCCTAATGACCATATCTAGGTGGTATCTGGGGTGGAGGATTTTTTTGTTTTTGCCGGTCCACCTTTTTCATTTGTTCTCTCCGTGTAGGGTTCTCATACTAAGGGTACATATTGAGTGACCAATTATATGAAACGAAGCTCACCTTTCTTGTTGAGGGGATGGAAATTGACCCTTGGAATTCACCAATTATTTGGAATTCTCCATATTCAATGACAGCATGATAGTTTTCTATGTGAACATGGGTTGCATTCTTCAGGTTCAGTTTATTAATCTTTATAGACACTGCACCAAATGGGATGTGAGAATTTTAGTGGCATCAATGTTCTGCATAACTCTCTTTTTATTTCCCTTCTCTAATTTCCATAGGAATATATTGGCCGAAATGTTTTCATATAGGTTAAAGACATCTTTATGAGATTTCTGCATTACCGTTCTTCCAGTAGCGACGTCCACCATGGATATGGGGTTCATGGTTAGGCCACCATATAAGGTTTCTACATGAATCCATAGAATAAGTCTATGGTGATGAAATATTCATAGAATCTCATTAATGTGATCCCAAGACTCATATAAGTATTTTGTATCATACTATTGAAAATTTTGGAACTCGTTCCATAGATTCACTATCATCGATAGTGGAATGTATATGGTCATGAATGCATGGTCCAATGCCTCCAAGGTGAAGATAGACCGTTGGTTTTGTCCCTTGATCTAGTCATTTTACTTATCTATTAATGATATGGGGAATATGAAAAGCTATATGTCATATTCATACACTCCATTGTAAGATAATGTGTCACAGTTCCTGACGAAATTAGATAGATGAGAATTCAAGTCTTCACTGGGTAGACAACTAAATTGTATAGTGTTCAGGATCAGCTTCCTAATGGTTGGTTTGATTTCGAACTTCTAGAACTACATCTATGGTCAGAAAATTCCTGTATCTTCCCCTTGGATGGAGGGATGACCATACTCAATAAGGGTACGACATGAGGGTAGTTTTCCCTTGAGCAGGTGGTGGCACAAATTTTTTTGCAGGAGAAATGTATGGCCCCTAACATGGTTGTGGTATGGAATCTGGTCCAGTTGGAACTATTGAAGTAGCTACTAGTCATACCCTGAAACAAGTGGAGCTTTCTAGTTCCGGTTTTCATCTGGGCCAAACGGTAGTCCATATCCTTAGAAAGAGTCACGATCTCCTTCTTTTTTATGTTTCATGGGATTGTTTGGGATTCGCTCCTCTATGAGTGCACATCATCAAAACTCCAGATGTTCGACAGCGTATCTTGAAAACATCACAATACCAAACAAGACTTATAATAGTATATGGAGTCCATTAACAATATAATATTTCCCTATTTACTATCATGAGTACACCAAAAAAATTATAGTTTCCAAAAGAAACCATAAAATTAAGAGCATGTGCATAGTCCTACTCTGTTAGAATCTATAGATCATGAAACCCTCTAAAATATATCAAAAAAGGATGAAGAACCATTCATTCCATTACCAAATTATGGAAGTGGAAATAGCAGTTGCGAAGGCTCTCCCCTCAATATTTCTACCAGCAGCTCTGAAGGTCCTCCAAAGTGAAACCATGGAGGCTCACTCAAGGATTCAAGAATGATTGATAATGGGAGCCTATCTCCTGATGCATGTTGGGGTATCCCTCCCCTTGACATGAAGATAAGACAATAATAATGTCCCCCCCTTTCTTTCGTTCACCTTGATGGTCCTCCCCAGGATATATGCTTAGACATGATTCTCCCTATAGTTGGATATCAAGTCATGATGGTTCTCCTTGCCCTGATGACAATCATTGCGAAGGCCCTTACCACAATGAAAATTTCAATGTAGGTCCTCCCAATAGTAATGTTATGCAATGAAAATGTCCTCCCATCATTTCAATACATCCTCAAGGACCTCCCAAACATTTCAACTGTAGAAAGTCTTCCTAAAGACAAATATCAAGTCATGATAGTACTCCTCACCATGATGATTGTCATTACGAATTCCCTCCCCACAATGACAGTTTCGATGAAGGACCTCCCCAGTGTAACATCAAATAGATAGAATGTACTCCACTCACTATAGCTTTCCCAGATGGTCCTCCTTATGGTACATTCCATAAAGAATATTATTGTGGCCGAATATCAAGCTGCAATAGTAGCCCTTGCCATTGCAACACTGCTTGATAAGGCCCTCCCCACAACCAAAATTTATGCTTACAAGAAGTACTCCCCTTGTTGGAATTTTTTTTAGTAATTTATCATATGCTGAGACACTCGGAATGATGGAGTCACACACATAGGGTGCTCTATCTATAACGAGTGATATTATTTCTGAACCAAAGGATGGTCTAGGGCCTCACTCATCTTCTGAGCCACCCTCGTGCCATCTGCAATACAATGAGGCTCCCAACAGCTCAACTTCGGGGAATGAAATTATTAAGATGTAGTTGAGATGGGCATATCATGTATAGGTTCCTTAGGAAGGAATCAATATGATATGTTTCTGGTAAAAAGACAACAATCTAGGGATAATACACTAGTGATTTATTATCATATGACCACATCTCATTTTGACATACAAGGAGTGATGTCTGGGGAATGAATGCATGTTATTGTCCTCAACATATGGATGACCTTTCAACAACTTAATGAGAAATTATTGCCCTATGAAGGGTATACAGTCCTTGTCTGCATGATAGGGGTGCTTCACCATCTAATTGACATGGGAGCCCTCCCGTCCACATGGCAGCCACAATCAGGAAGGAAGATGTATAACATTGAACGAGATTGCCTCCATGAACATCATATGTTGTGTCACCTCATAAGTAATGCCCCATATAGAGTTCACCTTCAGGTATGGGGAGAACATGGTTCTCTACAGTTCACTTTTCATCCCATCCAGCAGGAACCCTTGGAAATGAAGTGATGCAATGTCATCACCCAAAGGCTACAAAGAAATGAAATTCCTTCTCAATAAGTATGGGATATTCAAAAATAATTGTCCCGGAGTATATCTCAAAATCATCAGGGCAGAAGAGATCAAGCCATCGAAAAACATCTGAGTCAGGCAACCTAGAACATCCAGTAGGCTTCCCACCTGAGAGAATCCAACCAGCAAGTTGTTCTCATGTATTCAAAAGACCACAGAATCCATAAAGTTCTAATTACATATTTAGATTAGAACCACATGGGAATACATGAAATTGAAAAGGTGGAACTAGCTGCGATTATCTCCGCAACACGTGAACATCCCGGGCCTAGAGGGCCGGAATAATTTTGAAATCAAAATTCACTAGTAATACCAACAAATCAAGGATTTAACACTTTGATGGAAGAATGAGAAAACCCCTTGTCCCGAGGGTTGGAGTCATTTTTACCTAAAATCCACGCACAAAAGATATTTTTCATCCACCATTTTAGAAGAATGATGGAATGATGAGTTACCCATTCCACCACTTCTCATGGTTTGCCTCCTCAGAGACAATGGAGAATTACAATGTCAGACTAGGGCTCCCTTCAGGTAAATCATCTCCAATAAACCCAATGAATACCGTATAATGGAAGAATAAAGTCAAAAAATGATATAGAAATCATTACTACCCTACGGAATTAGGTACACAACTCCAAATGCGGCATGCATTAGGGAACATGGTAAACACCAACCCCAAAGATCCCACAAAAAATGACTCATAGGGAGAGGATGCAATTGATGGTGGTTCTCTCCCAGAAGAATCCCACAATGATCCAGATGGATTGCATACCCATAACCAAAAAGCGGTCCTAAATTTGGGAGCCCCCTTAGAAATCCGTTTCTACCTCCCCTGCGAAACCCCAACATGGAGAAGAAAATATTCTAGGTCTTCTATTACCCACCTCCTCTTACCCATGAGAATGAATCCCTCACCCTCGAGGAAAATTTTACAAAATAGGATGAATATATTTTTGAGCTAAGGGGGATTTATGTCGAGTTACGTCTAGGGAGATACCTCGTTTAATGTGTTCCCCATACGGAACGTCAGCCGGTGCCCCTGGAAGAGGTTCCCATGCCACCTGCACTTATACTGTGAATGAAGCCAAACAGGATTTTCCATTCAAACCAGCCTCATAATGACATAAATATTTTTTCCCTTTGGGAATATGACCATAATATATTCAGGTAAACCCACATTTGATACCCCTGGCTGGGTAACAACCCCAAATTCCTAAAGTGCCGCCACACCATGTATTTTCCACTACCGCCCCAACTCATGCTCAATCTTGGAAGGATACACATCACGGAATCGTAAATATCCTCCAGCAATTAACACCTCGACTGGAATCAATGGAGGAGATACACACTTTGATATAGCCAGAGCACAAACCCTCCCCCGAATGGGTGAGTAATTTTCTGTCACTGCCAAACTTCTGGATCCCCAAATTCCCAGTATTCAATGGCTCAGGGACCCATAACAATATTTGATGCACTGCGATTCTTAATGTCACCCCATGATGGGAAATCCAGAGTATCAAGAAGAAGTAATATTCATGTTCTTCATACGAACCCTGCAAGGCTCATCCTTCATATGATAGACTAGTCAGCCTTCCAACTTAATCATAGGTTGGGAGGATCTCCAACGACAGTTTCTCTTCCAGCCCAGTTCAACACTACCTAAAATGATGGTCTGTAACCATTTGAGCTTGATGAAATGAGAGAAATAAATAGTCATTGACTTCATTTCCAGATGGAAAGGCCTGAATTATTTCCTAAAACAGCTATCCCTCAGGATGAGATGCTCTCCCAGTACATCGATAAGCTTCTGTATGAATTGAAAACACTGCTCATCCCGGTGAAGTACACCAGTTTTTTTAGAAACGACTCCACCATTTCACAAAGGATAAAATAATGATTCCAATATACAAACCACAAGTACTATGTTGTCCCATAATCCCCAGAAAAAAATTGGGAAAATCTAAAATTTTTTATCTCATGCTTATGCCACCCCATCACTAGCTCCAGTTTTGAGGCCCCCACCGAACTGTGCAGGACCCCTGTCAACAACCACAACCACCTCAAAAAGATGAGTGGCATGGAACTAAAAGAAATCAGTTATATGAAGGAAGAAATAAGGTCTATTATTTTTTATATTACTTTGTATGTAACTTTATTATAACTACCATGAATTTCAATTTTCTCGGGCTACTAGAGCAGAAGAGAGCTGATGAAGTGGGTCTCGACGACCATCCAAATTATTTCCCCTATCACCTGATACTATGACACACCATCTAGGAGTTCTTGGTTTTAAAGTATATCCTAAAAATGTTAGTTGATTCTGGGAATGTCATGTTGGTCCTACCACTAGAACAAGTGGCATGTGATTGCACTAATCATTCAAGATATGTATAGGAATGGAAAAAAGTATCCATTAATAATGAACAACAATTTGAAAGATAGATGACTCGGAAGACCCTCAAAAGAGTCCATGGAATCCTCCGGGAATAGTTGATGAAACCAATAGTTCCCCCAAAATCTCCTGATACAACCCATCCATCCTCCTCAACCCTGCGGCCCTCCAAAGGCTAGAAGGGTTGAATGCAATATCAATGATACAAGATGACACCATAGACAAATTTAGTGTTGATGATTTCGCACATCATGCCAACATACTTGGTGCAATAGGTAACAACCCACCAAAAGGTAAAATAGGAAACCCTCCACCAAAATGCACCATCATATGAAGACAGTCAGATAGAATCCATTTCGGACCAAAAACTGATCTTAAGCTCCATCAATTCCATTCACCTATTAGTCCACATCTCAGATGGAGAATATTTCTACCATCCGAATTCCTCCATCCCAATCAGTGGACTGGGGGAAGAGGATACTGAGTCCAAAAGTTTTAAAAAATTTATCATCATTGGAGGAGTCAAATTGTAGGCCACAACACGTGCCATACCGTTAATATCACAAAAACTAGTGGATTGACCCTCAAACAGACACAAAATGAATCGGGATGCTCCTCCGCCACCGTGAGAAAAACTCTAAGCCAATTTATCATGGAATTACCATTAGGGTAAAACCAATTATCATATCATTCATGTCAAATGGTGGACTATTTCTTCCAAACTCGTAAAAGGCCATAATTCCACCTGCCCCAATTACAAAGGCAAAACCATTTACATCTAAAGCCCAAGCCCCAAATTTTTTTTGTAAAAGAGCAACCCCGAGCTGGGAAGCGCTAACCATTAGAGTAGAATTATGATATTCTAAATCATATGGATTCAATACCAACAACTTTTTCAATCTTTGATTCATGAATTATGTACATAAATATTAATGAGGAATTCATTGAAGCCTTTATAAGTCCCAAGGTGTTTGAGGGAGATTTAGCAGCAGCATAAGTCTATCTGATGGAGACCAGTCCCAATGAATGTCATGTCATAATATCCTTCGTAGATATAGATTATGATGCCATCATGCAAGTGCACATCAAAAATTTATATTTGAATAAAAATAAAAAAGGAATTTTTTTCTGGAGGATCATCATCCGAATTTTCTATAGATTAAACCACCTCCTTTTTTGAAAGCATTTTTGGATAGGCTATAATGACGGTAGCCTAACATCATACACTACATCTCATATGGGATATGAAAAAAATAAAAAAACAGTTTGGATGAATAATGCATAAATCATGTATTGGATAACTCATATTAGATTCTGAGTTCCTATTAGTATGGAAAAGTTCAATGTTCAACATTTTTCTATGGAGCTCCTAGCAACATCACCATTCTCAAATTCCTTCACCGTATCATCAGTGCATCAGATATTGTGCCAATGGGAAATATGGGACATTTTATGGGAATAAATCTCCATTTAAATCTGGTGAGTCATTTTATATTTGATGTGGGGTTCTATGAATTAGAATAAAAACATCATTGGGCCAGATACATTGATTGGATCAATTCCCCAAATGGATTGGAAGTGGCTCCCGCTAACCCCATCTAGAATCAATGTGAAGAGTATGTATTACCGATTAACCATGTTGAATGAAAAGGTATAAATATACTACAGACTCAATCATATGTATGGTCTCTATTATGACCACGACCCAAAAAAAAGGAAGTGTGGGTTGACCCCCACGATTTTATAAAAATCATTATCAATGATTCCCATTCCCTATACTCAGGATGCCAAAATTTCATTTCCTTGATCACCTAGGAATAGGAGGATTTCTTCACCAAATTTTGGTGTGTCCATCTCGAAAATACACTATCTATTATTAGGGGAAGAGGAGGAAGAAGAAGAAGAGGAAGAAGAATAACAAGAATATGACCATAGAGATTCCCCTCATATATTCAAATAAGGTTTCCCACCAAAATCGGTGAACATATTGAGATAAATCCAGGAACAGAAAGTTACCCATGTCCCCCTTTTATTAATGTGTCAATGAATGTCATGGAGCAGGAGGCATACACCTCCTTATTTAAGAAAATTTGAGATTTTTTTTCTTGGAACTACACAATATTATCTGTCCTCTATCCTGAGGTCTCCACTAACTATATGGTCTTACCATAAGATCAGCAGGGTTATAAATAGGCAGCCATATGGACCAACCCAATGCATACATCCAAAATAGAGGTTGAAGTTGATAAGGTGATCAAATCCAACTTCATACAGGATATCCAATATCTGATCTGGATAAAAAACATAGTTCTTGTCAAAAACAAGAATTGACTGATTAGAATCTTTATTTATTTCAGGGATCTTAACTGGGATTTCCCAAAAGAGTTCATCCCAATCCTGATCAAGGAAATTTTTATCGATGAAACAGCCATATATGAGGTCCTCTCTTTCATGGATGGATATTATGGATACAATAAGATCAGGATTGGTCCCTTTGAAGAACCATGTTTGAGAACCGATGAAACAATTCTCATCAGAACCAACACTGACCTATGTTCCCCGGTCACAAAATGCTCAATCCGAGGCTTTGGAAAAGGCGGTCACAACTCTGGACGATCCAGAATGGGATGAAACAACCATTAGAATTTCCCACCTCCATATGGTATTTGCATTTACCCTGAGCGATATAGAAGAAATCAATTAAATTATCCTCGTCTATGATACTTATGGTCCCACCATCATCTGGATGAAGCCTAATATAAATTACCTTAGGAATGGTGAAATCCAACAAAATAGGGCAAGAAGGGATCATGTCCGAATACAGGCAATCAATTTTACCGTGTACATTAAGGTAAACCCTAAAAGGTTTCTCTACAAATAGGGCCATGATAGGATCCTTCTCACATGCATCAATGGAGAAGATTATACTTCCTTTATTAAATAAGTTCATTCCATAGCTTTTGAAGTACATCAATCATCAACTAATTTGTCTCACCAGATCTGGAGGCATTTGTATTATTGTCCCACTATGATACATAATTCTACCATATTCAGAAAAAAATTCACTTCTGCCCTGTTAATGCTAAATTTATACACCGAACCTAGAGATACATCATATTACTATGTACTCCTAGCCATTTGTCGCTTTGGGGATGGATGTTGTGGGACCATAACCTCCTACTACACCAAGAAAATTCATGTTCATACAAACATAGACTAAATTCTTTTCCAAATGGGCCAAATCCATACCCCTTAAAAAAGTCATGGTGAGAAACATTTCCATCTTTGTGAAGGCTAACATCATTACATGATTTGGTTTCCTGTATAAAATTTCAATGGAAGAAGCACATACATCTTCTCATCAAAGTTAGAAAATCTATAATAGGATTATGGAATCAAATCCAATACGCGATCCTGATACCACGCGGCGTCCAACAGACAAATAGAGGCTTTAAAAAATACATTGTCCAACATACTTCAAAAGATTATTGATAAGTACAAAAACATATGTCTAGATAAGATCCTCCAATATTTATTGTCTTATAGAAACATGAACCACACTACCAACGAGGCAACCCTATACTCCCTAGTATACGGGAAAGAGGCAGTTTTGCCTATCAAAATCCAGGTTCCATCACTTAGGGTAGCTATTTTTGATCAACGTTACATGGATGAGGAATCCCAAAGATTGTATTATGATTGGGAGTAGTTATATGAAAAAATGATGCACAATCTACACCATTTGGAAATCTACCAAAACTATATTGCACGAGCCTTCATAAAAAAGGATCACCTTGTATCTCTCATCGAAGTAGAAATGGCGTTAGTCGTCAGAACCCTGATGATACTGAGGATAAAGACCCCAAATCATAAACCAATGACTGAAAGACAATAAGTCATAAAAAGGGTCTATTCCAATGGAGCATTTTCCTTTTTTTGATTGACGAAAAACTCATCACGGGTACCAAAAACGCAAATTCCTTGAAAATTACTTCGCATAATACATAAAATTATATGGTCAAAACTATAATACCTTAAACTATGAGTAATTCACCCTTAGAAATTTCCATGGTATCAACTTTAAGACCTTCAACAATGATTCACTCTCCTTGGCACATGAAATTAAACTATGAAGAAATCATCCTTGAGGCATGACATTAAATTGTTACTCATGTATTCACCCTATTATGTTAAACTACATTACACAAAATTTACTAATCTCATGAAAATAAACTACTTGATCTCTCACATAAATACGTACTTCTTGATTCCATCCCTCACAGGGTACGTAGCGATGATTTAGGCTTCAATAATGGCCCATACCATATAAAAAATCCTCCTTCATGCATTTTATCTATCCATATACTTAGGGGAAACACATATCACTCCATGTTTCTCACATTGAGTATAACTCACGTGAGATTAGGACCAGTGATAGGGATTATATTACAATAGTAAATTGTGGATTAACATGATAGACATGGAAATTGTGATTGGTAGTATTAAAATGATCCTAACAGTGTACTATGTTAGATTGGTTCAAGGAACATAAAGAACAATGTACGACTTGATTCCTTCTCTCGTAGGATACATAGCGACCTCTCGATTCTCGATATGGGCCCAACCCCTCAAATAATAAAAAACCTCCATCATATTATCTACCTACCCACACTTTAGAAAGAGTATCTATGACCACTCTTTGTTTATCACGTTGAGTATAACTAATGTGAGCTTATGATCTGTGGTAAAGATTCCATTTTGAAGAAAAATTGAATGGTGCTATGGTAGACCTGACACCTATATCAAAAGAAAATAAATTTCCCTATTTGTGGACAGAGCCAGATCAGTACAAGGAACGTTCATAACTATGTACGGATTGATTCATGGCCTTTCAGGATACATAGAAACCTCTGGACTTCGAATTTTGGCACAACCACATATATATGATAATAAAATGCCCTCACATGTTATTCTCTCACATGTTCTTACACATGGACAAATCCATATTGGGATTGGGAATGATCAGAACTACATATGGATTGATTCATCCCCTAGTAGGGTATATAAAACACCAAAATTTTTCTTCCCGATCTATCCAATCACAATCATTATAAAAAAATCCCTCAAATGTCCCTACATATGCATAAAATATCCATGGGAAAATTTAAGAACTATGTATGGATTGGTTCCTGACCATGCTGGATATGTAGTGACACATGGATTTGGTATCCCTACCCAACCACAATAATAAAAAGCCCCTCTCCCCCATACATATGCTAGAATTTTATGGGGATCCAATGAAAGGTCTTAATAGAATGACAATAAACTGCGAAATTATTCAAGAGTTGTGTGTGGTTTTGTCCACAGCGTTATGAGATAACATACATACCCCCAAATCATGAGAAGTCAGAATATCCTACATCCCCCTATACACATGAGACAGATCTATTTTTATATCCCAATAGTTCATTGGTAATCACAATAGGGATATGTCTTCCTTTCCCAAGCACACCATTCATGTATGTTAAACTCCATAGCCTAGGAAACCTTGTATTGCCATAATCTTTCGAGGCCATCTGGGATGGAGGGCCAATGTCATGTGGATACAATTGTCTGACTATACAGATCATGCACTGGTGTATCTACATATGTTTCCCACACAAATGTTCATCAATACAAGGAAAATTTGTCCCCAGGATATTCCCCTCCTATCACAGTACTCCCAATGGATTCCATGCCCCATGTCCTTCCACCTGATTCATGTTTCCCCAGAGACAATGGTATACACCTTCTATCATCACTCATGCATAAGGAATGCAAGGACATCGTGATTTTTATGTGCCCAATGATATTAAATATCTTTATGATAGTAAAATTGTCCTTAATAAATGAATCTAAACTACACAACATAAAGTCCTCATGACAAAATGTTAAACTGAAATGCTAAAATTGTCCTTGTTGTATGACGTTAAACTGCATCGTAAAGGATTAAGCCCAAAAGTGTCATATAATGTTGATTTTTCTATTCCTTGGAAATAACTTGGAATCTGCATAATCACATGTTTCTAACATTTAGCATAGCACGCGTGAGATTAGGGATCATAGTGGGAGATACATCATGGAATTATAGAAAACCCGTCCAGGAATTTGGTGTTTAAAGCATGACCCTAAAAGGCATGTCTCGTTTCCCTCCCCTCGAGTGGAGGCCAATGTCATGGACATGTTAAATTGAATGACTAGGTATCCCATAGATGAAATGAATCTCTCACCCTACGTATGAGTCAGATCTACGTAAGGGAGAACTGATTCCCTGAATAAATTGAAGCCCTAATGTGCCCAATTTGTCTGAGTTCATTCCAAAAATATTTTAAACATAGTGATTTGAGTGATCTTGAATCTAAATAACCATCCAGGGCCATCTATTATGGAAGGCCAGTGTCCTGCGGACTACATTGGATGACAATGTAAATCATGCCCCAGTGGCTCTACATACATTTCTTAGAATAAATATCCCTCAATCAAATGAAAATTATTCACCAAGAGAGTCATATCCTATATCAGTATGCCTAGTGGATTCCAAGCTACATCCCCTCTCTCATAATTCAAGGGCCCTCAATGTCATGGTTTATATTTCCTCCCTACACACATACCAAACATATTTGAGCATCTGGGGAAAATTCATCTCTAGTATTTTTTGAGGATTCTAAAATGTACCCATTCTGTATGTGTGAAGTTGATCCTCATATGAATGAAGAGTTCCCCAACTTATTTAGGGGTCTCTCTAAAGAATATTAGATAAAATTCACCATTTGATACTCAGGTGCACCCCTTCTCAAAGGTAACATACTATATTCAGAATGGTCCCAGTCTCTATATTAATCCATAGCCTTCTAATATGGATGTCCAGTGTCCTACAAAAAACATTGATTGAGTATGGAGATCATTCCCCAATAGCTTTTCATACGTTTCCCACAAAAGTGACTTCTAATCAAAGGAAAATTTGTCCCCATGATAGCCCTTTCTAGCTAATGTACCATCAAATGAAAATGTTGTTTTTTTTTCACACCATATTTGGAAAAAGTCATGGATAACATATTCTGTACCTTATCTTTCCAATAACACCAACATCAAAAGGACTCTTAAATTGACTTCTCAATCACTATCTCTCCTTCACTCATGTAAGAAACCATGTGGGGACAGTTTCCCACTCAAAACTGATTTTAATGTCTCTAATATTTTCAGACACCACTACTAGGGACAACCACCCCATGTGGCACCTAACATCAAAATAAATTAAAAATATTGGAAATTCCATTAGGCTATCTGATATAGATGGTTGGGGTCCTACAAACACATTTGTTTGACTATGCACTTCATGCCTTAGTGTATCTGCATTCTTTTCCGAAAAAGTGGTAGCCAATCAAAGGAAAATTAGTGCCAAGAGAGTCATTTCCTACCATCGAATGCCTATCATGGATTCCAAGCCTCTTGTATGTTCAGAATAAAAAAAAGTGGTCACGAAATATCACTAATCCATGACTGAAGGATATTATAACATTATATGTTAATGTTTATGAATTATGGCCCAAACCCATTAATTTTGGTAAAAGATATTCGATCTAACACATCATTAATATGTTTTACTGGGGGAGACTATATTATTTTGGGAATAAAGGCACCATACCTATCTGAGGGAAAATCCAAAGGAGGCACCTCTGCGTAAAATTCAAGTAATAGTTCCTGAAAAAACAATTATCCCCAAAAATAAAATAAATATATTTATGTTGAAATCCCACAATGGGAAACCTAATAGAAATTAATGGTATTCCCTACAAATCCATTTTCATGAAGGCATAGAAACAAATAGGTAAATAATGAAAAATGCCTAAAATTTGACAAGGTGTTCTATAAAAACATAGAAATAGTTGAACTATGCTTGTTGAGTCACATGAATGAGGAAAAAAATAGAGCACGATTTTATTTTTACAATTTACTAGTTTCAAAATATTCTTTCAAATTTTACCTGATTGAAATGAAGTTTGTATGATTGATTGATCAATCAACATGATAGGAAATGGAATGGAAGTCAAATTCAAAGGAAAAAATGTTCCATCATATTCCATAAAATATATGGTGGGAATCTTCTTCTTGGATCCTCAATAAAGATAGGTCCTTTAAAAAATATGTTTGGCCGAGTCAAAAAAATTCATCACGGATTGGTTTGACTCATCAATGTCTTGATGAAGTGTCAAATATTTATAGTTTTGGAATCTAAAGTTGCTCGTAGAGCCTCTTCCTCCCTCATGGAAAAGGGGATGATCCTTTATCCCTCCGCCTTTTCCATCTCCCATATTCCACAGTGGTCGCGGCCCGGTGCTACTCTTGTTTGAGAGACTCCAGTTTCTGGATCTATTGCTCCCATTCCATATAAAGATGTTCTATCAATGATTCTTGATTCTCAATATTTATTTTCTAAATTTCGATTGTTCTTTATTTATTTGTGTCCACATCAATGGGAATTTTCCCGGTAGTGGCCAAATGAGCCATCGATACTGCCACTGAGACTCGAGATTCAAGTGCACCAGTTTCTTCCATAGGAGAAAACACCTACCTTACTATGTCATAAATGTTGTCAAAGTTAAATCCACATAATCCTAGGACCAACAACTATTTGTTTAATATATTTTGCTTCACAACAATCTCATCCAATGGAGTTGAGAGGTTAATCTAAAAATATTCCAATATTCCTTTTGCTGAGTGAGATGAAGATCGAATAGGCCATCTCGATCAGTCTCGGAATCACACCTGGACGATGAAATGTAGTTTGGAATGAATTTCACCATGGGATATATTCCTCATCATCCCAAACATTGGAATGAACAAAGACTTCATCACACATGTCCTTGATGATAGGGACTCCTAAAATCATTTGGATATCCCATAAACTGATTCCTACGTTTCTTCTTGGTCAAATGAAAAGTGTTGGTATCTAGAATCCACCTGTTAAAGAGTAGTGTAAAAGGGAACTAGGGTGATGGTTGAATGTTTAAGAAACCCAAGAATCCTCATAATGTCCACATTCTTTATCTTGAAACTAAATACTTCATAGCTCAAGCATACCCAAAAAGGGCCACCCTTATGCCAGGCTGAACAAACCTCCAGGGCGAAGGTCTTTCTCAGATGACCAACTATGCTACTGATTCCCTATGGACTTCCTTACAATGATCTGATAACACTGGGTCGTATGGATGATTTTCTAGGGAACCCCCTCTAATTTTCAATGTGTGTTGTGTAGCAAACGCCTAGAGGAAGAATCTCTCTAACGGTACCTCCACATGGAAACGAATAATTCTTTCGGAATAGTGGTATTGATCATCCAGGAGGTTGGCTGGTTAATTGGGTTTGGCACTGGGATCACTCTATCAGACAATAGACCAAACCCATAATAAGGATGTGTATTTGAGGCTGGGTACTCTCATTGGCCCATCGAATATAGAGTCACCTAGGATGGGTGAAATGGAACTACTATAATTTTTTGATTAGTTGAAGCTACTATGCTCTTAAATCGTTTTTGGCAGAATAAGAGATACATCAATAATAGCCTTGGAGAAAGAATTAATGTCAGTAGCATCCAATGGAGAATCTATTGTAGCCTGTACATAAAATCCAGAAGCTGACAAAATTCATTCCAATAATGAAATGTTGGATAAAGTCTTTGGATGAATGTATAATGTATTCAAAATATGAACTTAAGATGCTCCGCATATTTTTTCTAGAAAATGTACCTGGTAGCCATGTCCCGCATTCTACATTGTGTGCGGAGGGAACATCCCATGTACCGTGTGATATGTGGAAGAAACTAATCCTATAACTATGGTAGGAAGACACATCCCACCATGTACATCCAAAGTACACATATGATTATGAGGCATTGGCCTACGGATCATTTTTCCTCAAAAAGTATAGTTCAAGAGAAATAGATACCGTGAACATTGGTCTTGATTATGTTCATGATTCAGATATTTCCGATTAAAATTTTATGTCCAAATTACTAATTTTTAATAGATTGATTCACCAATCCATGTTTGGTACACAGGAAATCCAGCCATGGAGCATCCTCCTACACAGAATCTAGTTTTATAACCTGCAATCAATTTCATGAATAGAAAAATGTTGTTAACAGATGTTAAATTTGTAAAAAGATCAATTCATGGAACATACTGGGAAGATCATGAGGGTGATTTCCCCAAGGAGCATACTATGCGAGAGAAGTGGGAGCCATCGAAATCGGTATCACATTTCACCATGCGAAACAATAAATACAAATGAAATGGGCCCCTATATATAAGTGTGGTCCCATCCAACCAATCCATCTTTTCTACCAGGAACCATTTCAATTCAGGACATCTTATACATTGGAATAGCCCCATTTTCATTCCGAAGAGAACCCATTCTGATGGGGGGGGGGATTTTAGGGTATTAAAAATTCCTCTAATGGGAAAAAATACGCCAACAATATCTTTGTAGAAGGAAGTAATGACACATGTCAATAAAGGTTAATGGACTCAAATTGATTTGTAAATATCAGATAAAATTGATGTAAATCATGTTTTCATTGTTTTTAAGAGGCCCCCACAACGTCACTAGGATGGTTATGTGGAGCAGCCGAATCACGATCGAATAGGTACACAGAATGATCCTCAAACCATTGGCCCCCTGGTGATGGCTAGTGAATAAGGAATACCGAGAATCATTTTTCCAATAGACGCCTATGTGTGAAGACCCTCCACATACCATGTCGCAATCATATCTACTTGCAGAAAAATTTAACGAGTAGGGATCTATGAACCATTTTCATGAACCAAGGCTCTAAAATCCCTAATTTACTGAGTCTTCCCTAGGATAGGATAATACTTCAATGGGCCTCTACAGATGGTCATGTGGTCCCGTTAGATATGATTGCTCTGATTCTCTATAAAAGGAGAATAGTAGAAGTAAAAATTGATAGTGGGTTATGGCTGAGACCGAAAAATCCGGACATCTTGAGGGAGAATCAGAGTTGTGAAGAAAGAGTTATGGCTCCAGATTTAATCTCGATTCATCAGTGAGGCATGAATCAGGATCCACACCCTCCGCATGTACAACCGGGCACGAACCATAAAACGTGGGAATTGAATAATAATAATATAACCATGAACCTATGTGGTGAAACCAGAATGAAGGAAATAATGAGGATTAATTCCCCAAAAAAATGATCTCATGGACCCTCTTTCAAAATGGTGGTCTGCATAGCGTACCACTATGTGGACTCAACACGACGTCGTGTGCTGCATTAGTATGAAAATGAAACCCATTGCTGTGTGATATGTCACATACAATTATGGTATGTGGTCACCTATACCCATTACTACATACCACATCAGTACATAGACGACCCCTATGCCCGCATACCCCTGTGGAATGAAGATCCTATCACATCCCAAGTAAGAAATCAGTACGGGGAATGGGGTGATTATGGGTATTGTTTTCACCAGTTCAAACCTCAACCATCCAATACTCTTCAGTACTCCATGGTAACTCCCCTAACCGATCCCCAATCATCTAACCAAAGACTCATCCAATGCCACTTGACTAGTGTGGTTAGACCGTTGGGTGCATCCAAGATCCCCTTTGACTCTATATACCCCTGGTAACTGGAGTCACGAAGGCTCTCCCTACAACAGTGTGGGTTTTGGGAATACCAATCGGTCTACATTCCAACGGTAACACATAGTCCAACCTTGAGATGATGACATGAGCTTCCCCATTCTTGGGGTTATGGGTGATAGCTCTTTTTTCCATTCAATTATTTATTGTGATCAGTCGAAGGGGTCATTTTCGCTCCCACTTTTGACGAGGATGAAATTCCCCCCATTACGAGAGAATTCTCTTGTTCCCACCCACGAATGTATGTCCCTAATCATCTGAGGCAGAGCCACATGACCTTAAATGTAATTTCACATTAAAGGTTTCATTTAACCATGCCCTTGATAAAATTCACCCCATTTACTTCCGATGGGGGCTCTCTCACCCCCACAAACTGGGGAGCAGGCATGTGAATATTTGAATCTTTGACATCCTTTTTTTTCTAAAACCGATCATGACTCACATGTGATTTTAGGTTTGTGAGGATTACAACATCGACATGATTTATAACTATGAGAAAATTTATTCCAGACCAATTAAGGATTCATAGGATGCCTACTAGATGGTCCAAGATCTAATGGGTGCCCATCCAAAATGGTCCACCCAATCATGTCTCTTCAAATGGTCTATCCCTCACATAATTCTCACACCTTCTGAACTACGTAAGTATCATTCCTCTCCTGAGGATATGTAGGAAACCCATTTTATGGGTATGATCCCAACATCATATCACATTTCTTCAACCTGATTGATGATAATCACTATAGCACCTTATTATAAGGCTCAAGATAGAATCACTGCCATAGAAACGAACATATGCAGGCCTACGACGATCATGAAAAACATGGGTAGCCTTTGGACACACTGTTCATGAATGAACCACGAATATAAGAACATTTTAAAATGACTTAATTATAAAAAAGAGTCAGAGAAAATGCTACAATTCTCTCCCAAAATGGTGCAGTGAGCCTTACCTACCATCCTCTCATCCAATGGTGTTCTTATGTTTCGTTTTCTCAATCATCATCGAATGAGCACATTCCATTTGAAAGAAGGTCTATGAATCATGGACACTAGGGTCATTGGGAATTCGTAGACTAAAGAATTAAACAGTTGGAGATTGTCCGAGTAAATTATATCCACAGAGGACTGATTTTAGAAGTACTTGACCCCATGAAATCGCCGTCTAGGATAGTCTAACTGTGGAATCTCCTTCATAAATAAAAAAGAGGGGAATTTCCCAGTTCCCATGGGGTTGATCCAACCTCTTTTATAAGATAATGTTGTCGATTGGGTAGAAATCTAAGAAATGGTAAATTCTATAGGAACTTATCTCCAAAAAGAGGGATGGGTGATGTTTCTCGTCAGACAATTTCTGCACTACCTGGAAGCACACCTCCTTGGGGGAGGAACAAACATAGTCAACATGTGGATGTCATAATAGGTAGAAGTACTAAAAATCCATAGAACTTTCTACATGAATGCAATTGTTTTAAAATTTCAAATCACAATGAAATAATTACTATTTTATGAATAATAAACATAAAAAGGTTCTTAATCATTTTACTAATTAAATTATTTTTTATTCTTTATGATAAATATAATTTATGAAAATCTAATAGGTGACAAGGTACTTTTCCTAAAAAAATCATTATTTAATGATCCTCATTATTCTCTTTTTAACAAAATCATAAGTAATATTTTTTCGGATATTCCACAGCAATTGAATTTTTCACCATAATTGAACATTAATTCTTTGTGGTTTTCTTTAGATTTATTCATTGTACTTTTTAATGAAAATGATTTCATTATGAGGTTCCAATGTTATTATATTATTTTCCAAAATATTAAAAGGGTTTCATTAATAATATTATCCGTGGATATTATCAATGAATGTTTGTGCTCCATTATATCTTATGGGTGAGCCAATTATAGTTTTGGGTGTTCTTAGAGAGTCCTCCAATACATTGATTAATTAATTTCTTATCCTAATAATTACAATATATATCAAAAATAAATTGATCCAAATTTATAAAGTTTGTATTTGTTTTCAATTTTGATGATATCCCAAGGAAACAAGATGACTGTTATATGCATTAGAATAAGATTTCAGGAAAATATATAAAATTAAAAAATTTTGATAATTAATTTTGAAATAAAATTGATTCTATTTTTTGGACAAAAAATTATTTTTATATGAAATGGATTTTAATTGGTTTACAATTTTTTCACAAGACATAAAATTTTCTTCATTTTACATCCTTTAGTAATATTTTTCTCCTCAACATAGAAAAATTAAAAAAAAATTCATTGGGTTTAAGGAATAGTTAGGTCAATGATTATGTCACAATAAAAAATCTAATGGTATATGATTAATATAATACATTTTCATTTTTAAATTTTTTTTATTATACAAAAATTGGATTCTAAATATAATTATACACTTCTGATATATGGGTTATTTATTAATTATATATTTTTTTAAAATCTACTAAACTCTATACTAAAATTATATTTGAAATTGAATGAAAGTTATTTTTTTTTCAAAGACAATGTAAAATGTAATTCATAAGGAAATGTCCCTATAGATCCTACATGACATAGTCATTAGACATGTGAACATGAAGAATATTATGTGGAGTCAATTTGATTTCCTTATGACTATTCCATTCCATCATGTCTTGAAAATCACAAACACTCTATCTTAATGAAAATTTCTTTTACCTATGTTTTTCATTCATAAGGAAATTTTCCTTAACCAAGGAAATTTATCCTTACCATGTTTCCATTGTTCAAAAAATAATTTCTCTATAACAACTCATTTTTTTTCTATGTATAAAACTTGGTTTCGTATCTAAAAACTCTAATCAAATAAATATATAGATATAGAGCATTCTGTTTTAGGGATCCGAATTAATGTTCTGAATTCTCTGAATTAAATATAAGAACATTTTAAGTTTATACTCCTAATTATCTGAATTCATACACAGAAAATTATGAATTCAGACTCTGAGAATTCTGAGTTCAGACACTGAATTATTTGAACTCAGACCCCGAATTCAATGAATTAGAACTCCGAATTCTAATGAAATCAGACTCTAAATTTCCTTGATATTCAATCTTCATAATTCTATTGAATTCTTGTCCTGAATATTTTTCAAGATAGAATCCGAATATTCAAGTATTATAGACATCGAATGCTTTTTTGGTTAGACACATAATTTTTATTTTTCATTACATTCCAAAAAATGGATTTGGTTAAAAAAATTGTTTTTTACTAGATTTTGTGTTATGAAACGATGTCGTGCTTTCTGTTTCTAACCAACCGTTGTTGGAGATAAATGTGTAAATGTCCCTCAAAAATTCAAGGTAAAATATGACCATTATACGAGGGATCTGACTATTGGAGATGTGACCATAAATTAAAGCCCATTTGGAAGAGCTCATAACATTGATGAACAGTTCTACGACACTAGAGATTACATATTGTGAAGTGATTTCTAGAGATAGATGCTTTAATGCTTTTTGTTTTCTAAGCATCCTATTCAGAATTGGTGGGTGTGACTCCAAATGTTGCTGAGTACATTTGAGGGCTTTCGGGGATAGAAGACAGAGGTTCCAACTACCTTGATGTTCTAGGGATTGCAGGGATAGCAAGACAAATAACAATATTCATATCAAAGGCATACACTGGTGTGGGTAAGATAGACATTCTTGATAGTATAAATTAATATACCTTCAACAAAGGTTGTTGGTTACCCTTCTATTTGGCTTAAAATTTTTACTACATGATACTTATATTGTTTCATGTTTATTTAAACAATTTGGATGTTGAGGAAAGTATAAATATCATAAAAATTCTTGTGCTTGTACACTGATTAGTGATATTCTATACGCTTTGTTGTAGAATATTTATCTTTGTAAACATTTCTTATGTTTAATTTTGGGAAACATATTTATGGAATCAAGAATTTTTGTAGAACTAAGAGGGATTGTGAATTTAAATTGTTTAACTTTATTAAAAATTACCATCTTTAAACATTCCAACGAGATTTTTTAAGGTATACAATTAACCCCCTATCTTCTATATTGAAAATCAAAATTATTATTTCGATACTAAAATCAGTATCATTTCGATCCTACAATTGGAATCACAGGAGGTCTCTACAATACATATATTAACATATATGATTTTGTAATTTAGCTTTTCATTGTTCTATATTTTCCTTTCTTAGGATATTTTTATCTTTGTTTACAAACTTTTATAACTGTCAAGTTTGTGTGGGAATATTTTATTTACGATTGCAATAATTTATGTTGGTTCAATTGAAAATCTAAAACCTACTAGATGACATATTTTTGATGGGAGTGATTACGAATATTTGATATATCATATGAGGATTTTGTTATTAACAGTGGACTGGACAACAATGTTATGCATACTAGAGATTAAGAGACTTCGGTTAAGGATGTTAGAACTTTTACTAGTCAAGAGAAGTCTGAATATCAACAAAACTATAAGGTACACAATACTTTTTTGTGTTCCATGACTAGGAATATATATATCTAGATTTATTCTTATGAAGCTGTGAATTGTATTTTGAAGAAACATGATGTTTCACATTTTGGTACATCCAATGTTTTTGAAACTAGAAGAGAAATTCTTCGAGCTGAGTATCATGGTATTTGATTTCCTTATGGAGAACTAGTGTGTAAGGTACAACAGATATTTATTACTATTTTCAATAGCTGACAATCCATGGGTCAAAAAGTTTTGGATGATGAGGTACTTATAGACCAAATTATTGACATCATACAAAATGAGTGGGAATCAAAGAGAACAACTATAGATGAGAATAGAAAAGTTACACAGATTTCTCTTCATGAGATTTTTGGAACACTTCTTTAACATGAGACTAGAATGAAGGGAGATGATGATAATTTTAAGAATAATTGAAATGGAAGTGTTTCTTTTACAACTACATAAAATCATATGAAAGTCAGGACTCTGGAGAGAGTTATAGGATCGTAGTGTAAGAAGGATGTTATACAATCTGAATCAAGTGAAAGCAAATGTTATGAGAATGAACTATCTAATCATTCTCAAAGGATGAACAAGAGTGTTGGGAAGAATTACTTTTAGTAAACTTACAAGAAGAAAGAAAGGAAGGATAAGAATGACTCTGAGGTAAATTGTTGTTAATGAAAAAGATATGGACATATAAGCCTAGATTCTCTTATGCATAAGAGAAAAGATTGAAAGGAAAATCATTCTGAAAGGATTAAAAATAAGTACTACAACGAAAAAGCTATGAATGTTTTGAAAGATAATGACACTTGGAGTGCCAGTGGTGTAGAATCTTCTGATGAATTCCCAGATTACGAATCTTCTGGATAGAAGAATCATGGTCTAATATCTAGACTACCTATTGAAAATCAGTTTTTAAAGGCAATGGAACACAATACTGAATCCATATCAAATGTATCCTTGATTGCTAATTATAGTTATAATAAATACCATGATTCATCAGATAAATAATCTTCTTTTGAGGAAGATAATACTTTACCTACCTATGAATAATTTTCTAGGATTTCTAACTCCTTGAAAATGATAATTCTAAAGTCAAGAAAAATATTGATAAAGGAAATTCTAGAAATTATATTCTTACTAAGGAAATATCATTTCATTCTAATAAATTTTATAAGAAACCCTTTGATTTTAAAAGTATTTAAAAAACCATGGGTAAGATAATTCATAGATGGATAAACCTTCCGAGGATCTAGAAAAAGTAATTTTTATGAAATATGTTTTCGATCCTTACCCTAGTAATAAAAATGATGTTTTTAAATATAAGAACATAGTTATTAAACTATATTCAGAAATATTATCCTTGAGGAAGTGTTTGTCAAATATTACCTTAGGTAAGGAAAACATTGGTAAGATGTATCCAAAATTCGACCTCTATGGAATAATTCTTGATTTGGTTATACTAGTTCAAAAAATATTTTTAGTATCAATTATTATGTTCCTCAAAGTCCTCCATTATGAACTAAGTGTCATTGTGGTGGGAATTGGGCCAAAAATTTGTTCCTTAACAATACACAATCTTTAGGTTTTCAAATAGCTTATTTTTCAAAGAAAATGTGGATACCTAATATTTTTCTTTCAGATGTTTTCGGATCCAAGAATACTTGGGTTCCGAAATTCTAACACTCTTATTTTCAGGAAAGTAAAGATATTACCAATATCAATACATGCTACATGGATAGTGGTTGTTCTCGGAACATGATTAGTAATAAAAAAATCTTTGAAAAGTTTATCAAGAAGAACAGAGGAAAATAATCTTTTGGTGATAATGCTTAGGGAGAAATTATTTGTATAGGTAACATTGTTCTTCTTGAAAAACCTTGATTTAAAAGGATTTATTTGTAAAAGGTCTTAAACACAATGTCATTATCATAATTTAGTTATGTTATGAATGTTACCTTTTGAATTTTAGGAATTACAAGTGCTTAGTACACAATTCCGTGGAAGAGTTTATTCATTCTCCCCATAGGAAAGAAAAATGATTACACACTAAACATAGAAAATCTTACAATCCAAGACCTACCATGGCTTAGTGCTAGGTACGATTAATATTGGTTGTGGAATATAAGGTTAGGAAACTGTAATCATAGAAACCTGTTCAAACACTCAATGAAGAGACTAGTTAAGGATCTATCCAAGCTTAGAGTTTATTCTTCAAAAGTTTGTGGTCATTATCAATATGTAAAGAAACATAAATCATGTTTTAAATCCTTTGGTGAAGACTCAACTACTAATGCATCATACATAGCACATATGAATCTTTTTTTCCAACAAAAACTGGAATCATTGGAGGAAAATATTATGTATTAGTCTTAGTTGATGATTAAAGTAGATTTAAATGGATCTATTTTCTTGTAAAGAAATCTGAATCTATTTACTATTTAAAAAGTATTAGATCCCACATTAAAAATGAGAAAAACCTTTATTTGATTACTATTCATAGTTATCATGGAGGTGAATTTCAAAATTACGATTTGGAAAAAAAATTTAGTAGAATAAGAATTACTCATAACATCTCATCACACAGAACACCTCATCAAAATGGTGTTGTAAAAAATAGAAAAATAATCCTTCAAGAGATAACAAGAACAATGTATAGTTAATATTTGGTTTCCAAACATTTTTGGGCAGAAGCTGTAGGTACTTCTTGTTATACTATAAATCATGTTTTAATTAGAACTTTTCAAAATAAAACTCCATTTGAGATATGGAATGGTAGGAAACTTAAACTTTCATACTTCATGGTTTTGTGATAAAAGGTATTCATTTTTAATACTAAAGATTATTTACACAAATTCACACCAAAATCTGATGAATAAATTTTATTATGCTCCTCCACAACATAAAAGTCTTATAGTGCTTTCAATATAAATACTTATACTGTTGAAGAAATAGTAATTGTCAAATTTGACAAAACTGATCATTTTGTTTTTAAACAAACTCAAAATACATATTTAGATGTGTTTTCAAAAACTTATTTTCATCAATTGTGAGAAGATCCTTCTGATAATGAAAATGTTTAAGAAAATATTTTTCAAACATTTACCCTAGAAGACATCCTACACTATATTGATGAACATGTTTTACAAAACCCAAATCAGTTGTTTCTAAAGAATCATCTCAGTGAAAATATCATTGGTGATGTAAATCAACCTATAAGGATTAGAATTTCCTTATGAAATGAAGTTGAACATCTTTCATTTCATTCCCAATTAGAAGAAAAAACTGCTGGTGAAAAATTAGGTGATGATGATTGGATAAAATCTACGCAATATGAGCTAAATGAATTTGAAAGGAATAAAGACTGAACCTTTGTTGAAAGACCTAAGAAATCATCTTTTATTTGAGTAAAATAGGTCTTTATAAATAAGTGTGATAAAAAAGGAATAATAGTAAAAAAAGCTAGATTGGTTGCTAAAGCCTATAATCAACAAGAAGGAATAGGCTATGAAAAAACCATTTTACCAGTATCTAGACATGAATCTATTCGTATTATACTTGATTTTTCAGAAGTCTTCATTTTCAAACTTTTCAATTGGATGTTAAATGTGTTTTCCTTCATGATTTTGTACAAGAATAAGTTTTTGTTTTACAGCCTCCTATTTTTTAGGATTCAAAAATTCCTGAACATGATTACAAACATACCATAGTTTTGTATGTACTTAATCATTCACCTCGAGCATGGTATGATAGAATTTTAGGATTTATAATTCAAAATAATTATGTTAAGGGAAAATTGGATCCAAACTTTGTTATAAATAAAGATAAGAAAATTGTTTTGATTTTTTAACTTTATGTTGGTGACATTATATTTTATTCATCTCAGCAATCAAAAACCGATTCTTTTTAGATCTAATAAAATCTGAGTTTGAAATGAGAATGATGGGTGAGTTATCATTTTTCCTCGATTTTCTAATTTTTGAAAAACTAGAAGAAATCTATATATCCCAACATATGTATGTTAAATATCATCTTAAAAAGTATGTATATGACTATACAAAGAGTATAATTACTCCCATTTGTACCCCAAATTCACTTGATCTTGACGAAGTAAGGAAACCAGTAGATCAAACCTCATTTAGAGGTATTATAGGAAGTCTACATTACATGACAGCTAGTCTTCCAAACATAATGATTTCAGTATTCTTATGTGAAAAATATCAATCCATCCCTATGAAGTCTCATTTAAAGGCAGTGAAAATGTTTTTTCGTTATTTAATGGGAACCATGGATTTAGGACTCTTTTACACTTTTGGAAATGATTTAGTTTTTAAAATGTTTTTCGGTTTCTGAAAATAGTGGATGTATAATAGATAGGAAAAGTACAACTGGAACATGTCATTTCATAGGAGATTCCTTAGTTTCATGGTCGTGAAATAAGAAACATCCATTTTTACATTCCTCTGTTGAAGCTGAATATGTAGCAGCTGGAAGTTGTTGTGCTCCTATTTTGTGGATGGAAAAAACACTCAAATATTATTACATGAGTTTTACAAAAAAAAATTGTCTGAAAATACTATTTCTGTTGCCATAAGTAAAAACCATGCACATCACTCTCATGGAAAACACAAGGATTTTAGTTATTAAATTTTTAGGGATCACACATAAAAAGGAGATATCAATCTTCAAATTATTAGAACCCAAGATCAACATGCTAATATTTTAACAAAATCCTTACACTTCTATAGATTTGAATATATTAATCAGAAGTTATTAATGATAACTATAAGGTAATCTTCCAAGCTAACTTCTAATTGAAATCAATATCCTTACAGAAGGGAACACAATTTTATAGGGGTAAATATGATTGTTAGATTTCTAAATTTTTTTGTATTCTAAAATTATTCGTAGTCTAAAATTTTTTCATACTCTACTTTTTATTGTATTCAAAATTTATTCGTATTCTAATTTTTTTTCATTTTCATGAATTATTTTGCTGAAAATTTTTTTATTGAAGACATCTATATTTAAAAAATTTCGTAATGACGATTTTTTTGGTCATAATTTATAATAATGAATTTTAAATTTGTTCAAATATTTTCATCATGAAGATTTTGGAAGTTCAAAATTTGTGTAATGATGATATTTGTACTTAAAATTTACGCAACGATGATTTTTGTACATAAAAATTTCATAATGGAGATTTTCTTATTAAATTTTTTTCGTAATAAATATTTTTGGAATCTAATATTCTTCAAGAATAATTTTCCTCAATACAAATTATCTTCCTAGAAATCCAAATAGTATGTTTCCATTCATATATTTTTGTAATCATCTATTACTTTTTGGAATTTTAAACTAATTTTAAATTTTTGTATTAACGTTTTCTTAAATCGGAATTTTTTTCTTTAAAAAACATCTAAAGATCAGATTCTATCAAAATTTCCTTCATGTTATCATCTCAACAGTTAGATATGTTCAAAAGGTTTTTCAACCATTGGATTGGGTATGAAAGTTGATCCGCGACCTCATTTTCCTATATAATGGACCCCCGATGGTTTTCCCACATCAAAACTCATGATCGTGCATGCTAAAGCTCAACCCTCTTACATAAGTCAATTACGAACTACTCAGGTCATTCTTACATCTTAATGTATGTTGAAGTCTCATCTCACAAAGATGTGTCAACTATCAAACCATTCTATTAATGGAATATATATATAGAATGTTTAATTGATAAGATTTTTTTCACAAATTATGATTCTATTAACTCTATGAATATAAAGATGAATGGGTGGGAATGTTTTTGCCTTTCAAACCCAAAAGCTCGTGATTTAGAAAACCCGGAATTGTTAATAGATTTCTATGAGTCAATAGTTTTTTTCATGGAAGAAGGGTGGAATATTGTTTCATTCAAATGTTATGGAATGTCATATTTATATTCTTACACCAAGGATGCATGCCAGGTTGGTATTCCTTATGAAGGTAAAGCTGTGTTTTGCTCTCATAAGTTGCCTGATGTTCAAGGAAGTTTTGATAAGGTAAAGGCCATGGATTTGCTTGGTCTCTCAGAAATAGGGTCTCTAAAGATTCTTTATCTGACTACAAATTATCAGATTCATGAATAGTAGGTTCATGTATTTATCATACTGAGAAAAGGAGAGAAGGAATCATTGAAGAAAAGTGATATGTACATAACTGATTTCATGGTAAACTAAGGAAGATAAACATAGTTAATCATATCATTGTTATGATTAAGAACATAAGGAACAGAAATATGAAAAATCGTGTTATTATGTATCCAACCATTCATTCTATGTTGATTGTTTGGTGACTAGAATCCTTCAAAATTACCTTAAAATCAATGTCATGAAATTGAAAAGTCATGTTGTAATGTGATGACACTCTGAGAAGGATGAATGTTATATTTTCTAAAGAATCCGAATAATTTTATGATTTTCTTGAGGAGGAGGAAGAAGCCTTACAGAAGAAACAAGAGGTGGCTGAGTCCTCTAAAAAGGGTGGAAGGTAGAGAAATTTGATGGATGTGGAAGAGAAGGAAAAAACCCAAATGGCTTAGGAAACTCAATCTGCACCACCGTTGCTAAAGAAAAAAAAACCTATACAGATGAAGTTATAACAATGTAAATAGAAGACAAGATAAATCATAAAGAAGGGGAGCCTATGTTTGGCTTGGACCCTGCTGAAGAAAAATCTTTGAGAGAGAAGGAAGCTGATGATCTTGACAAGAAAGAGAAAGACAAGAAGTAGAAGAAGAAGTTGTCTGAGGTAGAAATAGTTCAATAATTTCTAAAGGCTTCTAAGAAAGCATCCGAGAATATTATGGTACCAGATTCATTTATCACGGCCTATCCTCAGGACCCATGATGTGACTACCCCAATCCCGCCTTCCATAGGCTAGGGGTAGGCGACTAGCACCAAAGGCGTAAATCCCGATAAAAAGGGAAGGCATTGGCATTATGAAACGTAAACACACAGAACTAGAGTAAAAGTGGAAGCAATAATAAGTAAAGAGGTATATCAAAATTGATAAACGTCCATGGGACCAGAAATACAAGACTAACATAAAGGTATAGCTACAACTGAAGGAATGTATAGTAGAACAGACAAACAACTGAATGGTGAAGCGGCTCCTAGATCGCCCTCCGAGTTCCTACCTGAAGGATAGGTACATATGTCCTCATTAGCACTCTGCATCTATCTGTCTGCTCTGGGTGCCTTTAGGAAGAGTATTCACCTCTAGGTACCATCCAAACATCGTACACTCTGCCTCAATCAGCCATGTCCGTCGTTTATATCCAACACAACGTGGTGCGGGAATAAATAGTGCAGGGGTGAGTATAATGATACTCATTAGGGACCCCAAGACCCTCAAGGTGTCACAAAATCCTTCAAGGATAAACCATAATGAAGGATCTCAACAGATAACCATTACTTAGGTATATCCCCATACATATACCAATGTTATCATGTAACTCATCTCAATCATGAGGAAAACACAAAGGTCATGGACTCAGCTCAAACAAGGATTTTTGTTCATGATGTTGAAAACATGGCTGCAGGAGAACACCTCCTCTGTCAAGCATAGTAGTCCCATAACGACTCTGAGGTGTTACTCACTAACCTTAGACTACTTATGTACTCCTCCTATGTCAAGTACCACGGGTCTGTCGCCCCAACATAGTAGTGCTTCCTGCCATGGGTCTGCCACCCCAACACAGTAGCACACCCCCTAATATCCTACAGTGGTACTTCTCGTATCGAGTATTGTGATTCTACCGCCCAAACACAGTAGTGCTCCTCCTCCATGGGATTGTCACCCCAACACAGAATTGATCCCCACTGGGCTAGTCATGTCACTCCAAAACGTATCAGACAAGCAGTCATCATGTCTCAGCCAGCTAATACGTTCTCGTACTCAGTATACTCATCTCTAGGAGGGTCCTCTCCACGAGCTACTGGTCGATACATCCAGATGTCATGTAATCTCACAAGGAAATATCTCAAAGAAACGCCTCGTCATAGGGGTCTCAACTCAATAGACGGTGCGTCAATCGGACGCCCGGTCTATGAGTTATTAGCATTTCTGTTCCAGGGGCCTGGTTGGATTTCGGGTACAATCCAACACGGACATGATCATACAACATCCGAATTCGGTCTAGAGTATGCCACAAGAACTGTTTCATCATGAGGAATCAAACATAGTTGACGGCATGTCAATCAGACATCTGATACTTATGTTATAAGCATTTCTACTCTGAGGGCCCTGTTGAAATTAAGTTCGTTCCAACCCTGGCCGTTTTTTAAAATTCATCCAAAACACAGATAGAGTATTATAAAAGGACCGCCTTGTCATGAGGGTCCCAGTGTTGTAAACGGTGCATCGAACGGGCACACGATCACGAAGATATTCACATTTAAGCGTACGGTCTCAGCCCGTTAGGCCCAGCTTGCTGGCAGGTCGGTCCGACCGAGTTCGGCAGGTCCGACCCGACACTGGGTGTCAGACCGGCCTAAGAAACATGACCTGAGCTGGAGTCAGGTGTGGCCCAGCCCGAGAGGTCGAGCCCCGGGCAGAGAGGGATGGGCTCGGCCAGCCCCGGCTCGGCCTGAAGGGGCTGAGCGGTCTGTGGCGGGGGGCACGGGCCCCCAGCTGCACAAACCGCCGGTGCAAAGCGACGCCGCCCTCCCTAATCGATAGAACGATGCAGGTAGACCTTCATGGCACAAGTGGCCCACATGGGTGGGCCACGTTTCGTCCAGTGCGGCCCCCTCCGGGCACCACAGCTCTCCTCCGCCTGGACGGCTGATGGGCCAGCCGGTTCTCCTGCCGAAGAGGCCCACAAAGTGGGGGCGACAGTTCCTTCCACATAGACGACATGATGGCCCCAGCTTCCTCTTCCGTGGCCAGCCCTGGCCGCGGCTCTTCATCCCCGGCACGGCCCGACGGCGCCGTGATTCCTCCATCGCGGCCCGCTTGGCCGTGGCTTTTCATTGCGTGTGTGACGGTGAACCTTGCACCGCCGGCATGATCCATGTTCCGTCTCCAGTTGTCGATTCCAAAAAAATAATCAAGATCCAGTGGAGGGTCATCAGGTCGTGTTCATTCGACCTGCGACCTCCACTTACGGAGATAAAAATAACAATAGGCCAGAGTCAAACCAAGATATTCAATGACGAACGGGTAAAAATTTTAATCCTTTAAAAAATTGAACATAATCCCCCTACCATGATAATTGAGGTCGCATGTTTGGCGTCATGGAAGACTACGTCACAGGGAGAGGATTCATAGAAGACGTCAGAGTGTGTTCAAGGAAGAAGTGGCGTCACAACAATAGTTATGGAGAAGAGGAAGGAATTTATATCATCGCTCTTCATGGAGTCAATATTCTTCATCAAAGAGGCATCATTCTTTGTGGAAGGATGGTGTTCTTCAACGAAAAAGGAACCCTCTTCTTTTTTTACACAGGATCTCTCTCAAATATCCTCCCAAAACAACCTGTGACAAAAAATAAAATAATATCTATTGATATTATTTTATTAACACTTGAAATTCAAAATTCAAATCACTTAATTAATTAATTAATGAGGTTGAATTCATTAATTATAGTGTGTTGGAAAACAATAAAGAGAGAGTGAGGGTGAGGATGTTTTCTCATTAAATAAGGAGAGTTGTCAATGAATAAAATAAAAGGGGGTTTATGGGAGTTTAGGGAAGATGAAAGGATGGGGATCATGTAGGCCCCACCTCACAAATATCCACACATGGGAAGTTATGTGGCTGTAGGTCCCACCCTTAACTCCCCTATGTAGGATATAATTACAATAGATATAAATAAAATTGTGTACTACCAATTTTATTTATTTTATTCTTGTTTCCCAATTAATAACATTCAACCCGCATAAAACGCAACTACGGTAAAGGTCCCCTTAAATGATTAATGATGCTGCGAGTTCATCAGTGTGCTTGGATTTCAATTCCGAGCACCAGTTCAAAAGATAGAAAAACATGCACAGATGATTACTGAATGTACCCGAGAAAAACATAGAAAATTTATTCCGGGCACAACGAGCCTCAGAATCAAGTGTCGTCAGAAGCCACAGACTGATAAAATTCAAAATAATTAAGAAACAATTTTCCTAGAAATTTTAGGGTGTTTACATTACCCCCACCTCAAGGCTTTACGTCCCCGTAAAGCTACATCATAAGCCAGGGAAACAAATGAGGGCACTGAGCACACATCTGAGCCTCTCACTCCCAAGTGCTCTCATAGTGGTTCCCTTGCAGCCATTGAATGTGTACATGATGATTCGACCATCCACATAATAACCTCTCCTGTCGATCCTCGATCTCCACCAGGACCTGCGTAAGTGTATCCCCATCATCGATGTCCATCTCCCTGTGGTCGATGATGTGGTTCGGGTCGTGCATATAACTTCTCACCTGAGATATGTGGAAAACTTCATTCACCCAGTGAAACTAAGGTGGAAGGGCCAGGCGGTAAGCCACCTCGCCTACTATGCTGAAGAATTGGTTAAGTGACTGTAAGAGACTGAAGATAGGCTGCATCATTTCTTTCCACAAAGGTTATCAGAAACGCAACCAACTACTCTGTCGCCTGTCCTAGTAGTTGAATGCCTGACCTCCTGTTGAGAGCATCCTCTAATATGTTCCCCTTCCCAGGAGTATAGACTATCTCGATGTCATAGTCCCGGAGGAACTCAATCCACACCGTTGTCTTAGGTTTAGTTCCTTATGAGAGATGATACACCTGAGACTATTGAGATTGGAGTAAACCGAAAACTGTTAACTCAACGAACAATCGGTGAGACTAGCCAATTGTAAGAATTCATCTTCACCGATCTTTGCTAATGTTCTACAAGAGATGCTAGGATTTCTCCTTTTCCGAAAATGAAAATCTGGTCTCATCCCCAAAATGAACCACATCCATTTCCTAATACAGTCAATCTTGACATGAATAGTACAATTCATGTCCTTGATGATGTCGTATGTCCTCGATGCTAGTACCAAGAGATCCAATCATTACTCTCGCCCCCAAGGGTCATGTAAAACTGTATGCAACAGTGTGTGGTCACTGGGTCTTCTCCAGTAGGAATCTATAATGTGAGGGTCAAGTCAATGGTTTTAAACCGGAACCTCATAGTACCGACCAAACAAAAGGCATGAATGAAAACTTCACAAATAAAAGTGTCTTTAATTACTGCAGCTCAAAGTACAAAGACACATAATAACCACAAACAACATCAATAAGGAAGCTAGATGCTCCATGAACAAAGGCCTCCATTCCTAGAAGTAGTTCTGCTCCGGTCCACCTGTATCCTGAGCTCCATAGTTGCATGCTACAACTGCCTGATGCTATGATCTCCCATGTACACATGTTCCCTATCGTCAGGGTGGACCTCCTCGTGGTGGTGGCGCCAACACTTCGAAGCCTATTCCATCACCAGTTGCTCAACCATCTCTTCCACCTCAGTCTCCTGCCCCTTGAAGTCCGACTCGATCGAACCTCTACCTATGCATAGGAGGTCCTTCTTCTATCTACTGCTCATTTTCCTGATGGGTCAGACAGTCACGAGACATGTGACCAAGTATGCCGCATGAGTAACCCAGCCTGGAAGGTCAGGCTCTGTCTCCACCCTTGGTGCCCCGCACTACAATCCCTGAGTCATTAGGTCTACGATCTATAGGTCTGGTCCACTTTGACCTCTGCATCATCTGTCTACTACCAACTGCAGAAGACTCTGCTACATGCCGGCTAGTTGTGGGTCCTGCTGCTGGAGACTGCTCAGTAAGGAAACCATCCACTAAGAGGGCTCGCTCCAACACCCCCATCTGCATCGGGAATCTGTGGGAGACAATTAAAGCTCTAATATCTCACCTAAGTCCCTGCTCAAAGGTCCAGGCCATGAAGAATGGGTCCCATACCATATCAGTGGTGTAGCACGAGAGGTTGGTGAACCACATGGAGTATTGTGCCACCGTCATGCTACCCTGCTGAAGATATAGTTTCTCCTGTATACACACCTCTCGAAGGGTGGCTGGTAAAAACTCCACCCGGAATAGGCTCTCGAAGTCTTCCCATAAAAGTGTCGCCTCGTCATGCATCTGGAGCATCAGGCTCCACCATCTTCCTACTACTACTTGAAGGAGGCTGGCAGCAAGGATCACCATAATATTTTTTGGCGTCCCTACTAGCCTGAAAACTCTTCCCACAGCCTCCAACCAATCCTCAGTGGCATGTGGTTCCATCTCTCCTCAGAACCTGTGTGGCCTATGGCGGTGGAACTCATGCAGCGCGCTCAAGCGGCATGCATCGCCTGTAATGCCTCGACCCTCGTTACCCAGAGTTGGTGAATTATTACATAACATTGGCATGTTAAAAAAAGATCATGTCTAGAAGGACCGATTAATTTAGTATCCTTGGAAACACTAGATACATTCATATGTCTTACATTAAATCATAAAGTGAAAAACTACAACAACATAGTCTCCATAGTCCACACTTATATGCCACAAGTCTATCCCTACAGCTAAGTCATAAAATATTTCTTCAAATCCTGGGAAAAATAAAACATAGAAAGGGGTGAGCTCAGATGCTCAGAAAGGTAACAAAATAGCAGAATCTTTTATAAATATGGATCACCATTTAAACCAATGTAGAACTAAAGTAAAATCCTTTTAAAGTTGTACTTCAACATAATATGGAAAAAATAAAATGAAATAATTCCAATTAAATATTCACATATATATTCTACTAGTCAAATAATCATGTTCAATATCAAAAAGCACATTCATAATAATGGAATTCATAATGACAGACTACCATAACCACATTATCAAGGCCTTATTCCAAGACTACAAATAAGATGTTGTCAAGGCCATGTGCCAGGACACTAGTTTGTCTCAGGAGACCTACCGATGCATCGAAGAACTATAGCGGGCTCCACCCATCACTTACTAATTCCAATGCATTCCTTTTATGAAAAGTTTTAATCATATCATAAACAATGCCCAATAACCATAATATAATCTTATCACATAAAACATGCATAATGGAAACATAACATTTACACATTTTAATCACAAGAAATCAATACAACACATTGATATAATCAAAAATTTATTAAAAATATTTTCTATACCAAAATAAATGAAAAGTAAAACATGGAATTTATTTTTCATATCAAATAAGTTATGGCTTGTAGAGGAAGTCAAAACTCAAATAATAGTCACGGCGGCAGAGAAGTCGTTGTCGTCATATACGTAAGACAAAACATTCCATATTTTTGTTTAGTAAAATGCTTCGAATAAAAAAGAATACTTTTAAATAAACATAAAATTCAAAGGGTTTTACACGCCATATAAAAGAATGTTCTGTATAAAACAAAATATGCCTTAATGAAAGGAGATTGAGATGAAGTCCCTTACCTCATGTCTGACTGGACTCGATTGTTCTTTAATCTCTTGAATAATAACTATAGTTAATTTCTATTTATTTAAAAACCTTTTTCATGTTAATTATTCCATTTATATCACTTATTACTAGGTTATGAACATTATGTAATCATTTAATTTAATAACGGTTGTTTTGTCGGTCCTTGGTACTTGAGTCAAAAATAAGCCTCTTATAATTACAAGTTGATTATGTGGTAAAATATCCAGTATCTCCAGAATTATATTCATGATGTAGATATAATATATATAATATATATCCGATATATACATTAATTTATAATATTACATAATATTTAGAGGTATTAAATGAAATGCACTATTCTTGGAGACGGTAAATCATACGTATGCATGAATGATACTTCCATTTATATTTCGTATTTAATGGAAGTAAATAATAATGATATAAAGTTATATTATAATTCCAATATAATATCATATATAATATCATATACTCAATCCTTTATATGTCCCACATATGGCATTAACGATTCAAATCACTTTGAGGGGGCGGTAGTCCGCACTTCCTAAAAACAAATTATTGTGTTTACCCATAATAGAAACCATAAAGTTATGAAATAAATGAAAAATACAGATATATAAGGAAAACATAAGAATATTATATATCATATATAAATAGTGAGACATCTTAATGGCCACCATGAAAAGTGTTAAAAGAAGATTGAGCAATCATCGTTTCTTGAGGCAGTAATTCACCACTCACAGAAACAGTATGTTCTTTAACCATTAGACAGAGTTGTGTGTAAGTGTAAACAAAATCCTTCTCAAATCAACATCCTAGTATATTTATGATACAGGTGTTGTTACAAAATAAATGAATAAAAATAGTTTAGGGGGATGGAGAAGAAAAATAAAACAAAAGAACATAAGAGAAGACATTACCTTTAAATCTGGTAACTCCATTTGGTTTGAAACAAAAGGGTTTCTTGAAGAGATTTCTGCATAATGTATGGCTTCTATGATGAAGGTAGGATATTTGAGAGGGTATTTTTTCAGAGGTTAGCTAAGCCTAATGGATTTTATGGTGTGAATAAGGTGGTAGAGGTGGGGGCCTTTTATAATGGTAGAAGATGAGCTCTTTTGGAATGATTGAAAGTATTATTTTATTATAAAATGGTTTTCAAATTATAAAGATCTGACAATGATATATAAAAAATATATGGTTATAAGGGTTATAAATCCAAACATAAAAAAGGTTTTTGACAAGTGTATTTCTTATATTTCACCTTATCATTACATTTTATTAAAACCGTTCATTAATAAGGTAATTGCTGCATAACCCCTTGTAAAAACTATATTCGTAAAACAATACATGTTTGTTACATTTTTATTTTTACTTTAAATAAAAGGTATTAATGTCATTATTTTACCAAAGCGGCTCCATGGTGTCCCATAAATCATCCCATGGTTATTTATGGTCGGTAATGACTCATCAAATAATATTATTACATGTGTCAAGATATTTTTATTTTTTTATAATATCATTTTTACATTAAATTACCCAAATTACCTCTAATCACGGTTAATAAAACTCAAAAGTTACTAATCACCAAATATTATTTTCATCCCGTTGAACAAGATATTACCTACTAAGGAAAACCATGTATGTGGGATTTTTTAAATTGAATTCAATGATGAGGTAAATTTTTGTTTAACGAAAAATTCATTTTTTTAACTTCCACTTAGTGGTTTCATTGTTCATCAAAAAAATTAAGTTATTCAGAAAAATAAGAAAAAATCACCCTAATATATATTTGATATTCCGAATTCAAAAATGATGAACATTTTACCAAATTAATTACATATAATTTTCATTAATTAATTTTATAATTAATTCCTGCTTTTAAAACAAATACTGTGTTTTTAAGAAACAATATCTATCAAAAGATTGACACATGTTTATGTACAATTTCAAAGTGAAATTAATTCTAATGACCACCATTGGAATAATGTGTAATAATATATTATAATTATACATTAAAACTACTCAAAAATATAATTTATCGCTATAAATTATTTTGATTAAAAATGTTGTTTTTATGTATTTATCACTATTCATCGAAAATTGGATGTTCTCAAAAAAATACCAAAATTTCAACATAGGATAATTTTGATATTCGAAATCCAAAAATGAAGTCAATTTTGAAAAATAAATTTTATATAATTTCAAAAAGTGGTTATTACTATTCATAATGACTACTTTGATTGGTCGTAGTGTGTTAGAATCTCGAACTTTCGTGCAATGCAAGATATTGCATTATTGAAAGAGAAGAATACCATGGATGCTTGGGGTGTTAAATTCTACCCTCCTTCAATAAATTTTATCCTCACAATTTGAAATTTTTCTTCAAAAATAAAAGGTTCAAGATAGAAAATACCATCGTGGAAAACCCATATCAGAAATAGGTTTAATAAAATTTAGTTTTAATAAAAGGGAAAGGGAAATTAAAAAGCCACCACCAAATTATGTTCTCGATTAGGAGAACATTGGTTGAAATTATAGGAACATAATTGGCGGGAAAACAATATATTTATGGGGAGTGATTGAGGTCATCAATCACAAACAAGTGTAAAATTGAGGGCCTCAAAGCCATCAATCTATGGTGATTTAAAATATCATTCGTTCAAAAAAATAAGGTATTAGGATAACACATTTTTGGTTTTAATATCCCTTTCATAATGTTTTAGAATTAACATATACATATAATTAGAGAGAGGTATATATATATATATATACTTGACAAGTAGAGTTTCAACCTTCAAATAATTCCAACCACAAACTCATCTTTCACTCACAAATATAATATAACTATAAAATATTATATTTATCCTAATCGTATAACATTCAAAATAATAACACATACCATTATTATTAGGAAAACTATTCTGTAATAACCAGAGACATCCTATAGGCTAGAGGTAGATAATAAAGGCCTGTCGCACAGTGGTTGTGGGTTCGATTCCTGCTACTTTGTCTTACGTGAAGGGTTATAGCTTGACCTGCAGGTTTTTCTATTCCTAAAACTATAGTATAATAATATTCCAAATGTTGATCATAAGAATTGGTTTACCCTTAAACAAAACTATCCAATGTTAAACTTAATCCACTCCAAATATTATAGTTATCCAATGTACCTCTATTCAGACTCTCTGTACAAGGTATCTAAATTCGAAAATCAATTGTAACATTAGATTCCCCAGACAAAGTAATGTTTATCCTATTTTCACATACTGAAAATATGATTACCTATGTCATATTAAAATCATAATGAAAATAAGTATTTTAGTACAATCCTTATATATATCACATTATTCTTATAACCAGAATATTATTTTTGAGTCAAAAAACAGAAATACATTAATTATTCCACTTCAATTTTACTAACATCATAATATTTTCCTTGATACCTTGGCCTTTTCTAAGGTAAGTTTCCTTGGATCTTAGGTAATTCATTCACATAATTCCTCATTTCTCTACAATTTTAGCATTCATCATTGATAGCATCTTTCTTTCCCTTTCAGTCATGAGCCTAGTGACCTTTTTCTCCACATTTGTAACAAACTCCCATTCCATTTAGGCAAGTACATGGGTGTTTCTTCCCAAAATTATCACATAACGGAAAATCCTTCTTTCCCTTTTTCCCTTTATCTGTATCTTTTTCCACTATTCTATTCTTCTCTTTCATTACATTATTGTCATAAGATTTAGATAATTCCTTTTCCGTCTTTATAGCACATGAGACAATATCTTCGAATGATGATAAGGATTGTGAGACTATTGCACTATGGAGAAATGGTTTTAACCAAACAATGAAACTATCAATCTTACTCCTTGTGTTACATATATAATCTGCTACATGCCTTCCTAACCTTGTAAAGTTATCATCATACTTTGCGACATTCTAATCCTCCATTTTCCTCAGACTGGGAAATTTCCTTTCTGTATCTGCTCGATGGTCATGAGGAAAGTATTTTTCTATGAAAATCTCTTTAATCTACGTCCATTAAATACTTGATAATTATTCATCATCCTTTGTGTTTTGTATTAATGAACACCATTGATCATTATCTCTAGTGAGGAAGTAAACTTATTTGATAACCATTTCCCTTTCACTACACCACAAAGCATGATATATTTTCTCTAGGGAAGGTAACCATTGCTCAGCTACTAGGGGATTTGTACCCCCATTGAATGTTGGCGGTATTTGCCTCATGAAGTGATCTAACATTGATCCTCCAAGCTGTGGATCAGGGTGCTCCATACGGGTAAGGTTATTATTCATAACCTGAGTGTGTTGTCCCAGTATGGTGATTAACTGATCAGCACCAGTTGCATCACCAACTCCACTATAATTATCTCGAGCAGGAGGGAAATCCCAACATGGAGTGTGTGCATTGACACAGTTTCCATTTTATTCACTAGGAACCATTTCTAAACAATGACATAATCTATATCAGTTTATGAATAAAAAGACCTAATTCCAAAGTTTCAAAACAAATAACATAAATTGAACAGTTTATGGATATAACCCATAATAATAATAAAAAATATTTGTGGAATTATATACTCATAAACCCTTAATAATGGTTTTTAATGAAAATGATTATTATCCTAAGAATATCCCTAAAGAGTGTCATCGTAACCAAGAGTTCAGCAAGGCCGCTTTTCGTGCACTAGTTCCCATTTGTGTCTAGATCAAGGTGTGTTTATGGGTTTCACCCCTAGGTACATTTGTGCCAGACCCACCTCTACCTGTTCGTATCCATACAATGATGTATTTCTTGTAAAACTCATAAAATCATTACAATACTAAAATTCTATGATGTTCTTCTATACTAATCCTCGTGGTCTATCTTAGGGTTACGTGCTCTAATTAGAGTTTATCTAAATCTAGCTTCCAATGTTTGTAGTAAACATCCTATGATACCAACTATAACGCCCCGACCCTAGTTACCCAGAGTCAGTGCATTATTACATAACATTGGCATGATCACAAAATATCACATCTATAAAGAACGATTAATTTAGTAGCCTTGGAAACACTAGATACCTTCCTAAGTCTGTTTCCTCGCTGGAATTGGGGATGATCTCATTGATAATAGATTCAAACATTCCAATCAGTATCTATCAGGTTTATTCGTAGAACCGAAAACATCCAATGATTCCATATCCTATTGGACCTACTTTCCAAAGGTAGGCACTCATAAGTTGTGGACTGATGAGGCTTTGGAAATTACATTGGTTGAGAGGATGGGAGGTCGGACTCATCACACCTTTTTTATGGGAATTATTGTCTACTTCAAGACACTCTTTGTAGATTTATGTTATGTTCGTGAATCCTTATTAATGTACCAAGTATAAGAAAGAGCTTTCCCTTACAACATGCAATCAATTATTTATGTGTAGTAATTTAGAGAATCTTTTTATATGTATTCGAGGTACTTCATCGATAGAGAATCATCTATATTTGATAGAAATACTTAGCCAATGTTATCCTTCAATAAATTATATAAAAGTCTCATGGTCACAATAATAACCATACTGGTTTTAAGCCACTCAGTGGGGATCTTGGAGTTTATTGTCATTCAGCAGGACATGGATTGTTTCATACTAGGGATAGTACCCACAGATGGTCTACCTACGTATCCTTGTTTATAGAAGAAATCAGAACCCACATAGTTCGAGTATGTGTATGTGTTTTATGCATGATTGATGGCCCAATGAAAGATGTTATAATTACTTTTACACTCTAAGCTCATGTGAGCCATGCTCGGTGTGACAAACAAGAGGTATTGGTAAAACTAGACAATTGTGCCAAGAAAGATACAATCATGAGAAATGAGGTGGGGATTATGTATGTGTGACTGTCCAGATATTTGAAGATTAATACTCTAACGTAGGGCTTATTCCCAAGAAGGATTCCCAAATTAGGAGATGACTTATGATTGGGTTTTATTCCTCAGAAGGAGACCCAGATCAAAATAAATTAAGTCTCGTTAAGAGGAATTATGACTAGGGCTTATTCATTCATTGGGAGGCCCGTGTTAAAGGGACGTGGGGAATACACCTAAGTAGGATGCCCAAATTAATATAATTTGGACTGGGACTTAATCTTGAGAAGGAGACCCAGGTTTGGGAATATTTGAAGTCTGGGGTTTATTCCTAAAGAGGAGACCCAGGTTAAGGAGAATTACCACTGGGGATTACTTCTAAAGAGGAGGCCCAGGTTAAAGGAATTATAAGTGTTTGGGGGACTTGGGGCTTACACCTGAAAAAGAGGCCCACGTTGGAAGAAATTATGAGTGGGGCTTATTCATAAGGAGGATACCCAAATTAAATATTCACTCCTCTTTGAAGGATGAGGTTGAAATGCATGAAATTTTAGATTGGGGATTATTCCTGAGAAGGAATCCCATGTTTTAGGGGACTGGGACATACTCCTAAAATAGAGGCCCAGGTTAGAGGGACTAGACTAGGACATAATCTTGAAAAGGAGGCCCATATCTAGGAATTTCATATTTGAGGACTGGGGCTTATTCCTGAAAATGAGGCCCAGGTTAAGGGAACGTGGATTATGGATTACTCTTTATGAGTAGGCCAAAATTATAGATCCTCTCATCTTTGAAGTATGAGGATGAATGAAATATTCCACAGAATTCCTTTCAGTTATGGAAATCGACCAAAAAAACATGCCAAAAATGGATTTAGAGAGTGTCTTGAAGACTGAATCTTGAATAGGAGAGGTGGAATGGTATCAAAGAGATGAACTAGGCTGGAAGGGTACCCAAAACTAAAAGGGCGTGCATGTCTTGAGGTGTCACGCAAGTCCTGGAGGCCGCGTAGGTGCTGCGTGGGAGAGCAATTTCTGGTCGCGCAAGTATACTTGCGTGACACAAAGGGACTTGCGCGACTTTCAATCCTTAGGGTAGAACTTGGGCGTGCTTTAGCTCAAGCCCTTAGTTCCATACCTAGGGTCTTCTAGATAGGTGGCGCGCATGTTCTGATGGACATATAAGGAGTCTCACAATTGTTGTACATTTCCCTTAAGGGAAAAACCCTTAGGCACGCAAGTGTTAGTGAAATCTAACACTTAATCCTTATTTTTATTGTATAGACCTTCAATTCTATGTAATGAATTACCTTAGAAGTGCTTGGAAGACTTGAAGAAGAGACTAGGGAGCCGAGAGCTTGGATCTGGGTTTCAGAAATTTTTCCTCTTGAATGTGGGGCCCAGTTGGGGTATTTTTAGGGTGGAGGAGCCCCTGAGCGAAAATCACATCGAGTGCGCAGGTACCTACGTGACCGAAGGCGCGCAGGTGACTTGGGAGACCAAGCTGCGGCGCACAAGTGTACGTGCGTGACCACGGAAAAACTTGCATGACCCTTGGGGAATGTTCTTCTCATTTCTTCCATTGTCGATTTTTTTTATATTTGTTCAATAGTTGAATCACTTTGAGCTCAGATATTCCATTTTTTCCAATCTTTAGCCTCTATGATGAAAGGAGCGTCTACAAAAGTCCCCCCTTTGTGTTGGATCTAAGAAAAATAAGGATTTGACTATGAGGAAATCATGAATCAAAGGAAACATGGGGTGTGCAAGGTTGGACATGCAAATGAACTTCAGGCGTGCAGGCTATGGCGCGCAGGTTGGCTTCGGGCACGCAGGGCTGTGGCGCGCGGGGTTAGGGCCTCGTCTATAAATAGAGGTCCTCATTTTCGCGCAAACTACTCGGCGCTCGCTGGATTGGGCTCTCGGTGCACAAGTGATATCCCAGCCTTCCTTCGTCCGCACTTTTTGTTTTCTCGAGTCGCGCTTATCCCAAGGTATTGAGACTTTCGCTGTCAAACCTGCGCGACCTATACATGTGTGACCATATGGGAATTTCACGAACACACGGGACTTGCGCGACCATAGGGGACTTGCGCGCCTTAATGCCTTAGCCAAATTTTCGAACATCCTTCAAAAAAATTATTAAATATTAACTTAATTTTAGAGTTAATTATCCAACTTTTGTGCAGATCCAATGGATCTTTGGAGAATCGAAACAGCTGATGAACTTGCTAGCAAAATAATTGATGATATGATGGAGATCGTTGGCCACGATTAGTATACTGTCTGCAACAGTACTCTCCCGAATTTGGCCAAGTATCTGAAGAAGTATCATCTTGATTACCCGAATAGTATCTATATACCGATGTATGGCCATGGTCATCTGCAAGATGTCAACATTCCAGAAGACAAGAAATATCTTCCACATTTCTGGTTTCAGAACTATACCAACATTTTTTCAGCCAATGTCTTAGTAGGAGGAACGTTCTCCAATGCTGGAACATTAACGAAAGCTTATGTGATGCATTATAGCTCATGCACACCAGATCTGAAACCCCTTAAGCCTGAGCTGCAACTGCACTGCTATCTGTCAATCTTCCGAAATTCTCAAATGGATCAATCCATGGGCAGGAAGGAAAAAATTGGAATTCTGTTCTGGAGGAGGGGTAAAGCCGACCTGGATGTCGGATAATTGGGTGCGAAAAATTTGTGAAGAGTTTGTCGAGGATCTGAAGGGAGCTTCTATTTATGAAGCCGTCTGGGCGGGGAAGACGTATGTGTACAGGAACGACAACATTGCACCATAATTGCTTAGGCACTGGAGTCCAGAAACAAAATCTTTCCATCTGACCCATGGAAAAGTAGGCATCAGTTTGTTGGATGTCTATAAGATCTCAGGGGTTCCAATTATGGGTGACATGTATGACAAGTTTATCCCTCCGAATGCAACCTTAAATGATCCAGAAAAGACTCCGGATTTGGTCTGAGAGTTATTGAAGAATTATCACAAGCTTAAAATCTCAAAGACATTAAAGACTCATTTAAGAAGGGATATTCTCCCAGATTAATTGATTGATGTGTTTCTTAGGAAGAGAAAAGAAAATGGTCCCACCTGCACTCGTCCAACTAGTTTCCCCAGAGCATATAAGAGAAGTGCTCCTGCCACATTTTGGCCAACTCTGGAGGCAAGAAAGTTTAAGAGATGGGGATATGAAGTAAATCATAATATTCTGGAAAAGACCCGTATTGAAGGCTTTTTATCCTTGTGGATCAGCGTCTATCCTTTTCCAGTATTAGATTCGAAGGGAGGCGTCAGGCCATGGAACTTCATCATTGCAGCCAAGTTAGATGAGAGGAAAATGATGGGGTTTGGCTACCCTAGTCTTGGAAAAGATTCATAGGAGCTTACTCCAGGTTTATATGGGTATGTCTCCTCTGAGATTAGTGGGACCATTCCAGTTTTTATGAGGATGGATCGCCACTCATTTTCAAACCTATGTCGTTCAAAATGGAATACAAATTCCTGGGAGTTCTTTCAGGCCGCCAGTTTAGGCATTTTCTAGAGTTTTCCCTTTGGCACTCAATGCCTATGATATAAGGCCAAGACTATGCATGTATAAGGAATTCCACTTCTTTCCTTATGGGAATCTGCCAACAGGGCGATATATTGATGACGGATCAGCCAGCATGGAGTAGAGGTCTTATATGCTGGCCTGTAGAGATGGTGTGCTGGACACCAGAATCGATGGGGAAATCATATGTGATGCCTATGCTCCATACGGATTTGCACGCCAATTCAAATGTCTGCAAACAACTGTTGTATCACCTCCCGTGCATATCAGGTCAGAGTAGCATCCAATGGATTCTCGTCAATTGTGGTTGTTGATGGCTATGGAAAAGACCGGGGCAGTCTTTGACTTTCCAGATAATGAAGCAGTAGGAAATTAAACCACATGGTATTCTGAAAATTGGGTAGCATCATATCCTGAGGCCATACGGAACAACCCTTTTTCTCGGGTGAGAAAGAATAATAGGATTGCAATGAAAGAAACAATTCAAGACGCAAGTGATTCTTCTACCCCTGAAGATGATTCAACAGATTATGAGGAAATACAACATGTATCAAAGTGGAAACGTGCTATATATAATCTTCCTGTCAGAATCAGGAGATCCACTCCATCAAATCCTGGTGAGTTACCTCATTTTGGAAATTACATTAGAGAGTAAATAAGTCTAATTTTCTTATTTTCTATCTTTAGTTGCAGGAGATGGAAAGAAGATGAAATCGAAAGTTGTAGGACCTCCTCAGCCCTCAAAATATGTATGACCAGAGGCCGTCCAGACATGGAAAAGTCTATATTGTGATATTGAAACAGTCTGGCTGGACCTGTGCGAGGGGCTACAACTTCCTGGGATAGGGAATCTCCTGGCCTCTACTGTCATTAAATTTGATAATAACCCCGATGAAGTGCGTTATTACATCAAAGAGCTGGAAACTCTCATTTTTTCCACTGATGAATCCATTCCTGTCACCAAACGGGTGAGGGAAATGATAGATCAGGGCACCACTGAAGGTATTCGAGGTTCCATATATGAGGAGTTTCTTGAATTTGTGCCTCCCTAAGATGTATGTTTATTTCCTTATTTAAATTGCAACATATTTCAGTCAATGCTTCATTTACTTATGGAAATTACTTTCTTTGTTCTGAAACATAAGACGAGAGGAACTACTAAGGTCCCTTCACCTCAATAGAGCCTTGGTGGTACCGCCATCAGGGCTGCTGCTGAAACACCCCATGAATCGGGTGATGTATCTCCAGGCCAGCAAGCAATAGAAGTGGAGTTGGAAACAACATTCCATTCTCCAATTCAGGTCCCAATAAGGGAGGTTCATGACACTCCTGTTAAGCCGAATAAGCAAAGGCTTCGGAGGAGGAAGTCAACGTCCAAACGCATTGTTAGTAGTGGTAAGACCATTGTGATTATGAGTCTAAAATCATGAAATGATTGCTCATTTTCCATTGGAATTGCATGGCCTTCTTCAATTTCACCTCTTAGAGAGAGAGTAGATCCTCCTGCTAGGACAACATAGGGTGATGGGGAACAAACTCAAACCCATGTGGACCTGGCTTCTTTTAGAGAAGAGCCAGCATTTGCGCCCAATATTTCTCCTGCTAGTGCTACAATAATAGAAGAACCTACTTCAGGTAAGTTACCAATTGTTCATAAAAATTTTAATGAGACATTGACTAACTTCCATTCTGTGATGTTTTAGGTTCAATTCATGCGTTGGATATTCTGGCAGCGGTTGCAACTGATGTTGATATTTTAACTGATCAAGCTATCTAGGGTTAGGAACTACAAGATGAAGGTCATTAGGAAGATACATCTAATGCTCCCATTGGTGAGATTAACTAGGATTCCAAAGTAACATTGGATGATATGATGAATATCAGCATGTCTTTCGATAATTTTTATGGTAATGCTATGTCATCATTTTTTTAGAAGATTTTGGGCGTGAGTGTTACCCTTCGTCCAATAAATATTCTTTATAATTTACACTTCTAATCATAACTGAAAATGATATGCAGTTTCATCCAAAGAAGTTTCTGAATTGCCAATGCCTGATGAGGGTGCGGACATTGGTGTCAACCCCATCATTGAAGCAATACTAGCTCAATTGGAGCTAAACCCAGAAAACCATCCTGAGACCCATCCTGAAGAACCTATTGAAACTAGGAAAGATGGGGATGAGTCTTATCAGGCTACTGATTTACCATTGGGTAAGGGATAACATCTTTTTTGCAACTGTACTTAAATTATAAGACATCCAAATTCTTTTTTCATCCTTTGAATCTAACCAAAGTTTTCAATTGATGTATGCAGGGCCATCAATTTCAATGGTTAGATCTAGAGGTGAGGCTTAATACTCTACCCCAACCGGAATCAAGAATGAAGGAGCCCGGGTCAGGGGGGATGGAGCAGAAAAGGTCACTTCTTTAAGTTAATTAATCCTAGAATATAATCCCCCCTGTGACAATTATGCCAAATATGACCCAGTAGTGCTCAAAGCACTCAGCTTCTCACGACGCAAGGCCTGGAACAATATAGGGAAGATTATATCTAATCTGCCTTTAGAAGAGCTGCCAACGAATATTCCTCGGTTGTTATCCTTGTTTGTGATGCTAGGACATGGCGGTTGTGGATATCAGGAGATCAATACCGCAGTGAAGCAATTCACTTTGAGAAGGGAACATGAGAAGAAATATCATGAGGATCTAAACAAGGTGAGGATGTCAATCAATATCAGCGACTTTGAAGATGCAGTATCTTGAGCTGAAGCTGATTATGCGCCCAGATGAAGGAGCAGAAGTAGAAGATGAAGGAAAAAGTCATCCAGCAGATGCATCTCCAGCAACAATTAGATGTTGTTACTGGGAAACTCGACAAGCTCAACAATTCTTTAAAGGGATCTCAGACGAATGGCAAGAAGGCCATTGCAGATGCCAAGAAGGCACTTCATCAAGCTGAGAGAAGCGAGGTTGGTCAGGTGCATGAGCTTCATGTTGCTGCTGATGAAGCTCGGGAAGCTGTACGTCATGTAAAGACTTATGTTGACAGCCTTCTGTAATTCTTTGAAAAAAGAGAATAGAATCCAATCTGTGGATATCCTTCTAATCCCAGTGCGTTAATGAAAAACAATTTCATCCTCAATCTTTGTACATTCCTGCTTTCATTATTTGCTTTGAATTTTACCTATTCCAATGGGCCTAGTAAGGATAGATTGATTTTTACTATGATTATTATAAATAAACCTACAGACTTTGAATCTCTTAATTTCTCAATAATACCTAAATCATACAAAATGCATGTTTAGTGAGCTGGGACTTGACTTTTATTCAAATCTCCATTGTCTTTTGTGGGCAGTTTAAAGTCATTCACACGGACATAAAAAAAGGCTAATGTTTAAGGTCGAAATAGCTTTGTCCATGATGATAAAGAAAGAATCTGTTCTTTGGTAATTTATCTGAAAACATATTACCATATTCAAGTATGAAAAAAATGTGTAAACTATGACTTAAGAAATTTTGAATCCGAGGAATGATATGAAAAAGGGCTAAAAAGAATTAGAGGAAGTAGATTCCAAGAATGATGTTACTATTATTTAACAACCCCAGTAGGGGTTGAATTACGTAGGTCCACCTAAGAGCATTGGTTGCATAGTCATATAAATGGTATCTTTTGGCTGACATGTCTGTTATCTGGACAACTTATGCAAGGCTGCCTAAGGGCACGTGCTGCATAGATAGGAAAAAGAACTCTCAGAAATTTACTTTTCTAGTGCTAGAAAGCCAATGAAGGTTTATGGGGATTCAAATTTTCCAAAGAATAGAGTTGTGTGTATGGAAAGAAGTATTTGAATATGAATAATATATTTCCAAACAAGATTATTTTGGAGATGAATGAATGTCACTCCTACGATGGTCGGACCGAAGCACATGGAAGGAAATTATAAACCATGGACTTGAATACATTCAGATCATGAAAAGGGAACATGGGACTGATATGTTAAGAACTGTTATTTTTGTGAATCCCTACATATTGTCATTAAGACAAATAAGAACAAAAGAGGTTTTTCTCCCAAGAATGGTGTTACTACCATTTATCAAACCCGTTAGGGGGTTGAATTATGCAGAGCCGCCTAAGGGAATTAGCTGAATAGTTAAATAAATAGTATATTTTGGCTAACTTGTCTGTCATGTAGACTACTTATGCATGGCTGCCTATAGGCATGTGCTTCATAGTTAGGAAAACGAACTCTTAGGTATCAAACATTTTTTTACTAAATGTCATGAAAAAAAGGGTTATGAAGATCTGAAAATATTTAAGGTTAGGGTTATGATACATAAAAATGGGTATTTTACAATGTATGTAAAGATAAAAAGACAAATACTAACCAAAATCATGTTGTGACTGGGTCCTGAATTAATGTGTTGGACTTCACTACGTATCCCATAAGGATGGGAATCAAGCCATACGTAGTTATTGAACTACAGTTTAACATCATATGGGACCAGAGTATTAGAGATCAAAGTTTATAGTCATTGAACTCCGACCATGATAAGGAATACACATTGTGTATTTTATAGGTTATTTTCAGCCGAGGGACTGAAAGTGAAATTTGGGGTTAGGCCCAAAAGGACATGGGGCTGGATTCGAGGGATGCTGGAACATTCCTATGTATCCCATGAGGATGGGAATCAAGCCCACGTAGATCTAGACATACCCTCTCTACAGATTTGGTTCGTACATATGAAGGGTGACAAGGGGACATTAGTGCATTGATGTTTTAACCCAAGATAAAAGGATTGATCATTACCAAATATGCACGTAGTATTTGGAATATGATTGAAAAAAAAATGTAAGTAATGATTCCCTCTCAGGTGAGGGTATCAAATAATGTCGTAGTATATTGTCATACAGGACAAAAGTGATGTATAGTTTAATGTCATATAGCAAGGACAAAGGTGAACTAATATGAGGATATTAGTTTTGGCTGCGGATTCACAGGTCAACATTGTATGAGAAAGAAGTGAACCGATATGAAAGTATATGTTTCGTGCTTTAACCTCAAGAGGTTGCCTACGTACCCAGCCTAAAAGGCAAGGATCAATGTCCGCGTAGTTCCATTAAAGAATGAAGTGTTATGTTTGAAGTTTTCTCTAATCTCACGTGAGTTATACTCGATGTGAGAAACAAGATATAACAACAACCGCAACGATGCACAATTTAATGTCATGTAGGACACAAAAAAGGGACTATGCAGTTTAGAGTCTTACATTGAGGACTATTGGTGCTGCATATTTTAATGTCATGTAGCAGGGAAAAAACACAGTTTAATGTAATGCTGGACATATAATGAACTTCTGTACAAATTAGCGCCACGTAGCTAGGACGATAAAGGACTGTGCAGTTTACTGTCATGCGGTAAGGTCAAAGAAAACATAGTTTATCATCCTATTGAACGAATTGAACATGCAAATAGTTTAGGGTCATATACATGGACCACAAATGGTTTAGTTTAATGTCATTACAGATATAAGGGACATGTGAATAGTTTAAGGTCGTATGCATGGACTATAATGTTTAATGTCACGTTGGGCTAATTAGAGACTTATTCACAGTTTAGTGTCATGTTGGACAATAAGGGAACTGATACAGTTTAACGTCATGTTGGATGATGATGTTGTTGTACAGTTTAACGTCAAGTAGCTAAGACGTAAAGGATGGTGAAGTTTAATGTCATGTTGGACATAAGGGACTTTCTGTATAGTTTAGCGTCATATAGTTAGGACGATGCGAATAGTTTAAGGTCATATGCATGGAATGCACAATTTAACGTCATGTTTCTAGGATGGATTAGAGATTTTCATACAATTTAACTTTATGTTGGACGATAAGACTTTTATTGATCAATGTCATCTCGGACGAAATACAGTTTAATGTCATGTTGGATGAATAAAGGTAACTTTTACAGTTTAACATCATGTTGGATGAAATACACTTTTATAGTTTAACATCATGTTGGACGATGAAAGTGCCACACAGTTTAACATCATGTTTCTAGGACTACGAGGAAAAATATAACAATACATTTTAACGTCATGTGGGATGATAAGGGAACTTATATAGTTTAATTTCATGTCTGACAAAAGAGGACTTCTATACAGTTTAATGTCATGTAGTTAGGATGTATTGGTGAACTAATATGAAGAAATTAGTTCTGGGGACAATATTTTATGTTTATAAAAAATATTTCTTCAGAAATTTGGCATTAGTTGGAGTCGTGATGAGTTCTCCATCCATTGAGATTAATGAATAAGCTCTATTGGAGTAGACATTATGTATTGAATAAGGTCCTTCCCATTATGGTTCAATCTTGGGAGTTTTCTTTCTTGGTATCATTGGAGTTCTGAGAACCAATACCAACTCTTCCTAAGTGAATGAACGAAGATGAACTTTCTTATTGAAAGCTCGTGCAATTGGATTCTGATAGACTTCCTTGTGATGCAGAGTGCATAATATTTTCTCGTCTAATCATTCCAATTCACCCAATCACTTATTAGATTGTTCATCTGTAGATGACTGATCACAAATGAAAACTCTGAGTGACTGTAATTGAATCTCAATGGGAAAAAATGCTTCTGTTCCATATATCAGTGAATATGGAGTTGACAGTGTTGCAGTGCGGGTGGGGGTTCGATATGCACATAAAGCATGAAAGAGTTTTTCAAGCCATGATTTCTTATCTTTATCCACCATCTTTTGCAGTATGTTTGATAGAGTCTTGTTGAAGGCTTCTATCTGGCAATTAGCCGCTGCATGATACCTAAATGAATTATTGTATTTGATGTTATAATCCTGATACAATTTCTTCATCTCGGATGAACATAAGTTGGTGCCATTGTCCGTCAATATGGTATTAGGGACACCAAATCTGGTGATGATTTTAAACATGACGAAGCTAAAAATACATTTAGAACTATCTTCTTTCATAGGTATTGCCTCTGCCCATTTGGATAAGAAGTCAGTAGATTAAGAATATACCCAAACTGCTTGACCTTAGTGGAAGGGTACGGTCCCACCACATCCATTCCCCACGTAGAAAATGGCCACGAGTATATGGATTTATGAAGAACTCTGGGGGCTTAGGTTGACCCCTGAACCTATATAAATAAAAGCTCTACTAATGTCCACACCATTGACCCTCCTAGATAAGTACACTGGTCTGATATTCCCATGCACGACATCATATTCATCTTCATCTTTGAATGATATCACTGCATGACATTCTGCGGGACTGTTCTCTAAATGGTAGACTTCTGCTGTAGAAATTTCAGTTTCAAACTCCTGAGGACATGAAAAAGCCACAATGAGTGCCTCCCGAAGAACTTTCGATCAATTCAATGCCTCATGAATTTATAACTTGGCCGGTACTTGGGCCAGGTGTTTCAATACATCAGACTTTTAATCCTGAGGTCTACGTTTCCCAAAAGGAACATGAGGTTTATAAGGTACCTTTGAAGTTGATGTTTCTTGTATTGGAATAGGAGTTGTCAATACTCCTGGATTCGGAAGATCGGATCGATTGGATCCATTTTCTCGTTGAGAGGATGAAGGTGGAACCTCCAATTGATCTTCCAAAATAACTATACCAGGACTAATTCTGTTACTTGTGAAGAACATGCATGTTCTTACTAAGCTCGCTGAAGGGCTCTGCCACGAGTTTCTGATGGATACACAGTTCTGGTCGGGGTATAATTGGAATAGTGGTTTCTGGGCTATCCACATCTTCCTCTGTATCCCATACCCCAGAAACTTCCTCTAATTTCTCTCTTTGATAAATGGAATTCAGGTTCATCAAAATTGAATCTGTCACTATCATAAGGATCTGTTAAGTGAATCATATTAATAGAACCAAATATCAACTCCTCATCCGATGAAGTCTCTGCCTGACTAGCCAATTGAGGTTGTGCCGTTTGGAGGGGTGGTGCCCTTTGATTAGAAGTAAATGGCATGAAATATGCCAGAGTCAAATACAACATGGGCTTTGATACATACCCATCTTCTTCTGATCCTTCTTTCTTCCTCGAATTATGCTACCCCTTTGAGGAATTTTCTTTTGCTGGAGGTTTCACTCCGGCATTAGTACAATACACAATTGCCTTCTTCAATTGTGTTCGCAAAATGGCATGAGTCTGATTGATCATTTTTCCGGCCATCCAATCATCATATTATTGCGCAGTTTTACTTTTGACTTCATGCCAATCACCTCCTTCCTCTAGATCTGTAGCGGTAACACATGCTACATGAGCTGAAGAACCCTTCAATTTGACCCGCCCTGAGTTGACCATCTTTGGAAGGAGTTCCTGAAAGACGAAACACTCCTGGATGGGATGCCCTAACATCTGATGAAATGGTCAATAATTGGGACAGTCTTCATCTCCCTCCTTGTTTGGCCTTTTGGGCCTTGGAAGCTAAACCATGTTATTCTCCAAGGCTGAAATGAAATATCCAGGAACTTGTTCATTTCTGAAAGAATAGACTTTGCTTCTCTATTCATCGAATGATTTCTGTCATTGAGCTCTTTGATCGTCTTGACGAAAAATTCTATTTTGTTGATGCTCAAGTGGTGGAGCCCTTCGGGAAGATGAAGGCTTTGAGGTAGAAGCAGGTACAGGTGCTTGCTTAAGCATAACTGTAGTAGTCTCTGCTCTACCCATTCTCCTTCCTGGAGTTGATGGATTTACATGAGATTTATCCTTAGTCTTTATAAGAGAATTTTAAATTTTTTGAGCAATTGAAGTAAGGTATCGAAACCCTCCTGTGTATTTCATAGGGATCAAAGGCGTGTGTAGTTCATCACACAAATTTTCCACACAGATTGGCAACAATTCCTCCTGAGGTAGTCCCAGGTTTTGGGAATATGTCATTCCCTTCAAGCGAGCAATGAAATCTGAGACTCTTTCATTCTACCTTTTCTTACAGTTTGTGAGATAAAAAACAGTTGTCTATGGAAATGTGGAGCTGAACTAAAGCAGAAATATTTGGCGAAGATCTTCCCATCTGGTAATTGGCTGGGATTACAAGCTTGAGTACCACACAAAAGTAGGCCCTTGTAATGACTGTACAATTCACCAGAGCTTAACTACCTCTTGTTGATGAGTAGTTCCCATCATGGGATCACAACGAGAAACAAAATGTGTTAAGTGTTCCTCTGGATCTCCAGAACAATTAAAGATTGGTAATGTGGTACTTGAAAATTTTGATTGATGGGGAATATCATCAACCCATTCAGGGTAATCCCTCTTCATTGGTTGAATTTGAGCTCTTTTTTCCTCCATAGACTCCAGCCAAGCTGCCAATGACTCAATAGTAGTTATTAACTTTTGAGAGAAATCTAGTTAAGCTTGGACCTGAACAGGTGCACTGACTAGAGCTTAGACGTGTATGGCGGCTAGTACTGCAACTGATGATAGCAACACTAGCTGCTGTTGCACGTGACCCGTAAGATTAGACCTGTGAGAGAATACTGACAAAAGTGGATACTCCTGATACATCACAGTAGAGGCAACAAATTCCCTCAGCTGACGGGCTCCAGAACATTTAGGAGGAAGACTACCTTGGAGTAGTTCTGCATTCATCATCCTTAATTCTTCCATGTATTCTTCCTGCTGTACAAACCATTTCTCTAGTGAGAGCGACATGCCTTCTCCAAAGGAAGGATGAGATATAACCTGATTCTTTCGTTTCCCCTTGTTGGATCCTTTTCAGAGAGGAAGAAATGGGTTACTTGAAGGAAATCCTAGATTTTGGGTAAGCCTCTGATTTCGTTTGCGCACAAATTCTTCATTTAAATCTATGTGCACAACTTCTTGAGTAGGAACCTCTTCTTCTGATCCTTCTGAATGAATTTCATTTGGTGAATTAGCAACAACAGCATTGATGACATTAATGGATTCATAATTCATGGCATCCCTTATATTAGAATTTCTGCAATATTTTCTTCTTCCATGACCTTGACGAGACATGACCTTCTATTGACTCAATCCCTCTGGAACTTCTTGGTGAACCGTCACTCGGAGAGAATCTCCCGATAGCATGGCTCTTCATTCCTCCTGGGTTTTCTTCCCTAATCAGGAGAATATCGAATTTCTCTGAGGGGTGATTAAGGATTTGAAAATGTCCCCAGTCCGTTTGACTGGGGATGTTCCTGCTGTTTCTGCTCAACTCCTCGAATTCTATTTGATGATTCTGAGGGTTGGGTTGAAGGAGTCCCTAGTCTGGAAAACTGGGGTGGTTCCTAACATGCAATGTCAGAGACTTTCTTAAAATATCTCCTGATATTGCGGATATTGGTCCGGAAGTTAGCAGGATGCATCAATCGATACCCGCTTTTTTCACCAGGCTCATAGACCATTGGATGATTTCAGACACTTCAGTCACCTAACAATGCGCTTGTTCCATACGAGATGCTTGTTCAATATTCTCGTTCGCATGGTGTAGGAGCAGTTCAACTATTTATTCTATGTACACGTGATTTTGAGAAGAGATAATTGAGGCTTGTTCTTAGGCTAGCCTTTGATTGAATGTAAATCCAATTTACTGTGGCCGGCCATTGGGCAATAACATTGCATGAGACCATTTTTGGCGGGATTTGCTTATTGGAGAGAATGTTGAAATGCACTGATCCATGAACAACCCATCCTTTGATATGAATACCGGGTGGGGCATTGGCAATTAACGGGCACAGTCTTTTGATTGCTCTAAGCCATGAATGCAGAAGGGATCTCTACTACTTTTCATCCTTCGGTTATCGAGAGGCTGATAAAGATGCCAAATCAATCTGGAGTTGTAACCCTTCTATTATCTTAATATGATTTTCATAATCATCATAAGACAATACCTTATTCTTCAGTTGACAAAGAGTCTTCCATTTGTTGAGACGAATATCATGAATTCCATCTTCCATCAACATCACTGGAATGTCGTACTGAGAATCAGCCAATGGCCAGAACATAACTGGCACTTCAACTTTTTCCAATTGTTTTATCATATTCAGCACTTCCTCGTTATCATTCACTGAGGATTATTCTACTTGTTTGGACCAAAGCTTGTTCTTCCTTGTTTCTACATTGGATTCAACAAGATTTGTAGAGAGTACACTGATCAAATTGGAAGATAAATGACCCAGGGATGATTCAGAGAATAATCTGAACCCCAGGATATCTTTTTATGGATAAAGTATTTCAATTGCTGATGGTAAAGCACCAGACATGACTGGATTCACATTTTCAAGTGCCTCAAGATAAGAGGGCTTTCTCATCACCACATTGTCATCTGAATAATTTTATGGACAATGCGAATTACTATTGCAGAGAGAACTTTTGGATAAAATTCATCACCATGAGGAGGACAACCATGCTAGGTTATAGAAAAATATGGAATCTCTTGCTCCTTGATCTTCTAACCACATAGAGGGTTGCTATGGCTCTCATATGTAGATGAAACTTCAAGATCAATTGAACTGTCATGAAGTAAGCCTTCATGAGGAAGAGTCTGTTGGAGACCTTCAGAATCAACGTTCCCACTATTGGGAATTGAGAGAGTATAATCTTGAACTCCAACAGATAAATGTCTGAGGGCATCATGAACTCCAGCATCGAGTAAGTCCTGATCGTAGATGGGCCCTTTGTTTCTTGACTGTGTTGGGCGGGTCATCTTCTTAGATGCCTTCTTACTCACATTGGCAGGTGTATGTGCCTGCACAGAAGGAATGGTCAGGTTAGGCACATTACCTCCACTCAAACCAGGTTTATGTGCCTGGTTTGGATGTCAATATGATATGGGGGAGAACGCCCCATAACCCTCTTGGATTGGAACACATGTGTGTGTCTATTCCAGAGTGAGATGTTGATGCGTCAATCCGTAGGTAGGGATAGATTTATGTGTCTGTACTTGAGATGATGCTGAAGCTGTTATGATATCCTGACTTGCATCTAGGATATGAGCATGGATTTTCTTCTTCTCTTTCACCATTGAAAAAATGTTCTTGGTGACTTCAGCTGCTGGAACAGGGATATACATCCATTCCGAGCTTAGAGTAGGTATGTGTTCCTATTCCTGCCCTCCTTTTCATGGTAGTGAATCCCGACAGTAATCAAGTGTGGGGGTAGAGAGTGGAGTCTGCCTCCTGCTTGTCGTCAGAGCTTTTCGACAGACTTCTCTGGTTGCTACCAAGTGAGACTGTTGGTAGACTTGATCAAAATTAGCAGGTGTGTGTGCCTTCTGATTGCACTCCGCCGAACATGGTGGACGAGCTTCCTTCAACACTGACAGATGAGGCTTCATGCAGGATTGGTAAGTGTAAACCGGTGTATCATGTTTACCAGTTGTCAACATGTTGGGTTAGTGGGATTCATCATATGTAGATGGATGAGACTGCTGACTAGCTAATGACTTATAAGAAGGTGTATGTTCCTTCCTATAGTACTCCATAGGAATTTCCTGACGGGATTGGCGTGGTGCTGCCAAACGAGTCTGCTGGATAGCTGAATTAAAACGGACTGGTGTATGTGCCGCTCGTTTCTCTCCACCAAGTTAGGTTGGTGGGTTCCTCTGGAAATGGCAGACATACGAACCTGCTAACTATTAACCGGTGTCCACCTCTGATGATTCATCTTGCCTGCCCGGGTTCGAGAAACCTATGCCGAACGCCTGGAGGCGGTGCGCTCATCATGTTTGGGGCGCACTATCGCATGAGTCTGGCAGAGATTGTTGGTTGGAGCCCTCTGGAAGGACTCATGTCTTCTTGAATTCAGGCCCTGAGGAACCTGCTCATTCACCTCCCCAGAATACGGGAGTAAATGGTGATTGCGTTCTGGGGATAACGTCCCAAAATGGATGGACACGGTGGTTGGCACCACCTGTTTCTTGATCGCTGGTCGCCGTTGTCCGGAAAACAAGGTAGAATTGTTGACTTGGATGGCTTGACGAGCAGACTCCAGAGTCAGAATAATGTCGTTTTGACGGTACTCCTTAATCAGTGCATTTGATTCCCAGCGTTGAAGATGCTGAGTATGTGATGTCATTCTCAGAGCGGATGATGATCCATTAGGAGTATAAGCGTTGGCATTTGCAGCAGCAGTCCTCACAGTAGAGGTATTCATAGCAGCAGTCTTCACAGGTGTGAATTTAATGAAATCCATTCTTGAAAATGTAGGGGATCTTGGAAAAAAGTGCATGTTTCATATAAAAGACATAATTAAGATGAATCCAGCCACTACATATTTTGGATGAGCACATATGTCAATGATCACTTTGTTGGCCCACTCATTGTGTTAAAATACGTGCCTCACAAATAAAGATAACATCATTTTAACTTGGTTAAGGATTCATGTCGGGTTCACCATTTTTGTTTCCTCGCTGGAATTGGGGATGATCTCATTGATTTGAGATTCAAACATTCCAATCAGTATCTAACGAGTTTATTCGTAGAACCGGAAACATCCAATGATTCCATATCCTATTGGACCTACTTTCCAAAGGTAGGCGCTCATTAGTTGTGGACTGATGAGTCTTAGGAATTTTCATTGGTCGAGAGGATGGGAGGTCAGACTCATCACACCTTTTTAGGGGAATTATTTTCTACTTCGGGACTCTCTTTTTAGATTTAAGTTATGATCGTGAATCCTTATTAATGTACATAGTATAAGAATGAGCTTTACCTTAGAACTTACAATCAATGTTTTTTTTGTAGAAATTTATAGAATCTTTTTATATGTATTCGAGGTTTTTCATCAATAGAGAATCATCTATATTTGATATATATTCTTAGCCAATGGTATCCTTCGATACATTATATAAATGACTCTTGGTCACGATAATGACCGTACTGGTTTTAAGCCACTCAGGGGGGCACTTAAAGTTTATTGTCATTCAGCAGGACATGGATTGTTTCATACTTGGGATCGTACCTGCAGACGGGCTACCTATGTATCCTTGATTAGAGAAGGAATCAGAACCCACGTAGTTCGAGTATGTTTATGAGTTTTATGCATGATTGATGGCCCAATGAAATATGACATAATTACTTTTACACTCTAATCTCATGTGTTCCGTGCTCGGTGTGGGAAACAAGAGGTATTGGTAAAACTAGACAATTGTGCCAAGAAAGATACAATCCTGAGAAATGAGGTGGGGCTTATGTATGTGTGACTGCACAGATATTTGATGTGTAATACATTAACATAGGTCTTATTCCCAAGATGGATACCCAAATTAGGAGAGGACTTATGATTGGGTTTTATTCCTAAGAAGGAGATCCAGATCAAATGAAATTAAGTCTGGTTAAGAGGAATTATGGCTGGGGATTATTCCTTCATTGTGAAGCCCAGGTAAAACGGACATGGGGCTTACTCCTAAGGAGGATTCCCAAATTAAGATAATTTGTACTAGGACTTACTCTTGAGAAGGAGTCCCAGGTTTGGGAACTTTTGAATATTGGGGTTTATTCCTAAAGAGGAAACCCAGGTTTTGAAGAATTATCACTAGGGATTACTCTTAAAGAGGAGGCCCAGCTTAAAGGAATTATATGTGTTTGGGGACATGGGGAATACTCATGAAAAAGAGGCCCACATTGGAAGAAATTATTATTGGGGATTATTCCTAAGGAGGATGCCCAAATCAAGGATTCTCTCATCTTTGAAAGATGAGGTTGAAATGAATAAAAGTTTATATTGCGGCTTATTCTTGAGAAGGAAGCCCATGTTTTAGGGGACTGGGACTTACACCTGAAAAGGAGGCCTAGGTTAGAGGGACTAGACTAGGACTTATTCCTAAAAAGGAATCCCATATCTAGGTATTTGATATATGAGGACTGGGGATTATTCATGAAATGGAGGACCAGGTTAAGGGAACATGGATTAGGGCTTACTCTTGAGTAGGAGGCCTAAATTATATATCCTCTAGTCTTTGAAAGATGATTTTGAATGAAATATTCCACATAATTCCTTTCAGATATGGAAATCAATCATGAAAACATGCCAAAAATGGCTTTGAAGAGTGTCTTGAAGAATGAATCATGAATAGAAGAGGTGGAATAGTATCAACGAGATGAACTGGGAAGGATGGGTACCCAAAACTAAAAGGGTGCGCAAGTCCTGAGGTGTTGCGCATGTCTTGGAGGCCGCACAGGTGCTGCGTGGGTGCACAAGTTCTGGTCGTGCAAGTGTACGTGCACGACACAACGAGACTTGCACGACTTTCATTCCTTAGGGTAGAACTTGGGTGAGCATTGGGTCATGCCCTTAGTTCCATACCTAGGGTCTTCTAGATAGGTGGCGCGCAAGTTCTGATGGACAGATAAGGAGGCGCGCAAGCGTTGTTCATTTCCCTTAAGGTTAAAACACTTAGGCGCACAAGTGTTAGTGAAATCTAACATTTAAGCCTTATTCCTCTTGTTTAGACCATCCATTCTAGGTAATAAATTACCTTACAAGTTCTTGGAAGACTTTTAGAAGAGACTAGGGCACCAGGAGCATGGATCTGGGTTTTAGAAATTTTCCCTCCTGAATGTGCGGCCCACTTGGGGTATTTATAGGCTGGAGGAGCCCCAGAGCGAAAATCACATCGAGCGCGTAGGTACCTGCATGACCGAAGGCGTGCATGTGACTTGGGCAACCAAGATGCGGCGCACAAGTGTACTTGTGCGACCATGGAAGAACTAGCGCAACCATTGGGAAATGTTCTTCTCATTTTTTCCTTTGTCGATTTTTTTATATTTTTTCAATGGTTGAATCACTTTGAGATCAGATATTCCGTTTTTTCCAATCTTTAGCCTCTGTGATGAAAGGAGTGTCAAGAAAGTCTTACATCATAAAGTGAAAAACTACAGAAACATAGTCTCCATAGTCTACACTCATATCCCCCCAGACCATCCCTGTAGGCCAGTCATAAAATATTTCATCACATACTGGGAGAAATAATACATAGAAAGGGGTGAGCTCAGATGTTCAGTAAGGATAACAAAATAGCGGATTTTTTTATAAATATGCATCAACTTTTTAGTCAATGTATAACTAAAGCAAAATCCTTTTCAACTTGAACATCAACATAATATGGCTAAAATAAAATGAAATAATTCCATTTAATTATTAACACAGATATTATACTAGACGAATAATCACATGAAATATCAATAACCACATTCATAATTATGGAATGCATCATTCCAGACTATCATAACCACATAGTCAAGGCCAGTTCCAAGACTTCAAATAAGATTTTGGCAAGGCCTTGTGTCGAGACACTAGTTTGTCTCATGTGAACTACCGATGCATCGAGGTGATATAGTGGGATCCACCCATCACATAATAATTCCAATGCATTTCTTATATGAAAAGGTTTAAACATATCATAAAAAATGCCCAAGAACCATAATATAATCGTATAATATAAAACATGCGTAAAGGAAACATAAAATTTCCACATTTCATTAACAATATATCAATAAATCACATTGATATATAAAAAAATTATCAAAACCATTTTCAATAACATAATAAATGAAAACTAAAACATGGTATTTATTTTTCATTTAAAAAATGTATGGCTTGTAGAGGAAGCCGAAACTCAAATAATTGTCCTGATGGCGGAGAAGTCACTGTCGCTGTATACATATGAAAAAACATTCCATTTTTTATTTAGTAAAACGATTTTTACAAAAATATTTCTTTTGAATAAATGTAATAGTCAAAATGGTTTATACACCATATAAAATATATTTGTGTATAAAACAAAATATTTCTCAATGAAAGGAGATTGAGACGAAGTACTTTACCCCATCTTCGACTTGACCCGATTGTTCTTTAATCACCTCAATAATAAACTATTGTTAATTTATATTTTCTTAAGATCCATTTTAAGTTCATTATTTTTTTATATCACTTATTTCAATGTTATGAACATTATGTAATCATTTATATTAATAACAGTCATTTTGTCGATCCTTGGTACTTGAGTCAAAAATAACTTTCTTATAATTACATGTTTTTTATGTGGTAAAATATCCATTATCTCAAAAATTATATTCATGATATATATATCTTATATATCATATATATCCAGTATATACATGAATTTTTAATATTACATAATATTTATAGGTAAGAAATGAAATACACCGTTCATGGAGACGGTAAGTCGTACGTTCGCATGAACGCTACATCCATATAAATTTCATATTTAATGGAATTAAATAATAATGATATAATGATATATTATAATTCTAGTATAATATCATATATAATATCATTGACTCCATCCTTTATACGTCCCACATATGGCATTAACGATTTTAAATCACTTTGAGGGGGCGGTAGTCCGAACTTCCTAAAATCAAATTATCATGTTTACCCATAATGGAAACCATAAAAGTATACCATAAATGAAAAATAGTGAGTCATAATGAAATAATAAACCTAATATATATCATATATAAATAGAGTGACATTTTAATGGCCACCATGAAATGTGTTAAAATAATATTGAGCAATCATCATTTCGTGAGGCAGTAATTCACCACTCATAGAAATAGTATGTTCTTTAACAATTAGACAGAGGTATGTGTAAGTGTAAATAAAATACTTCCCATAAAAACATCCTAGTATATTTATGATACTGGTTTTGTTACAAAATAATTTAATAAAAGGAGTTTAGGGGGTTGGAGAATCAAAATAAAACAAAATAATATAAGAGAAGACATTACCTTTAAATCGGGTAACTCCCCTTAGTTTGAACCAAAATGGTTTCTTGACAATATTTCGGCCTATGAAATGGATTCTAGGATTAAGGGTGGAATTTTTAGAGGGTATATGGGAAAGGTATGGCCAAACAAATGGATTTGATGGTGTGAATAAAGTGGTACAGGTGGATGCCTTTTATAAGTGGAGAGGAGGGGCTCTTTTGGAATGATTAAAAATATTATTTTATTATAAAATGGTTTTCAGATTATTAATGTCCCAAAACGATATATTTAAAGATAAGGTGATAAGGGTTCTAAATACACACATCCAATAACTTTTTGACCAGTTTATGTCTTAGATTTTACCTTATCTTTTCATTTTATTTAAATCGTTCATTAATGAGGTAATCGCTGCATCATCCTGGTGTCATAAATAATTTTGGGTATATAATGTCTAAAATTTATAAAAAAATTACCATGATGTAGGAAATATTATTATCTAGCCAATTATTATTTATATTCGAAATGATAACTTGTATAACCCCTTGTAAAAACTATTTTAGTAAAACAAAAAATGTTTGTGACATTTTTTTACATTAAATAAAAGGTATTAGTGTCATTATCTAACCCATGTGGCTACACGGGGTCACAAAAATCGTCCCATGGTTTGTCTTTTTCGGACATGAATCATCCATTAAGAATAGGACTTGTGTCATGATATTTTTATATATTTATAATATCATTGTTACCTCAGATTACCCCATTTACCTATAATCGCGAATAATAAAACTCAAAAGTTACTATTCACCCAAAATTAATTTCATCCCATTGAACCACATTTTACTTCATAATGAAAACCATGTATGTCGGAGTTTTGAAATTCAATTGACAAAAGCGGTAATGTTTCGTTTAATGAAAAAATCATTTTTTATAACTACCACTTAGTGGTTTCCGTATTCATCAAAAAATGAAGTTTTTCAAAAAAAATACCAAAAATACACCCTAAGATATATTTGATATTCCGAATTCAAAAATGATGTCCACTTTGAAAAATTAATAAAATATAAGTTTCATTAATTAATTTTATAATTAATTCCTGTAGTCAAAACAAATAGCGGATTTTTAAGAAACAATATCTATCAATTTATTGACACGTGTTTATGTCCAATTTCAATGTAAAATTAATTCTAATGACCACCATTGGAATAAATTGTAAAAAAATATTATATTTATACTATTAAACCACTCAATAAAAAAATATATCACTATAAATTTTTTTGATTAAAATAGTTGTTTTTATGTATTTTTCACCATTCATCGAAAATTGGATGTTCTTAGAAAAATACCAAAAATTCAACATAGGCTAATTTCGATATTCTGAATCCAAAAATGATGTCCACTTTGAAAAATAAAATTTATATAATTTCAAAAAGTGGGTATTACAATTTGTAATGGCTACTTTGATTGGTCGCGTTGTGTTAGAGTCTCGAACTAGCGTACAATGCAAGCTAGTGCATTATTGAAAGAGAAGTGTACCGTGGAATCTCGGGGTGTTACATTCTCCCCTCATTCAATAAATTGCATTCTAAAAATATGAAATTGTTCATAAAAAATAAATGGTTTAAAATAGAAAATACCTTCATGGAAAAACCATATTAGAAATAGGGTTAATAAAATTTAGTTTTAATATGAGGGAAAGGGAAATGAAAAAAGCACCAACAAATTATGATCTATATTTGGAGAAATTTTATGGAAATTAGAGACACATAATTGGAAGGAAAACATAAATATTTATCGGGAGTGATTGAGGTCACCAATCACAAACAAGTGTAAAATTTAGGGCCTCAAAGCTTTCAATCTACGGTGATTTAAAATATTATTAGTTCAATAAAACAAAAGGTATTAGGATAACACATTTTTTGATTTAATATTCCATTCCTAAAGTTTACGAATTAATTTATTCATAGAATAAGAGAGAGGTACATATATATATATATACATGACAAGTAGTGTTTCAACCTTTAACTAATTCCTTCCACTAACTCATCATTCACTAAAAAAGATAATAGAACTCAAAAATATTATATATAATCTAATCGTATAAGGTTCCAAATATTAACACATACAAATAAGATTAGGAATACTTTTTTATAATAACCATGGACTTTCTGTAGGCTATTGGTAGGTAATAAAGGCATGTTGCACTATGGTTTTGGGTTCGATTCCTACAGCTCGGTCCGACGCGATGGGTTATCGCCTGACCTGAAGGTTGTCCTTTTCCAAAAACTATATTATCATACTATTCCATAAATTGACCATATGGGTTTTTTATCCTTAAAATATACTATACATAGTTGAACTTAATCAACTCCAAAAATTATAGTTATCCAGTGTACCTCTGTCTAGACTCTTTGTAAAAGGTATATAAATAAAAAAATCATTTGTCACATCAGATTCCCCAGAAAAAGTAAATTTTAACTTATTGTCACATACTGAATATATGATTAGCTTAGTAATATTTAAACCTTAATGAAAACCACAAATACTATAGTACAATCCTTATATATATCACATAAATCTTATAACTAGAATATAATTCTAGAGTCCAAAAACACAAATACATTATTTTATCCACTTTAACTGTAGTAACAACATAAGATTGTCCTTGATCCCTTATCCTTTTCTGATGTATATTTCATTAGCGCATATGGAAATAATTCGCATAATTCCCCATTTCTCTACAAATGTAGCATTAAACATTGACAACATCATTCTTTTCCTTGCAATCACGAGCATGGTGACCTTTTTATTCACATTTGTAACAAACTCCCATTCCTTTTAGGAATGATCCAAGGTGTTTCATCCCACAATTATAACATAAGGAGAAATCATTTTTTTCCATTTTTCCATTTATATGTCTCTTGTTCCACCATTCTCTTTTTCTATTTCTTTAATTTATTTTAATAAGATTTTGAGAATTCCTTTTCTGTATTTATATTACTTGAGACAATGTCTTCATATGATGAGAAGGATTTTGAGACTAATGAGTTCTTTATATGGGTGAGCTAATTATTCATAACTTGAGTGAGTTTTCCCAGTAGGATGATTAGATGATCAGTACCGGTTTCATCACCAGCTCCACTATAATTGTCTTGAGCAGGTGGGCAATCCATACTTGAAGTGCGTGCATTGATCTGGTTTCCATTTCATCCACTAGGTGCCATTTCTAAACAATGTCATAAACTAGATCATTTTATGAATCAAAATACATAATTCCAAACTTGTAAAACAAAAAACATAAATTGAATAGTTTATGGATATAATCCATAATCATAAAAATGTTTTCTTTGTGGAATTATATACTCAAAAACCCTTCATAATGGTTTTTAATGAAATGGAGAATTATCCAAAGCATATCCCATGGGAGTGTCGTAACCAAGAGTGCTGCAAGGCTGGTTTTCGTGCATCAGTTCTCGTTCGAGTCTAGCTCAAGTGGTGTTTTCGGTTTTTTTCCCTAGGTATATTTGTGCTAGAGCCGCCTCTACCTGCTCATATCCAGACAGAGATGTATTGCTCAGAAAACTCACAAAATATCTACAATACGAAATTTACAGGAAGTTCTTATATACTAATCTTCAATGTCTATCTTAGGGCTATGTGCTCTAATCAGAGTTTATCTAAATATTGCTTCAAAGGTATGTACTAAACCTTCCTATGATACCAACTGTAACGCCCCGACCCTAGATACCAAGAGTCGGTGCATTATTACATAACATTGGCATGATCACAAAAGATCATGACTCGATAGATAGATTTGTTTAGTAGCCATGGAATCATTAGATACATTCATAAGCCTTACATTATATGATAAACTAAAAAACTACAACAACATAGTCTCCATAGACCACACTCATATCCCCCCAGACCATCCCAGAAGGCTAGTAATAAAATATTTCTTCACATCATGGGAAAATAAAACATAGAGAGGGGTGAGCTCAGATGCTCAGTAAGGATAACAAAATATTGGAGACAATTATAAATATGCATCAACATTTAAGGCATTGAATAAATAAAGCAAAATCCTTTTAATCCGGAACATCAGAATAATATGGAAATAATAAAATGGAATAATGCCATTTACTTATTCACATGTATATTATAGTAGTTGAATAATCACATGAAATGTCAATAACCAAATTTATAAAAATGGAATGCATAATTCCAGACTATCATAACCACATATTCATGGCCTTGTGCCAAGAATAAAAATAAGATTTTGTCAAGGCCATGTGCAAAGACACTAGTTTGTCTCATGAGACCTACCGATGCATCGAGGAGCTAAAGTAGGCTCCACCCATCACTTACTAAGTCTAATGCATTCCTTGTATGAAAAGGTTTAAACATATCATAAACAATTCCCAAGAACCATAACATAATCGTATCCAATAAAACATGTACAATGGAAACATAACATTTCCACATTTCAAACAGAAGATATAAATACAACACATTTATATAATAAAATCATTATGAAAACCATTTTCAATACCAAAATAAAAGAAAATTAAAACATTTTATTTATTTTTCATTTAAAAAATGTTATGTCTTGTAGAGGAAGCTGAAACTCAAATAATGGTCACGGTGGCAGAGAAGTCGTTGTTACCGTATACGTATGACAAAACATTCCTTATTTTAGTTAGTAAAATGCTTCGTATAAAAAAGATTTCGTTTGAATAAATTTAAAATTTAAAGGTGTTTATACGTCGTATAATATAATTTTGTGTAAAAAACAAAATATTCCTCAATGAAATGAGATCGAAGCGAAGTCCCTTACCTCATGTCTGACTTGACTAAATCGTTCTTTAATCTCATGAATAATAAACTATAGTTATTTTATATTTTCTTATGAACCTTTTTTAAGTTAATTATTCCTTTAAAATCACTTATTACCATGTTATTAACATTATGTAATCATTTAATTTAATAACGGTCATTTTGTTGATCCTTGGTACTTGAGTCAAAAATAAGCATCTATAATTACATGTTGATTATGTGGTAAAATATCCATTATTTCCAGAATTATATTCATGATATAGATATGATATATATCATATATATCAAGTATATACATTCATTTATAATATTACATAATATTTAGAGGTAAGAAATGAAATGCACCGTTAATGGAGACGGTAAGCCGTACGTACGCATGAACTGTAATTCCAATTCTATTTCATATTTAATGGAATTAAATCATAATTATATAAAGGCATAGTATAATTCCAGTAAAATATCATAAATAATATCATTGAATCCATCATTTATGCATCCCACATATGGCATTAACGATTCAAATATCTTTAAGGAGGCGTTAGTCCGCACTTCCTAAAATGAAATTAGCGCGTTTACCCATAATGGAAACCAGAAAGGTATGCCATAAATGAAAAATACAGAATCATAAGGAAATAATAAACATAATATATATCATATATTTATTTAGTGCCATCTTAATGGCCACCAATAAAGATCTTATAAGAATATTAATTAATCATCGTTTCGTGAGGCAGTAATTCACCACTCACAGAAACAATATGTTCTTTAACCATTAGACGAAGGTGTGTGTATGTGTAAATAAAATCCTTCTCATAACAACATCCTATTATATTTTAGATACTTGTGTTGTTACAATAGAAATGAATAAAAATAGTTTAGGGGGTTGGAGAAGCAAAATAAAACAAAAGAACATAAGAGAAGTCATTATCATTAAATCGGGTAACTCCACTTGGATTGAACCAATAGAATTTCTTTATACGATTTTTGCCTATGGTATATCTTATAAGATGAAGGTAGGAATGTTGAGATGGTATTTGGGAAGAGTATGGCCGAGCCAAATGGATTTTAAGTTCTGAATAAGGTGGTATAGTTGGGGGCCTTTTATAAGAGGAGATGAGGGGCTCTTTTAGAATGAATGAAAATATTATTTTATTATAAAATGGTTTTCGGATTATAAAGGTCCCACAATGATATATTTTGAATATAATGTGATAAGGTTTCTAAATACACACATCCAATAGGTTTTTACAAGTTTAGGTCTTAGATTTTACCTTATCATTACATTTTATTTAAATTTTTCATTAATGTGGTAATCGCTGCATCATCATGGTGTCAAAAATAAATTTATTTATTTAACATCTAAATATTATAAAAATTTTACAATATTGTAGGAAAAATTTTTATATTTCCAATTAATATTTATTGTCAAAATGATAACTTGTATAAATCCTTGTAAAAACTGTTTTAGTAAAACAATACATGTTCGTGACATTTTTATTTTTACTTTAAATAAAAGATATTAATGTCATTATCTTACCAAAGTGGCTCCATGGGGTCCCAAAAATTGTCCCATTGTTTTTCATGTTTGGCCTTGACTCATACAATAATATTAGTACATGTGTCAAGATATTTTTATATTTTTATAATATCATTTTTACCTTAAATTACCCTAATTATATATAATCACTGTTAATAAAACTCAAAAGTTACCAATCACCAAAAATTATATTCATCCCATTGAACCAAATATAACGTTCTAATGACAACCATGTATGTGAGATTTTTAAAATTAAATTCACATATGTAGTAAAGTTTCGTTTAATGAAAAATTCAGTTTTTTAACTACCACTTAGTGGTTTCACTATTCATCAAAAATTGAAGTTATTCAGAAAAATACAAAAAATTCACCCGAAGATATATTTGATATTACGAATTAAAAAATGATGTCCATTTTACCATAATCATAATATAGAAGTGGTATTAATTAATTTTATAATTAATTCTTGTTGTCAAAATAAATAGCGTGTTTTTATTAAATAATATCTATCAAAAGATTGACACTTGTTTTTTTCCAATATTCATGTGAAATTATTTCCAATGAACACCATTTGAATAAATGGAAAAAATATATTCTAATTATATTTTAAAACCACTCAATAATATAATTTATCACTATAAATTATTTTGATGAAAAAAGTTGTTTTTATGTATTTTTCACTATTCATCAAAAATTGGATGCTCCTAGAAAAATACAAAAAATTCAACTTATGCAAATTTCGATATATCAAATCCAAAAATTAAGTCCATTTTGAAGAATAAAATTTATATAATTTCAATAGGTGGGTAATACTATTCATAATGAGTACATTGATTTTTCGCGGTGTGTTAGAATCTAGAACATGCGTACAATGCAAGCTATTGCATTATTGAAAGAGAAATGTACCGTGGAAGCTTGGGGTGTTACATCGCCTGCTGCTGGGGATGGTGGCATCGGTGGCCCAACGGTTAGATGTACCACTGGTGCCTCAAATAGATGAGGGACATGTAATGAGACCTCGTCGCTCGACGGCCTGTCAGTATGTACAACTCTCGGGGCTCTATCTGGTTGTCCGTAGGGAGGCATTCTGAAAGAAACAGATGTGACACTATCAAAGACTATACCTGCTGAGCTGCCCTGGTTTGCGCTGACTTAAAATAAACTTTTGAAAACGCACATGCAATCAGTGTTTTCATGCATTGAATTGGAAATTAGAAGTTAGGGTCTTGATATATGGATATGTCGGCCGCCCGTACCAACACTGGACTCCTTGAACTGAAAACATAACTTAGTATCCTTAACGCTATTGCATCACATAAAGAAAAATATCAGAGTCCTAAGTTCTGCGGTAGAAACGACAACCTCTGATACCAATTTGTCACGACCTGTCCTTGGGGCTCGTGTCGTGACTACCCCAAGCCCACCTTCCATAGGCCAGGGGCTGACTACTAGCACCAAAGGCATAAATTCCGATAAAAAGGGAAGGCATGGCCTTTATGAAACATAAACACACATAACCAGAGTACAACTGGAAGAAACACTAAGTAAAGTAGTATATCAAAAGTGTTGAAAGTACAAGGGGCCGGAAATACAATCCCAACAGAAAGGTACTGCTACAATTGACAGAAAGTTCAACCGAACAGAAAAACAGCTGAATGGTGAAGCAGCTCCTAGATTGTCTTTCACGTTCCTACCTGAAGGGTACGTACATATGTCCTCCTTAGCACTCCACGTCAATCGTTCTACTCCGTGTTCCGTCATGCCGAGTGTTCACCTCTGGGTACTGTGCAGTCCTTGTACACTTTACCTGGATCAGCGTTGTCCGTCGTCTGCATCCAACACAACGTGGTGCGGGCATATCCCGTGAAGAGGTGAATATAAAGATACTCATTAGGGACCCAAATAACCTCATGGTCTCACAAAATCCAACAAGGATAAACCACAATGAATGATCTCAACAGATAACCTTTAATTATATATATGCCCATACATATATATATGTTATCAAGTAACCCATCTCAATCATGAGAATACACAAAGATCATTGACTCAACTCAGACCAAGATTTTTGAGCATGGTGTTGAAAAAACGGCTTATAGAGAAATTTTCATCTATTGAGCGCAGTAGTCCTGTCACGACTCCGACGTGCTACTCACTATCCTTAGACTGTTGAGATACTCCTCCTCTGTTGAGTACTGCGGGTCTTCCGCCCCAACACAGTAGCGCTTTCGGCCAATGGTCTGTCGCCCCAACACAGTAGCGCACCCCCTAATATCCTACAGATTCACTTCTCCTATCGAGTTTTATGGGTCTGCCTCCCCAACACAGTAGCGCTCCTCCTCCATGGGTATTTCCCCCTAACACAGTAGCGCTCCCCCTGGGCTAGTCAAGTCACTCTTAAATTTATCATACAAGGAGTCATCAAGTCTCAGCCAACTACTAGATCTCGGTATACCGTATACTCATGTACAGAAGGGTCTGCTCCACGAGCTAATGGTCGATACTTCCATGTGTCACGTAATCTCACATGAAAGTATCTCAAATAATCTCCTCATCACAGGGGTCTCAATGCAACAGATTGTGTGTCAATCGGACGCACGGTCTATGAGTTATTAGCATTTCGTTTTTAGGGGCCCGGTTGGATTTCAGGTACAATCATACTCAACCATACTGATTCCACATTCTAATCCTATGTAGAGTATTCCAAATGAACTGTTTCATCATGAAAAATCTAGCATATTCAACAACACGTCAATCGGACGTCCCGTACTTACGTTATAAGTGTTTTCGCTCCGAGGGCCCGGTTGGAATCACGTTCGTTCCAAACCGGCCGTTTTTCCAAAGTCGTACAAAACTCACTTAGAGTATTTCAAAAGGACCCCCTCGTCACGAGGGCCCCTGTGCTACAGACGGTGCATCGATCAGACACACAGTCGTGAAGATATTCACATTTAATCATACGGGCCCGGCCCGTTAGGCCAAGTGGGCTAGCAGGTCGGTCCGACCCTATTCAGCTGGACCGACCAGACATGGGGTGTCTACCCGGCCTATGAAACGCGACCCGGCCCGGTGGCAGGCGCTGCCATGCTCGGCCCGACGCAGTGCGGCTCGGCAAGCCGTGGCTCAGACCGAAGTGGACGAGTGGTCCGAGGATGGGGGTGTGGCCCCCCGGCTGCCCGAATAGGCGGCGCCAAGTGGCACCACCCCCCCCCCCTAACTGGTCGGTCGCTGCCGGCCGACCTTCCTTGCGCAAGCGTCCCGCATGGGCGAGCAGCGGTTCGTCCGGCATGACGCCCCCAAGCATGTCAGCTCTCCTCCGCCCGGCTGGCCGACGGGCCAGCCGATTCTCCTGCCAAAGCAGCCCCCAAAGCAGGTTTTGGTTCCTTCCATACCACCGACACAAAACACACCAGACAAAAATATAAAGACCTTGAAAACACCTAAAATCACTAAAAACTCTAAAAACCCACTAAATCCCTAAAACCCATATTAAACTTAAAAAACCGTAATATTATCTAAACATAAGTTAAAATGTATAGAAAACCCTAAAATTCACGAGGAACCTAAAGAAAACCTTAAAGCATGAAAATAGTTAAAACACATAAAATCATTAAAAACACTAAAACCCCTAAAAATATGATAAAACAATTAAAAAACTCAAAATCCCTAAATCCATAAAATAAAATAAAAAACCTAAAAACCCAACGAATCTCTAAAAACATAAAATCCCAAAAAAACCTATATGAAATCCTAAAAAACTAGAAACATTTAAAATAACTAAAAAACCAAAAAAACTCTATATACCCTAAAAGACACTAAAACCTCATAAAAGGAAAACCACACCTAAAAACATTAAATATATTAAAAACCAGAAACATACCTAAGAACTACAAGAAACCCTTTAAACCTATAAACATGTTTAAATAATCTAAAAACCATAAAACTATAAAAATGTAAAAAAATTCAAAAAAGAAAAAAATCCTCAAAAATCCAAAAATCCAAAAAACTGCTCAAATTCCTTAAAAACCGTTAAAACCAGTCAATAACCTAAAATTCTCTAAAAATGTCTAAAAATTAAAATACCATAAAATCAAGATAACCCATAATATAAGAAACCTAAATATACATAAAAGCAAAAGAAAAACTATAAAAAAACATAAACCCCTTAAAACTGTAAAAACCATAAAATCCATAAAAATCATGAAAACCCCTAAAAACTATAAATATAATAAAATGGAAACAAAAAATGCTAAAAATGTAAAAACCTCTAAAAACCAAAAAAACACAAGAAAACATAAAACACATTAACACACATAAAAACCATAAAAATTTTAAAACAACAAAAACCATAATAGACTATAAAAACAGTCAAAAACCATACAACCCTAAAACATTAAAAACCCATAAAACCCCATAATTCCACTAAAAATAAACAACTTTCAAAACATATTTAACTCCTAAAATCATCAAAATGCACAAAAATATTATTAAATTTTTAATTACTAATAAAATCTAAAAAATCAATAATAAAAATTATAAATACCATAAATACCATAAAAACACTCTAAATACCTAAAAAACATAAAGTCGATAAAAACAATAAATTTAATAAAAAGAAATAAAATGCATAAAATTACATAAAACCCTTGAAAAACCCTAATAAAATAATAAAATCTATAAATAGTAAAATCACCTAAAAACCTAAAAAACAACAAAAACTCTAAAAGCCATAAACACCCTAAAGCACCAAAATCCATAAAAATTATATAATGCACAAATAATCCCAAAAAACATAAAAACACCCTAAAACCACTAAAACCCAAAATGAAAATAACAAAATCCTAAATAAAACATAAAATTCATTTAAACCCAAAATAATCCAAAGTACCATAAAAGTCCCTAAAAACTATAAAACCCACATGAACTATAAAACCCTGTGAAATCCCATGAAACCCTAAATAACACTAAAAATAAAAACCCATTTAAACAAAAAAAATATCAATAAAAATATTTAAAGCCTAAAAACCAGAAGAAACCACAATACCCTAAATATTCTAAAAATCACAAATTTTTTTAAAACCCTTAACACCATAAAAATCAAAAAAAATATCTAAAAACACTATAAACTTAAAAACCCCTAAAAATGATGAAAAAAGTTAATAAAATCTTAAAAAAACATGAAAACCATTAAAAACATAAAATATGTGAAAACCTCTAAAATACCATAAAAACCATAAAACCCCCAAACACCATAAAAACCCTAAAAATGATAAAATCAAAAACTATAAAAACTCTTCAAACCACTATATACTATTTAAATAATTTAACATAAAAAAAACATTAAAAACTATAAAACCCCATAAAAATATAAAGAAACAAATAACACTAAAAATTATACAAAGCAAAAAACCATCAAAATCTCCAAGGACCTCAAAACCACTAAAACTATAAAATCCCATAAATACACATAAAATCCATAAAATCCTTAAACACCCAAAAAAACCATTAAAACGGTAAAATCCAATAAAAACCCTTAAAACCCTAAAAACCCATAAAACAACATAAAACCCCAAAAAACTTAAAAAGACCTGAAATCATAAAAAGTTATAAAATCCATAAAAAACACTAAATACACTCAAAAACCTACAAATTCTTAAAAACCATAAAAATAATAAAAATCCATAGAAATCATTATATAAATATAAAACCCAAAAAACCCATCGAAAAACTAAAAAAAAAACATAAAATATAAAATCCCTAAAAACTATAACAACCCTAAACGAAACTAAAAACTGTAAAAACCCGGAAAAACCATAATATCCAATAAAATCCATTAGAACCCAAAAAACCCAAAAAACCCATTAAAACACTGAAAAAACTAAAACCATTTATCGCTATAAAACAATAAAATATATAAAAAATCATAAGAACCCAAAATGCTCAAATTAAACCCTAAAACGAAATAAACATAAAAAACCTCAAAATCTAGAAAACCCTAAAAACACATAAAAATCCTAAATAATACAAATCATCCCCGAAATTGTAAAATAACTCAAAACCATGAAAAAAAGTAAGAAAACCATAAAAACCTAAAAATCAATTAATACCATAAGAATCCTAGAAGCCCTTAATAACAAAAATATAATAAAAACTCTAAAATCATCAAAATCCCTACAAACCCTAAAAACCCTGAAAATCATAAAATCCCTAATTCCTTAAAAACTATAAAAGATCAGAAAAATACCAATAAAATTGTTAAAAATTAAAAACACTTATTACCATTAACTAACCAAAAAAATATAAAAATTTAAAAAGACTAAAAACACAAAAAAATTATCAAAATCCCTAAACACCATAAAAACTAAAAAATTTGATAAAATCCCTAAAACCACTAAAAATGTAAAAAACACCAAAAGGACCTATGAAAAAATTACAATCCTAAAATAATTATATCCTATACAAACTAACAAATTCTAAAAACCAAAATAAACCCAAAACACCTCATATCCTTAAATCCCTCAAAGATCATAAAACCCTAAAAATATAATAATTTTAAAAAATTCAAAAAAATAAATATAAAAACCCTAAGAATCCAAAAATCCCCAAACAAATCCATAAAACCTAAAAACACCTATATACCATAAATATAGTTTTTTTCCCTAAAACCCCATATGGTTCAAAAAAATATTAAAAAAATAAACCACTGTAAAACTGTAAAAATCATTAAAATCGAATAAAAACTCTGAAAACCACTAAAAATGAAAAAAAAACACATAAACACATAAAAATAATAAAAATTCTAAAAAACCACAAAAAACATTAAATAATTGAAAAAAAACACTACAAAGAAAAAAATCATAAAAAACATAATAATCTATAAATACTATATTACCAAAAAAATCTAAAAATCCCTAAAAATCCCTAAAAACATAAATAACTCTAAATACCCTAAAACCCCATAAGAAGAAAATTAGAGCCTAAAAATTCATAAAACTCATAAAACCTAAAAATACTAAATATCCTAAAACACTTTAGAACACATAAAACAATAATAACCCTCAACATCCCTAAAAAACCTATATTTCCCAAAAATAATCAAAAAAAATAAAAATAATTCATAAAAATTTTAAAAACCCTAAAAACACCAAGAAACCCTTAGAAAATCATAAAAACCTAAAAACACATAAAACCCATAAAAACCCAAAAAAAATTTAAAAACCCTAAAATATCCTTAAATCCTTAAGACACTCAAAAAAACTATAGAATCCATAAGATATCTGAAAACCCTCAAAATACCTAAACACCATAAAATCAATAAAAAATCTAAAAATTCCAATAAATTCCATAAAAATCCGCAAAAACCTTAAAACCCATAACACCAAATAAAACTCCAAAAAATAAATAAACATAACCCCCATAAAAAACATAAGGACACTAAAAATTTAAAACCCTAATAAATATAAAATTCCCTAAAACCCCTATAAACCCACAAAAATCCAACAAATCCCAAAAAATTCCATAAACATAAAAAATGCTAGAAACCCTAAACCCCTATAAGAAATCTATAAAAACCTAGAAAAATTTAAACCCAAAAAAACTAAAAAATACTAAAGACCCTATATAACTATAAAACAATAAAATCCCCAAGAACCATAATCCCCCTGAAAACAGTAAAAACACTTAAAAACTAGAAAACCCCTAAAAATGAGTAAAAATATATAAAACCCCTTTTAACCACAAGAAATACAATGAAATATAAATAATCCTAAAACCATAAATAATTCCAAAAAAACACTTAATACCCAAAAAACATAAAAACCTAAAGAATCCATAAAAACCACAAAATCCATAAAACCCTAAAAACCGTAAAAATATAATTAATCCCTAAAGTTCCAGAAAATTCAAATACATCCCAAAATCCCTTATAAAACCCTATGAAATTATCAAATAACATAAAAAACATAAAGGAATTAAAAAAATAAAAAATTATAAAAACCAGAACCCAACAACCCTTAAAATACATAAATCCTTTAAAACATATCAATTAAAAAATGAATAAAAATAAAAAAAAACATAAAGAACCCTAAAACCATGAAAACCCAGAAGAAAACCTGGAAACACAAAAAATGTAAAAATGAAATTAAAATCCTTAAAGGACCCTAAAATCATAAATATATTAAAAACCATATCACCCCTAAAAAGCATAAAAAATATAAAAACCCACAAAAACACTAAAAACCCAATAAAATCTATAAAACCCTTGAAACCCATTAAAATGATAAAAACTATAAAATTCCAAAAAAATCCATAAAAAACTAAAAAAAACTAGGTACCCAAAAAACCATAAAACACATAAGAATAATAAAAACCTAAAAACCCATAAAATCCATCAAAATCCATAAAAATCCAAAAACCCTGAAAAATCCTAAAAATTTCTTGAAACTCCCAAAAAACACAAAAAAAACTAAAACACTGAAAAACCCTAATAGTGTGTTCAAAAGATAATAAATTCTAAACCCCATAGAAAAAAGCAAAACTGAAAAACCCTAATAATCCCCTAAAACCCTTTAAACACTTAAATCCCATAAAACCCCTAGAAACTACTAAAAACTCTAGAAACACTTTATAACGCTAAAAGATTAAAAAAATCTAATAGATCTTAAAAACCCTAACAAATTCAAAAAAACCTAATTCCCAAAATACACCATAAAACCATAAAAATCCTAGAAACCCTCAATATCCCCAAAAACCCACTACAAACAAAAAAACCCATTTAGACACCTAAAACAGGTAAAAAACTCTTAAAACAAAAAAACCCAATTATAACAAAAAAACAAAAAAACCCATAATCCCAATAAACACCATAAAACTCTCAAACTCCTAACAACCATAAAAATGAAAAAAACTGTTAAAATCCAATAAAATCTATCACAATCCTTTAAAACTGAACAAAATCACAAAAACATAAAAATAATAAAAAAACATAACATAACATAGGATAACCTCAAAACCATAAAAAAATCCCCTAAAACATTAAAATACTAAAAACCCTAACAAACATTAAAAATACTAAAACCAATAAATTTCCTCAATATCCATAAAAACCATAAAAAATCATAAAAATAAAGAGATATCCCTAAAATTTTAGAAAACTTTTAAACCCCCTAAAAACCTAAAAAAACCTCATTAACAAAAATCCTTTAAAACCCTAAAAACATAAAATTCCATAAAAATCCTAAATACTTCCAAAAACCCAAAAAACTGAAAAAACCATGAAAACCCAGATGACAATTGTAAAAACCTAATAAAATACCTAAAACCAACAAAAATGCCAATAACATTGAAGAATCTAAAACCACTAAAAATTCACTAAATCCATAAAACCCAAAAAACAATACAAATATAAAAATATTTAAAAATACCTAAAAACATAAAAACTATGAAAACCGTAAAAACCTTGAGAAATCCTTTTAAATCTAAAAAAACCATAAATAAAAAATATTCTAAAAACCTCTAAAGACCTTAAAACCCATGAAATACCTAAAATCCCCTAAAACATTAAAATCCCAGGATACCCTAAAAACCACCAAAAAATATAAAATCCTTTAAACCCCTATAAACATAGAAGACACTAAAAACCCTTAAAACATAAAAAACTGAAGAATATCCAAATAAATTAACAAATCATCAACCCACCACACAAAAAACACAAAAAAACCCTAAAATCATCAATATTGATAAAAAATTCCATACAAATAAAAAACATCCAAATCCTTAAAAATGTATTAAAAGTCAGAAAAACAGAAAATCACTAAGGAAATCTTAAAAATCTAAAAACAAAAAAAATAAAAAACCTAAGATCCCTAAAAACCGAAAAAACATCAATATCTATAAACAAATAAAAAACCCTAACAATTGATAAAAATGAAAAAATTACCTAAAATCCCCTAACAAAACCATAAAATCCAAAAAACTCTCAAATCCACTAAAATACATAAAAATGCTAAAAATATAAATGATCCTAAAAACAATAAAAACACCTTAATACCATAAAGCTAATAAAACCATAAAAATTTGTAAAAACCCATAATAAAAAAGAAAATCAAAAAAACAATAGAATACTATAAAAACCCAAAAATAATAATAAAAACCCTAAAACCTTAAAATACAAAAATATGAACCTAAAATTCCAAAAAAAACATAAAACTCCCAAAATCTCTAAAAATCTGTAAAACCCAAAAAACAAAAAATACCTAAAAAAACATATAAAATCCAAAAAACATAAAACCATTAAACCCTATGAAAATATTAAAAAATAAAAAAACCTAAAACACATAAAAAATTAAATAACACTAAAAACCATATAAAACCCTAAAAACCCAAAAAAATACTAAAAAAACAACAAAATCCATAAAACCAATAAAAATCCCAAAACCCAAAAATATCCTTAAAAATCCCTAAAACTGTAAAAAACAATAATACCCTAAAAAGTCTTAAGAAAACCATACAACCCTAAAACGTTTATAACACCTAAAAACCTAGAAGATTGGATAACCTTTAAAACCCCTAAAAACCTAAAAACCCTAAAACTCCTCAAAATCCATAAAACCCCAAAAACCAAATAAATATTTACAACCCCAAAAATCCATAAAAACATTAAAAAAATAAAAAAATAAAAAACCCTAAGAATCCCTTAAAAACATAAAAAAACATATCATGCATAAACACATAATAATGATAAAATATAAAATACCCTAAAACCGGTTGTAATAAGAAAACCCCTAAACCCATAAAAATTTTTAAACCCTTCAAAAACTTGAAACCAACTAAAAATTCTCAATTCTCTTTATTATCAATAGACACTAAGAAACCATTATATAGCCTAAAAAATTTAAATATCCATAAAATCCAACTAAAACCATAAAACCATAATACAATAAAAACCTTAACACCCCCCGAAACCACTAAAACCGCAAAAAATTAATTAATATAATAAAAGCACCTAAAAATCCAAAAAACGTAAAAAAAATTTAAACATGGAAAAAACCCATAAAAATCCTTAAAAACCAAAAAAAAATCGAACACCCCCTTTGCACCTAAAAAAAGCTAAATACCCAAAAAAAATCTAGAAAATCCATAAAATCATAAATTCCTGAAAAACCTAAAAACCCTAAAAACCCCAGAAAAACCATAAGAAAACATTTAAAACCTATAAAAATATAAAACAACAAAAAATAAAATTTTTATAACCCTATGATACCCTAAAAACCCAAAAATCATAAAAGTATAAACACCCATAAAAATTCTAAAAATCCAAAACCTCATAAAAGCCCTAGAAATTCTAAAAATTCTCAAAAACCTTTCAATACGTACAAATGATAAATAAACACTAGAAAACCATAAAAACCATTAAAAACTCCAAAAAAAACCCCCCCTAAAAACCAAAATAACCAAAAAAACCCAACAATCCCTAAAAACCAATAAAAATACAACATGTCCCTAAAAACATTAATACCACATCAAAATCCAAAAAAAATCCCTAAAATCCCTAATAACCTAAAAACACAAAAAAAATTTACAAATTACGAAGAAAACCATAGAAACATAAAAACACCTAAAACCCATAAAAATGAAAAAAATGCTAAAAACAATGAAATCAATAAAACCCATTAAAATATATAAAAACCACAAAATCCGTAAAAACCCTAAATACAATTAAAAATCATAAAAATTTCTTAAATTTCACTAAAAACATAAAAAACTAGAAAAACCTATAAACTCCCAAAGAAACCCTTAAAACCATGTAAATAATTAAAAGCTCTAAAAACCTAAAAACACTAAAAACCCGTAAAGAACCTAAAACCTTTAAAACCTCTATAGACAAAAAACCATTAAAAACAAAAAAATCTATAAACAACCTAAAAATCAATAAAAACTACAAAAACATTTTGAACCCCAAGAAACATTAAAAATATAAAAAATACATTAAAAATTCTAAAAAAAATGCTTAAACCCCAAAGAAAACATAAAACACTAAAATCTCTAAAAATCCATAAAACTTTCCATGTCCCTAAAATCCCTAAAAGCATAAAAAACAACAAAAATCCATACAAACCATAAAATAGTAAAAAAACTAAAAACCATGAAAACTAAAATAAAAACATTAAAACCCAAGAAACAGGAATTACACAAAAAAATATATATATGCTAAAATTCTTAAAACCCTTAAAACCACTCAAAATCCCTAAAATCTTAAAAACTACATATATCGTAAAAATACATAAAATTCATAAAAAATAGAAAACCCTAAAAACCCTAAACAACCCTAAGAAATCCTTGAAACCCTTAAAGCATTTAAAAACCCTAAAATTCCAAAATACATAAAGAACCCTAAATACACATAAACTGCTAAAAACCCACAAAATACATTAAAACCATAAATTTCATAAAATCCAATAAAATACTAAAAACCCCTAAAAACAAAAAATACCCTCAATCTCCTTAAAACTCTATAAAACCCATAAAAAACCTAAATCACTTAGAACCCCTAAAATACAAAAAATATCTAAAAACCATAATAGAAACAAAGAACCATAAAACCTATTAAAAACCATAAAAACCCCCAAAAAATTAAAAACTCAGAAAAGAGAATAAAAACCACAAGAACTCTAAAAACTCTTAAAACTCGAAAAACTCAAAAATATGTAAAAAACCATAACAACCATAAAAACCCCTAAAATCATTAAAAACCTAAAAAACAGAAATACCATATAAAACCTCAGAAACATTAAAAACCATAAAAACTTTGAAAACCAACAAAATTAAATAAATAACATTGAAAACCAAAATAATAATAATAATCCCCAAAAATAACATAAAGCATAAAACCCTAAAAACACTGAATAACCATTATAAAATATTAAAAACACTAAAATAAATTAATCACACTAAGAAAACCAAAATGCTAAAACCACAAAAACCCTAAAAACCCTAAAAACATAAAATACCCTAAAAACCTAGAAAAATATTATAAATCTCTAGGAATCTATTAAAATATAAAAATCCTAAAAAACTTGAAAATTCTAAATAAATCTATAAAAACAAAAAACACTTCAAACATGTAAAATTCCCAAAAAAATCACTAAAATCCTTTAAAGTGCCTAAAACATTAATGTCCCTAAAACCCTAAAACCCTTTTAAATATTGAGAAAACCTTAAAACACATAAAAAGAAAAAAAAATCTCAGCGAAGTCACAGAAAACTCTTAAGGCCCCAAAAAATATTCGAAAATAATAAAAACCTAATAAAACCTAAAGAACACCAAAAACACTAAAAAACCAAAAAAAAAACCCCAAAAAACACCCTTTAACCCTCAAAATCCCTAAAAACCCAAATAACCCATAAAAATCAAATAAAAACCCCTTAAATCCCTAAAAATGTAAAAACACATATAAAAAATAAAAAATTCTACGGAGATCATAAAAACTGAAAAATTTCTAAAACCCTTAAAATCTAAAAATGCTAAAAAAAATCCTAAAAATGGTAATAACCTCACAAACGATTAAACACATAGAAAACCCTAATACTTTTCAAAATCCCAAAAAACCCTAAATATAGAATATATAAAAATTAAGTAATAATCCCTAATAACCTAAAGACCATAAAATCACTGAAATACCATAAGAAACCCATAAAAACAAAAAATACACATAAAACCGCTAATTAATATAAAACACTAAAAACCATAAAAAACACAAAAACAACTAAATATCGTATAAAAACCATAAAACCCTTAAACATGAAAAAAAATAAAACCCAATAAATTATAAAAAAATATAAAAATATAAAAAACATTTAATCCCCTAATATTTTGAAACAATTTATAAACCAACAAAATTCTAAAAATCTCCAAAAATAATTAAAATACCTAAAAACACTAAAAATACATCAAAATAGTGATATACAATTAAAATAAAAAAAATACACTTTTTTTTAAAATACATAATAACAAAATACCCCCGAAAATCCCAATAAGAAATTGAAAAATACCATAAGAATAGTTATCCCCTAAAAACCTAAAAACTCGTCAAACAATAACACACTAAAAACCATAAAAATACATAAACCTACATAAAAATAATAAAAAATCCCTAAAAAAATTAGAGATATAAAACAACTATAAAACCTAAAAAACCATAAGAAAATGTCAAAACCTTAAAACATTAAACACTCTAAAGACATAAAAAATGATAAAACCCATAAAATAACCTTTGAACCCTTAAATTCCCTAAAAACCAAAAAATTGATAAAAACATAAAAAACATAAAAACCCATAAAACCATATAACCAATAAAAACTACTAAAAACTATAAAAACTATTTAAACCCTAAAAAAATACAAAAACCCTACAAAGACTCAAAACCCTCAACACGAAACATTGGACCACCTGATAAATCCTTGAAACACTATAAAAATTGAAACTCTCAAAAATTGTAAAAATAATAACAACTCTAAAAATTCATAAAACCCCTAAAAGCCCAAAAAAATTTAAAATAACTAAAAACCATAAAAATCATAAAATAGACCAAAATGTAACTAAGAACATAAAAGACCATAAACCATTAAATCCCGTTTGAAATCCATAACAATCTGAAAACACTTAAATCCTCTAAAAACCTAAAAATGTTAATAACCATAAATACCCTAATACCTTAGGAATAGTAACAAAAATAAAATCCTTGAAAACATTAGAAATCATAAAACCCCATTATGACCCTAAAAACCCGCATAAAACACTAAAACCCATTTAAACCCCTAATATCATTAAAAACTTCAAAAACATTCCAAACACTAAAAATAAACAAATTTGAAAAAAACCCAAATTTACATAAAACCCCTAAAAACATAAAAAAACCAAAAACCATCAAAATTCGTAAAAACCCTAAAGACAAAAAAAATTCCACAAAACCAATAAAAATTCAAAAAAATCCTTAAAAATCAATAAAAATATAAAATTCCGTAGAAACCCAAATACATTTTGAAATCTGTCATACCAGAAAACACTTAAATACCAAAAAAACCTAAAGATACTCATAATCCAAAAAACCCATAAAAACACCCTAAACCCCTAAAAACCACTAAAAATCATTAAAATACCTGAAAGAACATAAAAACTCTAAAAAATTAAAGCCCTAAAAATTGAAAAAACCCATAATATCATTTAAAATCCAATAAAATCTATAATCACCATTTAATCCCCTAAAAAATAAATAACCTTAAATTCCTAGACTCACTTAAAATCCCTAAAAACCTAAATAATGGTTAAAAATTTAAAACCCATAAACCATAAAAACAATAAAAACCCCAAAACATTAAAGAACACTATAAACACATAAAACCCAAACACACTAAAATCTTTATAAAACCAATATACTTCAAAATAAATTATAAAACTAAAAAAATCACTAAACCCTAAAAACTCTACAACCCCACAAAATCCAAAAAAACATAAATTACATAAAAACCAAGAAAAATGTAAAAACCCATAAAAAATTGGGAAATATTTAGAAAACCTTAAAAACCTAAATACACTAAAATGACATTGAAGTCCCAAAAAATATCTAAATATCTATAAAAACATACACAACCACAAAAACCATGAAAGATGATATGAAAAAATTATGAACCTAAAAAAACTAAAAACCCCTAAAACCGTAAAAAAGTCTTAAATCCTTAAAATATCCATAAAACTCAAAAACTATTAAAAACAATAAAATTTATTAAAAACCTTTAAAACCATTAAAAAACCCTTACAAACCAATAAAACACCTAAAAATCATAGAAAAATATTAACATCCATTCAAAAAATAAAACCATTAAAAAATCAAAATAACCCTAAAAACGCAAAATTGGAAGGAAATCCCATAAAATGCAAAATATATAACAACCTTAAAACACTAAAAACCCTCAAAATCACAAAAATCAATAAAACCCATAGAATTCCTAAAAAATAATTTGAAATAAATAAATACAAAACAAATAATATAAATCATGAAAAATAATATGAAAACTGTAAAATCCTAAAAAACACACGAAATCCTTAAAAAACCAAAAAACTTATGATAAACATAAAAAACCATAGAATCAAAAAAAAATCGTAAAAAATTAAAAAACCGTAGAACCACTATATGTATAAAAATCCATTAATATCCATAGAACATTATTATTTGAAAAAACCTTAAATCTCATACAAACTCAAAAAATCTGAAAGAACTCAAAAAAACCAAACAATCAAAAAAAATGATAAAAATAAAAAATGTTATAAAATCTATAAATATGTAAAAAATTCATAAAAACTAAAAAACATAACAAAATCATCAAAACATAAAACACATAAAACTCCAATAAAACACTAAAACCTCTACATCCTAAAAAATCATAATGAACCTCAAAAAACATAGCCACTATAAAAACCATAAAATATCTAAAAATCCATAAAAACCATAAAACGGAAGAACAACTAAATACGACCATTAGAAAACTATAAAAAAATAAAAAATTTATAAACCCCTAAAAACCAAAATAAAGTTAAAAAAATAAAACCAAAAAACCCATACAATTGTAAAAACCCAAAATTTCATAAATAACCCTAAAATCCCATAAAAACAAGAAATTCCCAATACAAATATGATAACTCATTAACAACCTAAAAAATTACAACTAGAAAAAACTTTAAAACAACAATAAATCTAAATAATACAATAGAAAACTCAAAAAAACATAAAAACATAGAAACCCTATAAAACCAAAATAACCTGAAAGCCCCTAAAACACTAAAAATGAAAAAAAACGGATTGGAACGTAAATATTTTGAAAACCCTATGAAAAGATCAAAACTCTAGTAAAATTTAAAACCCCTAAAAATTTAAAAATAGATAAATAACCTAAAAATCTTAATTCCCTCAAAAATATTAAAAATTATAAAATTCCATATAAGCATAAAAATCAAAAAATAATAAGAATCCCCTAAAGACACTAAAACATAAATAACTATAAAAACCCCAAAAAAAACTATGAAAACCATAAAAACATAAATAAAATTAAAACCATAAAAAAACCAAACATCACAACTAACCGTAAATGAACTTAAAAACCTTAAAAACGCTAAAAACCATACAACACCTACAATATTGTCACCCCCACCCCAATAAACCCTTAAAAACAAAAAATTCCACAAGAAAAATCTAAAACCCCTTTAGACTATTAAAAACATTAAAAGTATCTGAAAAACCCGAAAAAAATATAAATAAAAAAAAACGCTAAACAACGAAAAACCTTAAAAATATTAAGAGGTCTAGAAATTCATAAAAAATAAAAAACCTAAAACTATAAAAAACATTTTAAAACCAAAAAAACTACAAAAATAAAATCCCAAAAAAACATAAAACCGAAAAAACCATAAAAACCCTTGATAACACTAAAAACCCAAATAACGATTAAATTTATGAATAAAATTTAAATCCATAAAAATAAAAAACATAAAAACCATTAAAATTATTAATAACCTTTTAAACCACTAAAAAGATTAAAAAATTCTAAAAAATCGAATGCCCCAAAAAATTTAAAATAACCCTACAACCAAAAAAACCATAAAATCCTAAAAATCAATTAAAACCCCAAACCACCAAAACCCTAAAATATCATTAAAATTTTTAAATCAATAAAAAATATGTAATCAATATTAAATTTGTTGAAAACCTCTATGAAAATAATAAAAACCTAAAAACACTTAAAACCCCTAGAAACCAAAAAACACTAAAAAGCCTACAAATGAAAAAAAAAACCAAAAATCATTACACCATCAAAATCTCTAAAAACATAAATACATAAGAAACCCTAAAAACCCATTATAAAACCATGAAATCATAAAAAAATAAAATTCATAAAAAAACATATAAATTCTAGAAACACTAAAAGACCGTAAAAAACCCTAAAAGCCAATAAAAACAATAAAACCCCTAAAAACAATAAAACCCCAAAATATCCATAAAAAATAAAATAAAACAGTATAAAATATAAATACCCTTCAATCCTATAAAATCATTTTAAAATATAAAAACCCATGAAACCCTAAAAAACTAAAAAAATCTCCCAAATCACAATAAACCATAAAACCACTAAACCCTAAAAACGATAATAGCCCAAAAATACATAGAAACATAAATACCATTATAACCCTTTATTAATACCTTAAAATCTAAAAAAAATTTAACCCCCCCCCCAAATGATAAAAAATACAGGAATACATTAAAAACAATAATATTCCCCAAAAAACATAAAAACCCTAAAAACACATAAAGACGCGAATAACTACTAAAAACATAAGTAAACCTTTAAACCCCTCAATGTTTAAAATATATTCAAAACCAATACATACTAAAAATATATAACCGTAAGAAAGACATAAAAATACAAAATTCTCTAAAAACTATAAAAACCCTCAAAACACTAAAAAACAATAAAAACTATATGTATTTAAAAAAAATATTAACAATCCCAAGAAATATATTAAAAAAATAAAAACCTTAAAACCCCCTAAGAAGCCAATAAAACCCAAGAAACACATAAAACACCTAAAAATCTAAAAAATGCTAAAAACCATAAACACCCCAAAAAACATAAAAAACTAATACACCTCAAAATCCGTAAAAACCATAAATAACCCTAAAACCCTAAAAATCTCTAAAAATTCCTAAAAATGTAAAAACCCAAAATCCCTGAAAACCCTATGAAAAAAATAAAAACCTAAAAACACTTAAAACCCCTAAAATCATAAATAAATGATAAAAACACTAAATAAAATAAAAACCCTAAAATCTATAAAAACATAAAAACCTGAAAACCCATAAAATCCCCTGAAACCATAAAAACCCACAATACCATAAAACCCACTATAACGCTCAAAAAATATTTAAACCCCTAAAATAATAAAAAACAATAAAAACACATAAAAACACTAGAAAAATTATAACCCCCTTAGAAACCTAAAAAATTATAAAAACATTAAAAGCCCTCAACAATTGAAAAACCCATAAAAACAGAAGAATTCTAAAAAATCCCAAAAAATAATTGAAAACCTAAAAACCCTAAAACCCTGAAAACCCCTAGGAAAAAAATAAAATCCTAAAAACACTTCGAACCCATAAAATACCAAATAATTATAAATACCCTAGAAACATATAAACCTATACAAACAATCAAAATCATTAAAACCATAAAAATCATAAAAAATCCTAAAAACCCTAAAAACCTAAAAACATTGAAAAAATTTAATAAAAATAAAAAACATAAAAGGACTCAAATCCCCTAAAAAATAAAAAATGATAAAACCCCAAAAGAGAGTGAAAACCTAAAAAAACCCGAAAATTATATAAAAAACTCAAAACCACTAATATATTAAAAACCTCTAAAAACATAAAACCCATAAATATGAACTAAATCTATGAAATCCCATAAAATCGATAAACACATTTAAAATTCAAAAAACATTAAAAACCAAAAACTCATGAAACCCAAAAAAAATAAGAAAATTAGAAAATCCTAAAACCCTAAAAACGAAAATCCAATCAAATCTGTAAAAACCTTAAAATACCATAAAATTTTGAAAAAGAACCAAAAAATACCTAAAAATAACGAACATAAAAGGATTAAAATTACAAAGATATCTTAAAAAACTAAAACCATATAAAATCATTAAAATACATAAAAACACTAAAAACCTTAAAAAACCTAAAAAGCATAAAACTCCTAAAAATCTAAAACACTATAAACCCATCTAAAAACTCCAGAAACCTATTACGCAATAAAAAATTTAAAATAATAAAAAATATATCAATTCTTTCAAATCATAGAAAAAAATGATAAAATAGAAAATCCATAAAAACCTAAAAATCCCAAACAAAACTAAATACCCTAAAACCCATTAAAATCCTAAAAATCCCAAAATAAATTTAAAAAAAAATAATAAAAACACTAGAAACACATAAAAACCCAAAAACAAATAAGACACATAAAAACAAAAAAACTGATAAAACCCTTAAAAGTTCCTAAAAACAATAATTACCGTAAAAACCCCAAAAACACATAAGATTCATAAATAATACCTAAAAATCCATAAAAACATAACAAATATTAAAATAACATAAGAAATATTTATGTACAAAAAATCTTATCAATCTCTTTAAAAATTTAATAATCATTAAAAAATATAAAAACCCTAAATTCTCTCAAAATTCTTAAAAACATTCAATACCAGTACAATACAAAAAAGATATAAAGATACGAAAAAATATAAAACCCCTAAAAATCATGAAAAACCTTATGAAAACCATAAATACGTAAAAACACATTAAACTACTAAAAATTATAATAAGTTATCAAAACTTTTAAATCCCTAAAAACCAAAAAAACCCCAATATTTTAAAAACACTAAAAACCCAAATAACACAAAAACCAATTAAGTCTATAAAATCGTAAAGAATTTAAAAATATATATAAAAACACAATAAACTCTCAAAATCTAAAGAAAACTCTCCATCCCAAAAATGAACAATAAGAACCCGAAAAATCAAAATAATCCAAATAATGGTCTAAATCCACATGAATCCTAAAAACCACTAAAATCATAAAGAGATATAAAAACCGTAAAAATTAGAAAAACCCATAAACGCCTAAACGCCTAAAAACCCCATCAAATCCCTAAAAACCAAAAATCTCGTAAAACCCCAAAAATCCTAAAAATGAAAATTCCCTTAAAACCATAATGTTTTTAAAAAATTATAAAATCCCTTAAATATCCCACGAAATAGAAGAAAACATAAATAACCACAAAATACCTAAAAACCATAAAAACATAAAACCCCCTAAAACTATAAAAACCACTAAGAAAACATAAAATACCTACAAAACATAAAACCCATAAATACATAAAAAACTTTTAAACCCCTATAATTCCATAAAAAATCTAAAAAACCTAAGAACTATAAATACCGTAAACCCTTAAAACCGTAAAAACCCACAAAAACCATAGAACAACTATAATTTTTAAAAACAATTTAAACACCTAAAAATGATAAATACTCAATAGACTATAAAACCCTAAAAATCTGAAAATATAAATCTGATAACACTAAAAACCCAAAACCCTAAAAAGCATCAAAATCCCAGAAAACCCAAAAAATCCCTTAAAAACCTAAAAGATCCAAAAAACCATAAAAAGTTAAAAGACACTAAGAAAATTGAGAAATCGAAAGAAAACCATAGAAACATAAAAACACATAAACCCCTAGAAATCATTATGATTTCTAAATATCCTAAATATCCTAAAAACAAATATACCTTAAATTCCCTAGAAATCACTATAATCCCAAAAAATATAAACGCTAAAAACAATGAAATCCCCTAAATACATTATAAACCTAAAAAGACATAATACCCCTAAAATCCCTAATAATGATGAATCCCTAAAACACTCTAAAAACCCTAATACACCTAAAAACCTCAAAATCACTAAAACACGTAAAAAACAAAATAAACATTAAATTGCTTAAAATACTATTAGAAGATAAAAAATGATGAAAAACTGTGCAAAAAAAGCTATGAAAACCATAAAATCCATAAAAAACACTTCAAACTTCTAAAAACAAAAAAAAATTAAAGAAAACCCTAAAAGGCCATAAAAACACTAAAACCACCCTAAAAAATAGTATCCCCTTAAACATTAAAATCCCTAAAATCCCAAAAAAAACCTACAACCACTAAAATACATAAATCACCTCTAAGCATATAATTTTTTATAAAAAAAAGTACGAAATCCTTAAATATCTTAAATAGAAAAAACCCAAAAAACGAAAAAAACCTAAAAAAAAATCCCCAAAATCCAACAAAAAATACTAAAAAAAATAAAGTATAAAAAATCAATTATAATACCAAAAAATTATAAATCCTAAAAAACCTTAAATCCCTCAAAATAATAAAAACCATAAATACACTTAAAACCATTAAAAACGTAAAAACACTACAAATCTAATAATCCATAAATATCCTAATAAACCCTAAAAATATGGAAATCCCTAAAACCCGTAAAACAAATTAATCTCCATAAAAATACTTAAAATTTCTTAAACACATTAAAAACCCTAAAAGCAATAAAAACCCTCTAAGAAAATAATAAAAATATAAAAACACATAAAATAAAAAATAACCTAAAAACCACTAAAACACATAAGAGACCCAAAAACCCTAAAGACTATAAAAATCATAAAACCCCCAAAATTAATAAAAACTATAAAACCCCATAAATCCATAAAAACCATTAAAAACTATAAAAAATCTTTATACCCCTAAAACATTAAAATAATAACAAAAACAATAGAAACATAAAAAAATTCCATAAACCCCATAAAAACTATAATACCCCACAAAATTCATAAAAACACATAAAAATCCAAAAATTTCCCTATAATTTATGGAAATGTAAAAACGCTAAAAATATTGAAAATCCCATTGAAAACCTTGAAAACAATAAAACACTTTAAACCACTAAAAACATAAAAAGGTGTTAAAAAATTCAAAAAATATAAAAACCCAAAAAACCATAAAAACCATAAAAACCTAAACCCCCTTAAATATCCCTAAACAATATAAAAGGAACGAATGTCCTAGAAGTCCAAAAAAATAAATATTTAAAAGACCATAAAACCCTAAGAAAACTATAATAACCTAGAAACACATATAAACGATAAAAATACCAAATACACAAAAAAACCAAAAAAATCAAAAAATACTAAAAACCAAAAACCCCAAAAACCCATATATAAAACTCAAAAACCCTTAAAATCCACTAAAAACTATAAACCCCTATAATCCCCTTAAATTTTAACAAACATAAAAAACATAAAAAACCATAAAAAATGAAAAAACAATAAAACTTTAAAAACCATTAAAACCCATAAAACCCCCCCAAATTCACTAAAACCGCTAAAAACTGACAAAATAAAAAAAATCCTTAACAAATCCATAAAAATGTAAAAAAAACTGAAATCATTGGAAGCATATAAAAAAACATAAAAATTATTGAAACACATAAATCCAAAAAAAATCTATAAAAATGTTAAAGCCCTATAAAACATATTAAAATGCCTAAGAACAGTAAAAATAAAAACCCTCTAAAAATATTAAAAATACTAAAACCACTAAAAAGAATATAACCCAAAAAAGTTCTTAAATATCTTTAAACCTGTAAACACAATAAAAAACCATTAATATGAAAAAAACCTAAAACCCCAATGAAAACACTAAAAACCTAAAAACCATTAAAATAACTAAAATACTAAAAACACCTAAAAACTCTAAAAATATAAAAAACCTAAAGAAGACAGAAAAATAGGTAAAATCATAAAAAACACAGAAAACACTAAAAAACCATTGAAACACATAAAACCACCCAAACCCTAAAAATGACCAATACACTAAAACACATGAACCCCTAAAACGCACAGAAATCCCAAATAACCCTAAACTCCATTGAAATCCTAAAAATTCCCTAAAATCAAAAACATTTATAATTCTATAAAAACACATAAAGTCCCTAAGAGGACCTTAATAAAATTAAAAAGTATCAAAAACCTAAAAACACACCAAAAACTATAAAAACCTATAATCCTCAATAAAAAATTAAAAATTAAGAATAATATTTAATCCCAAAATAACTAAAAATCCATAAAAACCAAAAAAACCAAATGACCAAAAAAAACCCTTAAACACCTTAAAAATCCCAGGAAAATCACAAACCCCATTAAAATATTATAAAAAAACATTAAATCCCTAATAATATAAAATAACCTTAAAACCATGAAAACCCCTAAGAAAACCTAAAAGTAATGTTATGTACCTTTTCTTTTTATTAATTGAGGCGCCCATCTTTATGCTTGGCACACGCCTTCTTTGCCCTAAGAAAACCTAAAATCCTGAAAACACGTAAACCCCTAAAAAATCTATAAAAATAAAATAAAATAACACTATAAATAAAAATACCCTTACACCCCCTAAGAACCCCCAAAACCCTAATACACTAAAACAAAAGAAAAATCCTAAAAAACCAATTAAAATTCCTAAAAACCTAAAAATTGAAAAACAATAAAAAAACCTAGAAATAAAAAATAACCATAAAGCACTCAAATCATTAAAAAACAAAAAATATAAAAATATTAAATATCCATAAATATTCCTAGAAACCCTAAAAACATAAAAAATTTCCAAAATCCTAAGAAACCCTTAAAAACCTAAAAACACATAAACCAAAAAAAAATTCTACAAACCCTAAAAAACATAAAACAGTACAAAAAATAAAAACCACGAAACCCCAAAAAACATAAAAAATCCCTAAACACCCATAAATCCAAAAAACAAATAAAATCACTAAAAAAATTTTAAACCAATAAAACGTTAAAAATTTGTAAAAAATTTAAAACTCTAAAAACCCCAAAAAACCCTCAACATCTCTAAAACCTTATAAATGAATAAAATCATTAAAAATCTCTAAAAAAGAAAAAATCCCAAAATACCTGACATTCCCGAAGAAAACCATAAAACCTAAAAACTCATAAACACCTTAAAACCAAAATTTTTTTAAATCCCCTAAAAATGATAAAACCTAAAAACTGAAAGAACATAAAAACACATAAGAAATCATAAAGACCCCCCAAAACCAACAAAACTATAAAACCATTATAAATTATATAAACTATTTAAACCCTTTAAAAAATTAAAAAACTCAAAAAATCCATAAAACCTTAAATTACTCATAGAATCCCTAAAAACCTGAATACCCATAAAAACCATAAAATCCTAAAATAACATTAAATCTATATAACATTAATAAATCATAAAAATAATTATCCCTAAAATCCCTTATAATTAAAAAACCCCTAGAAGCATTGAAAAACCCAATGAAATCCATATAATCCAAAAAACATTGAAATCACTAAAAACCTAAAAAATGATAAAACACTAAAAACCACTAAATCAGTAAAAATACCCTCAGTAACATCATAATCCAAAAAAACACATAAAATTAATGAATAAAACCAAAAAAAAAACAAAAAAAATATTTAAAAACCCCGAAAAATTATATGAAAACATTAAAAACCAAAAAAATTATATCCCCGAAAAAACAGAAAACTATAAAAACCTCAAAACCCCATTAAAGACTAATAAATCGCCAAAAAACCAAAAAATATAAAGACCCTTTAAAAGAATGGAATTTTAAATACACTCAAAAACCTTTAAATCAATTAAAGTCTCAAACACCACCGTGAAACCCAAAAAATGATATAAACCCAAAATACACACAAATTCTTTAAAAACTATAGAAATCCATAAAAATCATAAAATATTCATAAAATTACCCAAATATGAAACACCACTAAAAATTATAAAATTCCTATGAAATCCATAAAATCACTAAAAACATTATAACATATAAAACATTACACATGATAAAAAAAATACAAACCACTAAAACCCCCCAAAACACCATAAAACCATAAAAAGTAAAACTCTTAAAAAGAAAAATATCCTTACAATATAAACCATTATATAATACATGAAAAAGCCTATGAAATCATTGAAAACCTAAACCAACTAAAGTACAAAAAAACATGAAAATACTAAAAAGCTTTAGAAACCTAAATGATCTTAAATACCATAAATACCCCTAAACCATATATCCCTAAAAACCAATAAATATCAAACAAAAAAAAATAAGACACCCTAAAAACACTAAAAACACAAAAAACTATTTAAACCCCTAAAAACATTAAAACTCTAAAAAAACTATAAATTGATAAAAACACAAAAAAATCACAAACTAAAAAGAGAATAAAACGATAAAACTAAAAAAACCAAAAACACTTCAAAATCACTAAAACACTATATAACACTAAATATCCTAAAAATTCCTAAATATATATCAATATTTAAAAAATCCTAAACCCCTAAAAAAATGTAATAAAATATTGAACGCCAAAAAAATACATAGAACCCCCAAAATGAATAAAAATTATACAATCCCTAAAATAACTACAAAACATAAAACCCATAAAAACCCAAAACCCATTAAACCTTAGAAAAAAACTAAAAACTATGGACCCCATTTAAACACCTCAACACATTAAAAAATAAAAAAAAGCATAAAAACAATAATAACTCAAAAAAACCAAAATAAGATAAACCATAAACCCCTTAAAACATTCATAATCTATAAAATCCCTACAAAACCATAAAAATACTTAAAAATCCACAAAAGTTCCTATAAATGTAAACCCCCCTTAATCCTTGGAAAAATATATGAAAAACATAAAAACCAAAAAACATAGAAATCCCTTGGAAAACATAAAATAGAGTAAATCAATAATTTTTTTATAACCCCCCAAACCCCTAAAAATAAAAAAACACTAAAATCCATAATAATATATTCAAACCCCTAAACTCCTAAAAACTTCTTAAATCTATAAAACCCTTTAATCCCCTAATAACAAAAAAAACAGTAAAGACCATAATAACCAAAAAAAATTGAAAATACACTAAAATGAAAAGAATACATAAACCGTTAAAAACACTGAAACCCTTCAAATTCCATAAAATCTATAAAGAACCATAAAAAATTTAAAAGATCTGCAGAAATCCATAAAAATAATACAACCCCTTATAAACATGAAAAATACTAATAAATATTTATAAATCAAAAACACATATAAAAAACCTAAAATAATTAAAAACCCAAAAAACCTTAAAATCCCTAAAATCCCTAAATCCCCACAAATCTCTTATGAATCCAAAAACCCAAAAAGAATTAAAAATCCTAAAAAATCCCAAAAAATATCTCAAAATTTAAAAAACATAAATCCTTCTAGGAAAACCATAAATACTTAAAGACATTCAAATCCATTAATAACTAAAAAATGATCGAAACCTAAAAACCTTTAAAGACCATAAAGACCCTATGAACTCTAAAATAACTCTAAAACCGCATAAAAACCTCAAAATCCCCAAAAATCCATAAAAACCATAAAACCCTTTAAAACATAAAAATACTTAAATCCCTAAAAATAAATAAAGATCCTAAAAAATCCCCAAAAATACCATAAAAATAAAACCCTAAAATGATTAAAAACACTGTGAAAAAATAAATATATAAAAAATAATTAATACCCATTAAAACATAAAATACAATAAAATATAAAATCCCTAAATATTCTTACAGCCTTGAAAACCAATACAGACCCCTAAATCCTATAAAAACCCACAAAAAACTCTAAAACTATAATAAATATTAGAACCCTCAAATTTCCAAAAATTAAAAAAATGCATAAAAATTCAAAAAAATCACAAAAATCCCTAAAACATAAAAAAATATGAAATACCTAAAACCCAAAATGAAATCCTTAAAATCCTAAGAACATTTAAATCCCATGAGAAACAAAAAAACACTAAAACCCTAAAAACAATAAAAAAACCTCAAAATACGTAAAAAAGAAACAACATGAAAAATCATAAAAATGACCATAAATACATACAAACATAAAATTTATTAAATCATTTAAAATCCATAATAAAACCATAAAAAACTAAATACACTTAAAATCCCTAAAACCGAAAAAATGCTAAAAACCCTAAAATTCCCGAACAACACCAAAAATAATAAAACCCCTAAAAACATTAAAACCCCCTAATAACCCATAAAAACACTAAAACCCTCCATAAACTCAAAATTCCACTTATAAAACTAAAAAAAATAAAAATATAAAAAACATAAAAAATATGAAAAAATAAAATACTATAAAACCAAAAAAAGCCACAAAACACTATAAAAACCAAAACCCACTAAAACCCTTAAAAATCATAAAAACACTAAAAACATTAAATATAGAAAATAATTCCAATAAAATCCAATAAAATTAAAAGCAGAAAAAAATGAAAAATTATAAGAAAACAATCAAAACATTATAACACATAAAACCCCTAAAAACAAAAAAAATGGTAATATTCCTAAAAATACTTAGAAACCATTAAAACCATAAACCCATATCAATATTAAAAACTATAAAAACCCATAAAAACCCAAAAAAAAGTGTTGAATACTCTAAAAATAAATTAAACCACTAAAAATAATAATGTATCCAAAAAAACATTAAAACCCCTAAAAATAAAAAAAATCTAAAACCTAAAGAAATCAGAAAAAACCTCAAAACACAAAAAACCTAAAAAAATATATAAAATCACTAAAAACCATAAATACCAAAAAAACCTCTTAAATACCATAAAAACTATCATATTTTGAAAATCATAAAAAACCTAAATCCCAAGAACCCATTAAAACCCATCAAAATACCAAAAAACATTAATGATCCATTAGACTCCTAAAGAATTCATAACAATACCAAAATAATTATAAATATCAAAAAATATGAGATATCATAGAAAAAACTAAAAATATAGAATCACTGAAATCCCCTAAGAAACCTAAAAAACACAAAAAACCCTAAAATCTCTCTAAATACCTAGACCATAAACCACTAAAAACATATAAATCTAAAATCCATAAAAACCTCTAAAACCACTAAAACCACAAAAAACTATAAAACGCATTTAGAACCATTAAAAAAATAATAAAATTTGAAACCATTAAAATTATTAATGATTTTAAAAACTCAAAAATATGAAAACACAAAAAGAAACCATAAAAACACTAAATCTAATCAAAATCCCAAAAAAATAAAACCCCATTAAAATCATGAAAAATCAATCAAAATTAAAAACAACCATATATATCCCTAAAACCATAGAAAGCCCCTATGAAAATAATAAAAACCAAGAAATTTTAAAACCCATAAAAACGTAAAAATGAAAAAAAACCCAAAACCCATAAAAACCCCAATACCCCTCAAAATCCATAAAAAACAAAAATAACATAAAAATAAAAAAATCCCTAAAAAACTCTAAAAACGTTAAAATTTAGAAAACCCAGAAAACCCCTATTAAATCCTTTGAAACACAAAAAACATTAAAACCCCTAAAAACATAAAATGATAAAAACCTAAAAAGGCCGTAAAACCGCTTAAAATAGTTAAAACCCATAAGACCTATAAAATTATAAAAAACCCTAAAGCGCATACAACCCTAAAAACCACTAAAAACTCTAAAACAATTTAATCCCTAAAAACATATAAAAACATGAAAACCCTTTAAAATCCCTAAAATCAAAAACCAACTAAACTCAATAAAATCATTAAACCCTAATAACCCTATGACCCCTCCAAATCCAAAAAATCATAATGACGATAGAAATCCTGAAAATACCTAAAAGTCCCTAAAATATAAAAAATATTAATAAACATGAAAACCTTAAGAAAACCTAAAAAACTTATAAAAATTAAACCCACTATAACACCTAAAAATAATGAAAATATCAAAGACCAAAAAAAACGAAAAACACATAAACCCATAAAACCCCAAAAAGTCAAAAATACTAGAAATTCCTGAGAAACAAATAACCCTCTAAAATATCTAATCACCGATTAATGACCTAAAATATTGAAAAAATAAAAAACCATTAAATCACTGAAAACATAAATGACCCCCCCCCCAATGAAAAAACCCCTAAACTACTAAAAACCCTAAAACCCCAAAAAAACTGAAAACCCTAAGAACTCATAAAACTACATAAGAATACATTGAAATCCCTAAAATTTTAAAAAATATATGTACACTAAAAACCACTCAGAAAACCATAAAATCCTTAAAATACCTAAAACCCCTAAACATAAAAAAATGTCAAAAACCATTAAAACCTTAAACGACCAAAAGAAAATCAAAAAATTGATATAAACCCTTAAATCACAAAAACAGTAAAAACCCATAAAACCCTAAAACTCACTATAAACTCTAAAACCATTTAAACAAAAAAACAACAATAACATCCCTAATAACTCAAAAAATCGCTAAAACCCCAGAAAAGCCATAAAACGCCTTAAACCCCTTAAATAATAAAAACACTAAAAAATAAAAATGTTCCAAAAACCCTTATAATGTGAACAACATTAAACCCCCAAAAAGACCCTAATAAAACAGTAAAACCAAATAACAGTTATAACCCCTAAAAACACTAAAAAATATAAAAACCCAAAAACCAATAAAATCATTAAAACCCCATAAAACCTTAAAAACAATAAAACCAAAAAAACCATAACAACCCTCTAAAACTCAAAAAACCCTTTAATCCCCTAATATGTTAAAGAAAACCAAACCCTTAAAATAATAAAAAAATATACAAAGACTCTAAGAATGAAAAATTTTAAAAACCCAGATTGCTATAAAAAACATTAAACCCTCAAAATCACTAAAACCACTATAAACTATAAAATTCATAAAAATCAATTAAAATCCCTAAAGAAGTTGAAAAAACAAAAATCATTATAAAACTGTAATAAAACCTCAAAAAATAAATACATGTAAAACACCAAAACACCTAAAAACCAAAAAACCACTAAAAACCCTAAAAACCTAAACACCCCTAAAAATACCAAAACCCTCAAAATTAATAAAAATCCTAAAAAACAATAAAAATTCATTAAATTTAATAAAAATACCAAAAAATGTATAAATCCCACAAAATCATTCAATACTAATAAGAACAATTAAAACCTAAAAACAATTTAAACCCTCAAAACAATAAAAATCTGCTAAAACCCTATAAAATCCTAAATCCCTAAAACCCATAAAAACCATTAAAACGCTAAAACTCATGAAAACCATAAAAACCACTAAAAAAACTAATGACCATATAAACACCCAAAAATATTTCATAACACAAATAAATATAATAAATTAAATAAAAAATATAAAGACCCCTGAAACATAAAAATTTTAAAACCCATAAACATCTAAAAACCCTATAAACCCTCAAAATCCCCAAAATACCTAAAAACCCATAAAATACAAAATTTTAAAAAAATATAAAAAAAATTAGAAAAAAATAAAAATCAAAACAACCCTAACAAAAAATTTAAACCTAAAAACACTTATAACCCTTACAAAACATTAAAACTCTAAAAACACTAAAATACCAAAAAACCCAAAAAAAGTTTTAAAACCATCCAAATCCCTAAAAACCCTAAAAACAAAAAATTTAATCCTAAAACATCCAAAAAATTTAAAAAATGTAATGAACACTATAAACCCTAAGAAAAACGTAATACCCAAGAAATATTAAAACCGATAAAAATAAATAATAATCTAAAAACACTAAAAACACCCTAAAACCCCAAAATCTGTAAAAACCATTACAAAATTTATACCCCTTAAACCCCTTAAAATCGATAAAACCCCCAAAACCCCCTAAAAATATCTAAAAACCATATGAGACCCTAAAAATGATAAACTAATCAAAAAAACCCAAAAACGATAAAAAATTATAAAATAATTCTAACACCCGAAAAAACATAAAAACGATAAATATCATAAAAATCCACAAAATCCATAAAACCATAAAACCCATAAAAATCCATAAAATCCCAAATAAATGACTAAAATTTTAAATAACATATAAAAACTACCAAAACCATACGAAATATAATAAAAATCTGAAAATAATTAAATCCACAAAAAACCTAAAAACTATTCAAACCATAAAATCCCTAAAATCTTTAAGGTTCATAAAATATTTAAAACAACAAAAATCCTAAAAAACATAAAAATTTAGTGAGAAAAAACCCAAAAAAATAAAAAACACTAAAGATTTTAAAATCCCTAAGAAATCCTTAAAAACCGAAAAACACACAAAACTAGTGAAAACACCAAAAAAATAAAAACCCTATAAGACCCTAAAATCCATAAATTACAAAAAACACACGCAAACATTTAAAACCCATAAAAACCCAAAAAACCACAAAAAATCTGTACAAACTCTTTAAACTTATATAACATTAAAAAATACAAATAACCTATAAAAACCAAGAAAACATCAACAACGATAAAAATTAAAAAAACTAAAACCCCCAAAATTACTTAAACAACTTGAATTCCCAAAATCCATAAAACCATTAAAATCCTAAGAAATCCTAAAAAATTCCTAAAAATTAAAAATGCTCAAAATCCCTGAAAACTCTTTATAAAACATTAAAAACACAAAAACACAGAAAACCCCTAAAAAGCTAAAAACCCTAAAAACCCTAAACACCCATAAAAATATAAAAACATTAACAACCATAGAAAACCTTAAAAAATTAAAATACACTAACACCAATAAAAACACAAAACCCTGAATAATACTCAAAAAACGCTATAAACCCCTAAAAATGTGAATGAAATCTAAAATACTCTAACACCCCTGAATGCTCCAAAAAACACAAAAAATCATAGAATCCAAAAAAAATCTAAAAACACATAAAATTCAAAAAATCCATAAAACCCATAAACCCATAAAAATACGAAAAATCCATGAAAACCCCTAAAAACATAAAAAACTAGAAAAACCAGAAAACCCCCTAAGACAAAATTAAAACCTAAAAGGGTTAATATCAATATTAAAATTAAAAAAAATTAGGAACATAAAAACAACACAAGAAAAAAAACCCTAAAACCCTTCAATGTCCCTAAAAACCAAAAAAATTATTAAAATACATCTAAATCCTAGAAATACTTATGAATCCAAAAAAGCATAAAATATTAAAAAACCTAGAAAAACTCTTTGAAAATAGTAAATACTTTAAAACACAAAAATACTTAAAAATGCATAAAAACTCCCTAAATCAACAACATCCGAAAAAACCAAAAAAAAAATTAAAATCCAGGAAAACCCCTAAAAATCCCAAATAAACTCTTAAACTCTAAAAAACCTTTCGACCCATAAAATCATTAAAAAACATGAAACCCATAAAATCACTAAAAACAAAAGAAACACTAAAAACCCAAAAATCATAAAAATTATAAAAACCTATAAAAACCCAAAAACATCAAAGTATCCATAAATCCATAAGAACATTTAAAATCCTAAATGTGTAATAATGACCCTAAAATACGTGAAAAACCAAATAAGAATATTGAAAACCCTTTGGAAGATTATAAAAACCTAAAAACACTTACCCTCTTAAAACCATAAAAATCATTAAATTCCATAAAAACATAAAATTCATAAAAATAACCCAAAACCCTCAAAATTTTTAAAATCCATAAAAACCATAAAAATATCATCAAAACCATAAATAACATAAAAATTTTAAAAACCCAAAAATACAAAACAAAAAAAAACCTTTATAGACTAAATAAAATTAAAAACCCTAAAAACATAATTAATGAAAAAACCCTAAAACCCTAAATGTCAATAAAAACCTTGAACCACTATTCCCATAAAATCCACAAAAAAGTAATTAACACTAAAAACCTAAAATACCACTAATACTCTATAAACCCTTTAGACGCCTATAAAATTGAAAATACTGTAGAAAATCATAAATCTAATAAAAATTACTAAACCCCCAAAAAAAATAGAGAAACCAAAAAAACCATAAAACAATATAAAAACACTCAAAATACCTAAAAACTATAAAAAACTAGAGAAAATACTAAAAAATACATAAAAACACCTAAAACATAAGAAACCATTAAAACCTCGAATACAATATGAAAAAATTAAAAACATAAAAACCCTTTAACACTTAAAAACATAAAAAACAAAAAAAAATCAAAATGTCTTGAAACCCAAAAAACCCAAATGTTCTTAAACGTCCATATAATACCTAAAAATTAAAAAAATTCCCCAAAACCATGGAAAACCTCATGAAGAGCTCTAAAACCGAAAAACACATAAAACTGTTAAAAATACAATATACCCTAAAATACCCTAAAATCCTTTAAAATCATTAGAAATCGTAAATACCCCTAAAACCCTAAAACCCATATAAACCAACAAAATCCTTAAAACACCACCAAAATTGATAAAATTATTTTAAAACCCTAAATATGTTAAAAAAATCTAAAAAACAAAAATACACCAAAAAACCCCCAAACAAACCATAAAACCCTTAAAAGAGATACAAACCCATAAATCCCCTCATTATACCAATAAAATTTAAAAAAATATAAAAAAATCTTATAAATTCCAAAAAAACATAAAATCCATAAAACCCTACAAAACCATTGAAAACCAGAAGGACATTATAAAATAGAAAAACTTGAAACACCCTAAAAAATATAATAACACTAAAAACTATAAAAATAATAAAACCCCAAAAAACATTAAAAATCCTAAAAAACAACAAAAAAATTATAATCCTTAAAAACCCTCCAAATCCTGAAAACTTATAAAACCCTAAAAATAATATAAATCTCAAAAATACATTAAACAAATAAATTAGATTAAATCCATGATAACCCTAAGGAAAAAAATAAAACCCTAAAAATATTTTATACTCCTAAACCCCTAAAAAATCTAAAACCCTATAAACCCCAACAACGACCCTCAAAACCATAATATCAATAAAAAACATAAAACCTTTAAAAAACAAAATATATAAAACCCCCTTAAAACCCCTAATTTAACAGTAAAAATCTATAAAAACATTAAATTATTGCAACATTTAAAAACTCTAAAAACATTGAAAATCCTAAGAAACTCACAAAACCAATAAAAATCCAAATAATAATAAAAATAGAAAAAAAAATCCTAAAATAAAAAAAAATCCATAAAACACATAAAATCCCATTAATCCATCAAAATACATTAAATTTAACCCCCCCTCCTCTAAACCACTAAAAAAACCTAAAAACCTAAAAACACATTAGAAACCAAAAAACCTAAAAAAAAGATAAAATAAAACCTAAAAATAATAAAAACCCATAAAACCATAAAACCCCAAAAACCCCAAAAGCATTAAATAAACATTAAAGTGTTAGAAACATTGAACAACTACAAAAAACATAAAACCATTAAAAAACATCAAAAAAACCATAAGACACAAAAAAATCAAAAAACCCTTCAAAACCCTAAGAACCTTGAACACAAAAAAAACCATAAATACCAATAAAATTAATAAAATTTCCTATAAATCCCTAAAACATAAAAACCCTAAATACCATAATAAATAATAAGAAAAAATTAATTCCAAAAAATCATTGTAACACGAAAAACCATAAAAACACTAAAACCCCTTAAAATCCTAAAACCGATTAAAATCTCTTAATACCCTAAAAACCATTAAAATCCTCTAAAAATACATCAAAAATCCATAACAGTTTAATAATCCCTAAAAACGCCTACGTAAAATTAAAAAACAAAAAATAATTAAACCCCTAAAAACCTATACAAAAAATAAGAACTCCAAAAGGCCCAAAAAACTAATAAACCCCAAAAAACAATAAAAACACAAAATAATATAAAAAACCATAAAACCCTTAAAAAACTAAAAATTTTCCTTGTAAAAACCCAATAAAAACTCTAAAAACCCTTTAATTTCATAAAATCATTAAAAAACTCTAAAACCCCTTAATACTCTTAAAAACTCAAAAAACTCCATACGACCCCTAGAAACCAATACAATCCTAAAAAAGTTCTAAAATGACTATAAACATAAAAAACTATAAAAACCATGATCGATTATGGTATCTCCTCTATTCCATGGATTTCTTCTTCTGAATAGAGACATGTGTGTTGATGGAGGTACTTGCTCTATTGATGTGGATTTCGAAAAATATATAATTGGGGTTATTAGATTTAACACCACCCAATATCGTAATCCCTCTATGGTTGGAACAAGCGGTGAGTGGTAGAGCATAGAAATTATTCATTTGACTATTGAGTATAGATCTCACATAGTGATAATAAGAAATATTTATCTTTGTGGATATTTTAAGATTAACATGATTGGAGTTTAGTTTACCACAATGGGGAATGAATAGGTGATTGATGTGATTAGATCTATGTCTATGAATACAGGGTTAAAAGATCTATGTTGTGCTGAAGTAGTGGAGACTAATTTGAATAGAACTCGATGTGATGAGGAGGCGGTGATAGCTTCAATTGACGCTCGTAATGTTTTAATGGTGTCTTTGGCAGCAAGGACTGGTTGTAATCATCTAAATAGTGCTACAGTAGTTCCGATGGGGGTGATTCGATCAACTACTGTTAAAACTATTAATCTGAATACTATTAGTACTATCTCGACCCCTGTAAAAGATGAATCTAACTCTAACAAAAGACATTTTACTCATATGAAGAATGAAATTACAGATAATATTGTTATTAAGGGTGATAATGATGATTTTATTTAGAATAAAGTGGCTATCTTTGAAAGATTTAAGATATGAAATTATTACCTTATTTCTAGGATGGTTCTTCTTACTGTGGAAAAGGTTTTGAAATTTGAGGATCTGGTTCAAAATATAACTTCTTTGTTGAATTCTTTTTATTGGAGATGTTTACCTATGGGTAGGGGCATATTCTATTTCATTTTTCTATCAGAATAAATAAAGGGTAGGTCTTGGGGTATTAGATAAATTACATTAAGGACATGTATGATTTTGTTTGAAGAATGATATTTTCAGCTTAATCCATTTTCCTTAAAAAAAACTAGGGAATAGGGATGGATCAAAATTTTTGTTCTTAACAAGATCCTATAAAATCCTACGATACTTTTTGATATATCCCATGTTGTTTTCATTTGAATCAAAATAGATAAAGCCATTATGGCATCCATATTCTGGAATTTTTCTGGGGTCATTGTATAGATTGACATAATCACATGCTTAATTAATAATATCGTTCTATCATTATTGGATGATGAAATCCATCTAAATGTGGAATATAAAAGACTTCATTAAATATTATAATCCTATAAGAAAATTAGGTCAAAGACACATGCAATAATATTGTTCATTAATACTATATATCTTTAAAAGGGAATCATGAGAAATCTTGTAGGAATAAATTTAAGATTAAATCAATGTAAAATAATTGGGATGGGCGTAGGAATAAATCTAGAGAGAAACCTATATATGAGGTTTTGGTTAATGCTTTGTAATGGGGTAACTCTTCCTCAATGATGGGGCATGGTCCTGAGTTTTATTTTTCCATTTATTTTCCATATACTAGCATTAATTATACTCCTAAGGAAGGATCACATCAAGTTAAGATGTTAAAGAAAAAATGTACTACTCTTGTATTGGATGGGATGTTCTATGTGGATAAATTTTCTATTGTACTGGATTTTGATGATATGAAGCAAGAGAAAAATGTTCAAGACAATGTTCTGACCCATCAAGTTTGTTTAAAAGATATTACACAACCTCATTTGGGGAAATGATTCATGCGGTTTGTGGATTCTAATCATTTAGGCCACTAGGATGACTGTTCCAGTTAAAATGATGTTCATAAACATTTTTTTTCATTAGGTGATTAGGAATAAATTTAATTTTTCTAGAATGTCTTCGATGTGTGGGAACATATCTGTTGATTAAGGGATAAATTACCATACCCCCATGATGCAAACGAGTAGTAATGGCCATGATTATTTTACGGATTCAATAATACATGACATGAAAATTCAGGATGATAGTTACAGTTTCACTCCTATTGCTTCGAAGACAAGGGAACAGAAATAATACTCAAGAATATCATGGACTGTGTCCACTAGATCTTCTTCTATGTTTTCAAAGAAGGACAATTCAGAAATATTTAAGTTCATCAATCAGGGTAAGCCCCAATATGTGTGGGAAACTACTGATAGATATAAATATGGAAATGACATGTCCTATTATGATATTTAACATTATTGTAGGAAAGATGAGGTAAAATCCCATCGTCTAGCCCCACCACATCATTTTAAAAAATTGTGTGAATATTTTCTTCAGGATGGACTTTTTTGGTAAAAAAATATTAAAAATCAAAAAACACTTAAAACCCCCAGAAAAGATTAAAATTTTTAAACACACAAAAAACCCTAATAAATAGAAAATATCAAGAAGCCCATAAAACCATATATATCACCTAAAAACCTTAAATACCAAAAAAACCTATAAAATCCCTTTAAACCACTAAAATTTTTAGAAAATTTATAAAATCATAAAACCTAAAAGAACATAAAAAATTTAAAAAACCTCAAAAAACCATAAATACCATAAATACCCTAAAAACCCACAAAATCCAAAAATACCCTATAATAACATAGAAATAATAAATACCCATATGAATACCTACAAATTTTAAGAATACTAAATACCTAAAAACTCCCTAAGAAATCCTCAAGCACCCAAAACACATAAAATCCCTAAACACCATAAAAATACTAAAAACCCTAACAAAGCCATAACCCCTTAAATGTAATCAAAACCTTCAAAATCTTAAAAAACCCTCAAAATCTCTAAAAACTGAAAAACTCTTAAAAATAAAAAATATCACTAAATTTCAAAAAATATATATATAACCCTAAAAATCCAAATGAAAACTATAAAAAACTAAAAACACCTAAAAACACATAAAATTCTAATGAAGTGCAGGGGCCACTCTGGAAAGGGGGAGGTAGGGGGTAGGAGGAAGTAGTGGATTAATGTAACCTGAATGGTCTGTGGAATCAGTCCATAGTAGTGATAACTGGTGAGCCGAGCTGTGTGATCTTGCATGACATGTAGGTGGAGAAATGTTCAAGGTATTTCAGTAGGTTGATAATACTGGATGATGGTTCCAACTCTGCTCCCTCTAAGAGGAGGACATAGCGGGATTAATCCACTCTCCACAGACCCATAGCTATACGGGCATCATCAAAGGTGGAAAACCGAATGACAATGTTAACAAACGAGAGTAGCAACGCACCCCGGAGCAAGAAAGACAAAGGGAGGATCATCTGATGCTCCTCGAACATAATGAGGACTTTGAGTTAGGATGTGAATCGATGGTTATAAGTGCAGAATCTAACATTTTCTTTGATTTTGTTACTTATTGATATGGTGTAGAGGGTGTCCCGTATGGTGTAGCTTCGGTTACTAACATTGGTGGTGATGCTGACTGACTTTTTTCTCTTTTTTGGTTTTTTTTTGTTTTTTGGGGTTGTTAATGGTTTTTGGGTATGGGTCGATTGACTCCTCCCATACCTTATCTATTGTGTCAATTTTTAATAATAAATTGGGGGGTCAGGAATAGCCTTGCTCGGCACTGTCCATGCCCTCAAAATCCCAAAAAATACAAAAAATCAAAAAAATACCAAAAAATAACATGAATCACAAAAATAACTAAAAACCATAAATAACCTAAGAAATACATAATAATTATAATACACATAAATCCCATAAAAATAAAAAACACTAGAATTCCTAAATAATTATAGAAATCCTAAAAACCATAAAAACATAAAAGACCAAAAACCCCCTTAAAATCCCAATAAAATCGTAAAAACCAACCATAAACTCTAAAAACCATTAAATCCATAAAAACTATTGAATGTTAAAAAAACAATAAACAGTAAAAAAATAATAATAATTTAAATTCCAAAACCCCTAGAAACCATAAAAACCCTGAAACCCCTTAAAACCATCAAAATCCGTAAAACCCTAAAAAACACAAAAAATCCAAAAAATCCATATAAATATCTAAAAACAAAAAACCCCTAAAAAACTATGAACCATAAGAATTAATTAAAACCTAAAAGCAATTAAGACCCCAAAAAACCAAAAATATTCCAGACTCCCTAAAACCTCTAAAAACCCAAAAACCCCTAAAAATGATAAAACCCATAAAAACTATCAAAACCCCTAAAATTGATAATAAAAAAAACCTACTAAATATTCTAATAAAAAATTAAAAATCAAAAAATTATTAATATATCTAAAAACCTGTACAAACCACAAAAACTCAAACAGAATCCTTAAAACACCAAATACACTAAAAACATTAAATGTCCCTTAATAAATAAAAACCATTAAAATTTTAATAAAACCTAAATTCCCTAAAAAAACCCATCAAAACCCTGAAAGATCCAAATAATACCTAAAATACATAAAAACACATAAAACCCATAAAACCATTAGAAAATTCTAAAACAACTAAAAAATATAAAAATCCTAAAAACCATGAAAATCCCTAAAACATTAAGACCACATAAAACCCCTAAAAACAAATAGAAACTCTAAAAACAATTTAAAACCCTAAAAATATAAGAAAACTCAAAAATATAAGAAACTCAAAAAAAAACTAAAATCCCAAATTAACATAAAAATGGTGAAAACCCTACAAAACTCTAAAAATTCTCAATATTTGTAAAAACCCAAAAAACCAATAAAATTCCAAAAAAAAAACAGAAATCCTTAAGAACCTATAAAACCAAAAAACATAGAAAAATCCTATGAAATTTCTTGAAAACCAAAAAACACATAAAACCCCTAAAAAACCAAAAACCTATAGAAACCCTAAAACCACTAAAAACCATAAAAATAATAAAAAATTATAAAACCCATTAAAAATCCGAAAACCCTAAAAACACACTAAAAACACTAAAATCCCTCTAAACCTCTGAAAACATAGAATCTCTATGAATCCATAAAAACCTTAAACAACTAAAATAAACATTAATAACACAAAAGAAACAAAAAACCCAAAAACCTCCCAAAAACCATAAATATCACTAAAATCTCTAAAAACCCATAAAAATAAAAAAAAAGTGTTAAAATCCCAAAAAATTAAATAAACACCAAACACCTAAAATATCTATAACAAAACCCGAAAAACATAAAAACACTTTCAACCACTAAAAACATAAAAATACTAAAACCCCTAAAAACCATAAAACCCATAAAAACCATAAAACCCCTAAAAATTTTATGAAACTAAAAAGTCTAAAATCCCCAAACCCCTAAAAAATCTATAAACTATTAAAACACATAAATTTTTTTTAAACCCATAAAAACCAGTAAAAACACTAATAAAAATTTAAAATCCTAAATGTTTAAAAACAATAAAAACCATAAAACCCCTAAAAACACTAAAAAACATGAAAACCATAAAAAACAAAATATTCATAAAACTCATAAAACCCATAAAAACCTAAATACCCTATAAGTCCCTAAAATTTTAAATAATTCTAATACACTAAAAACCAGTAGAAAACCTTCATAACCTAAAAACCCTAAAAACCCCTTCAACACTCACAATACAAAAAAACAAAAAACACATGAAACCCTAATACCCATAAATTCTCTTAAGAACATTAAAATACCATAAAATATAAAATAAATAAAAATCTCTAAAACCATATAAACCCCTTTAAACATTAAAAACCCTAAGAAAGAAAAAAAATCCAGAAAAACCTTAAAACCTAAAAAATCATTAAAAAAACTAAAAAAACCTAAAACAATGTAAAACCCATCAAAATTCCAAAAACAAAAAATCTATAAAAATCATAGAAAATACATAAAATATAAAAACCCAAAAATATCGTAATAAACCAATAAAAACCTAAAAACACTAAAATTATATAAATCCCCCTAAATGATATAAACACTAAAAACTCTTAAAATCCCAAGAAACTATAAACCCTTAAAATACATAAAAATCATAAAAGCTAAATACCCAATGGAAACTCTAAAATCCATTTAAACCAATAAAATCATTAAAATATATCTAACACCCCAATAACACTTAAAAACCATAAACCCCAAAAAACTAAAAAAAACAAAATAATAAATCCCCCCCAAACTCCCAATACACTTAAATTCAAAAAATGTTTTAAAATATTAAAAAATACCTAAAAATTTACATAATCCTAAAAACACTAAAAAACACTATGAAGGCCATAAAAACCTAAAATCACTTATAACCACTATAAAAACAAAAACAATACTAAAACCATAAAAATCCAAAAAACCTTAATAACCATAAAAACACATAAATATCGTAAAACACCTAAAACACATAGAATTAAAAAAACTATAAAAAATTAAATCCCCAAATATAATAAAAACATTAAAAACATTAAAACCCAAAAAATCTAAAAAACCTTCTAAAATCCCAATAACCCATTAAAACCTAAAACCCTCTAATGATCCCTTAACCCCTTCAAAATATGAAAAATCCATAAAAATGTAAAAAACCCTGAATTCCATGAAAAACAAAAGAAAAATATAAAAACCTAAAAACACTCAAAACCCTAAAAAGATAAAAAAACAACCTAGAAAACAAAAAAACTATAAAATCACTAAAATAATAAAACCTTGAAAACCAATAAAACCCATTTTAAACCCATTTACATCCATGAATGTTTTTAGAAAATCTAAAAAAACCTGATCAAATCTAAAACTAAAAAAAATCCCAACAACCCAGAAATCCCATAAAAACTATAAAACCCTAAAAACCCTAAAAAACCACAACGTCCGAAAAAACCTAAAAACCAAATGAAATTTAAAAAAGAATTAATAATCCATAAAAATGTAAAAACCCTAAAAACCCTAAAAACCCATAAGAAAACTTTACAAACATAAAATCGCCTAATACTCTTGAAAACCAAAAAAACGTTAAAAAACATAAATAACTAAAAAACCTAAAAACAATAAAAATATATAAAAATAATAAAAACAAAAAAAATCCAATAAAACACTATAAACCCACTCAATACTCAAAACCCCTCAAAACAACTAAAAACATTAAAAAATCTCTTAAAACATGTAAAAAACCCTAAAAACTAAAAAATCCTAAAAATCCTAAATGCCAAGAAAAACCATAAAACCCCCAAAACCATGAAATCCCTAAAAACCCTAAAACCATAGAAATTCTAAAAAATCCATTGAAACCTAAAAAAGGTATAAAAACTACAAATTCCCCAATAAAACACTATCATCATAAAAAAACATAGAACCCCTAAAAATATAATAAATTGCTACAAATTCTAAGAAATCTAAAACCCCTAATACCCAAATAAAACATAAAAAATATATCACCCATAAAACCATAAAAAACATTGAAATACATTAAATTTTTAAAATAGAACTAAAAACTCTAAAAACCCTTTAAACCCCTAAACACGTTAAAATCTCTAAAAACATTAAAAACCCAGAATTTCTTAAATCCCCCAAAACCCATAAAAGTCTTAAAAATCCTCAGAATCCCTAAATTCCTAAAAAACACATAAATATATTTTAAAATCTGCAAAAATACCTTAAACAAAAACAATAATATATTCTCAAAATCCCAAAGAACAATTATAATCATAAAAATTATAAAAAGAATAAAAAACAAAAAAGATATAAAAAACCCTAAAACCCATGATGACTTTAAGAAAACCATAAATTCCTAAAACAAATAAAACTCATAGAGAACCTAAAAAAGTTAAAAACACTAAAAATCCTAAAACCACATAGAATACATAAAACCCCTCAAAATATATAAAAACCCACATAATTTCTAATAACCTTAACTCTATAACAATCCCCAAAATGGAAAAAACATTAAAATGGTAAAAAAAACCCTAAAACACCGAGGAAAACAATAAAATGTAAAAAACCATATACCCTTACAAATTTAAAAACACTTCAACACTAGAAGACCCTAAAACCCATTAAACCATAAACCCACCCAACCCAAAAAAACATAAAACCCCAAAAAAATCAAGCCCTATAGACCATTAAAAACCCTTAAACAACTAAAAAATCCAAAAAAACCATTAAACCCCTACAACATTAAAAAACCCTAAAAACAAAATAAAGAAACCCTTAAACCCAAAAAAACCAAAAAAACTTGAAAATCATTAAACCTGTCAAAAATCCTAAAAAATATAAAAAACCATAAAATATAAATATCCCTAAAATTCCAAAAAAAACATAAAAACCCTAAAACCCTAAAATACCATTAGAACATATAATACCTAAAACAATTAATCCGCCTAAAAATTAAAAAATCTCTAGAATACCCAAAAATACCTAATAACCCCTAAAACCCATAAAATTCATAAAAACCTATAAGAACACAAAATACATATAAAAACCCTAAAACGAATTAAGACTCTAGAACCCCTTTAATAAACTAAATAATATAAAAAAATTATAATGACTTTAAAACCCAAAAAATAAAATAACCATAAAACCCAAAATAACCATAAAACACCTAAAAACTCGGAAAATCTCAAAAAACACCTAAAACATAAAAGACCATAAAAAACAAAAAACCGTAAGAAAACCTCGTTAATATAGAAACACTTAAACCCCCAAAAATTTAGAGACCCCTAAAATCCTTAAAAACAATAACAACCATAAAACCACTAAAAACATAAAATCTCAAAAAAAACACAAACCCCCTAAAAACCACAAAAAACACTAAATATTTTTAATCCCATAAAAATGATAAAAAATTATAAAAAACATTAAATCCCAAAAAAAATTATTCATTAAAATCCCTAAATATATTAAAAACCCCTCAAATTCCTAAGGCACTAAAAAATATAAAAATCCTAGAAAGCACTGAAAATTGAAAAAAAAATATAATAATCGCTAAAAACAATGAAAACCCTATGTAAACCTTGAAAACACAAAAACAGATAAAATATATAAAAACGTATAGGAAGCTATAACACTAAAATTGTAAAAACCCCTAAAAGCATAATTTTTTTTAAATATATTGAAAAACCCAAAACCCCATAAAAACACTAAAAACTCAGAAAATACAATAAAAACCCTTTAAACACAAAAAATTATTAAAAACACTAAAACCCTTAATACCTCTGAAAAAATGAAAAAAAATTGAAAATAACATAATACCGTTAAAGACTCTTAAAACCCTAAATCCCATCAAAATCCAAAATATCTAAATATTACCTAAAATTTTAGAAAACCCAAAAACCCTCGAAAACAACTATGAATACATTAAAAAAATCTAAAAACCCTTTAAACCCCAAATAATTTAAAAACACTAAAAATACATAAAATTGAAAAAACCCCTAAAAACCATAATAATCCTGAAAACGTTAAAACTCATAAAAACCTAAGAACACACGAAAAACCCTAAAAATTCTAACAATGCAATAAAACTACCTAAGAACATAAAAACCCATGAAAACCCCAAAGAACACCATAAAAACCTAAACCCCATAGAACACTAAAAACAAAAAAAAACCATCAAACCTTCTAAATACTTAAAACCATAAAACCATTACAACCCACTAAAAACTCTCCAAATCCCTTTCAACCCCTAAAAACATTAAAACCCCTAAAAGTCAAAAAACCCTAAAACCCAGGAAAACCCTAAAAACCTTAAAAACCCTTATAAATCCTATATAAATAATAAAATTCCATAAAAACTAAAAACTATAAAAATCACTAAAAACATGTCAAACAATAAAAACATTAACAATATAAAAACACTTAAAACATCTTAGAACCCAAAAATGATAAAAACCCTTAGAACCCTAAATCCACTATACCTCCTCAAAATATCTAAAACTATGAAAACAATAAATATCGTAAAAAATCCTTAAAATACCTTGGAACATAAAAAACCCTAAAACCCGTTAATCCCCTAAGAATACATGGAAATCCTAAAACACCCAAATCCCATAAAAACATAAAAACCAGTAAAACTCTAAAGTCCCTTAAAACCCATACCCTCCCAAACCACAAAACCCTAAATGAATAAAAAAACCATAAACCACCATTAAAACAATAAAATTGCATAAAATCCATAAAAAATTATTAATCCATTAAAATTAACAAAAAATCTCCAAAAACCATTAAGAACACTAAAAAACTCAAAAGAACTCTAAAATTAAAAAACTAAAACGAAAATTTACTAAAAATCTATAAAATCCCTAAAAACCATTAAAAACATATGAATCCCTAAAATACCTTAAAACATAAAAAACCCTATTCTATAAAAATCCCTACGAAAACCATAAAAATCTAAAAATATATTAAACCCCTAAAAACATTAAAAAACTAAAAAACCCTAACTCCCAAAAAAGTCCTTCAAACCATTAAAACCTATTAAAACCATAAATTTAAAAACACAATAAGAACTTTAATCAACCATAAAACCCGTTAAAATAAAGAAAAACATTGAAAAATTTCTAAACCCCTAAAATATTAAAAAACATAAAAAACCTTATGAACCCAAAGAAACTGAAAAAAACCATAAAATCCATGAAATCTATAAAAACCCTAAGAACCCCTAATAAAAATTTAAAAACCTAAAATCACTTAAAACCTAAAAAATGCATAAAACTATAAAAATTCCTAAAACCAAAAAAACCTAAAACCCAAAAACCACAAAAAATCTAAAATCACATGAAACTCTTAAAAAGTTTAAAACTATAAAAAATATTAAAAAACATATATAAATAAAAAATACCAAAAATCCCAAAAAACTAAAAAAATCCCCTAAAACCCTAAATTCCCCCTATAAACCCTAAAAACCATAAAAACACATAAAAATCATAAAAATTACTATAAATCCCATAACATATAAATAACCATAAACCCATAAAATCCATAAGAAAACATTAAATCCATAAAAACACCTAAAACTGCTAAGAAACCTGTTAACCCTAAAAACCCAAAAACTATTAAAATCATAAAAACCCCGAAAGACGGCAAAAAATCCAAAAAAATCCATTAAAATCTCAAAAATAATAATAAAATATAAAAATCCATAAAACCCTTAAGAAGACATTATAATCATTAAAACTTCTATGACCTATGAATTTTATAAAACATTAAATCCTCAAAAAACCCTAAAACCCATAAGAACCCATAAAACTATAAACACCTAAAAACAGTAAAAATCCATAAATACTAGAAAACAAAAAATTAAATGTGTTGTAAGAAACATCTTAAAACTCAAAAAAACCATTAAACCCCTAAAAACACTAAAATTACCAAAATACATTTAATCCCCTAATTGATAAAGAAGCCTCACAACCCAAAAATCTGAAGAAAACCTTAAAATTTTTAAAACTCTTAAAAATCACTAAAAACCAAAAAACCATAAAAAACCGTAAAATTTCCTAAAATCCCTAAAAATATAAAAAACTATAAAAAAATCAAAATATGTAAAAAACTATAAAAACTAAGAAATTCATAAAACTCCTAAAAACATGAAAATTGTTAAAATTGATAATAACCTAAAACCACAAAACACAACTCCCTATAACCATTAAAAATAATTAAAATTAAAATCCACAAAAACCTTAAAAACCCTTTAAACCCAAAAATCATTTAAATACTATAAAAACCATAAAAACATGAAAAATTCAAAAAAACCTCAAAACGCAAAAAAAATTGAAAAAAGAAAAAAGTTATAAAAAACTAAAAAATTATTTAAAATAATAATAAACTAAAAAACAATAAAAACAATAAAATTGATAAACAATTCCCTAACAATATAAAACCCCCTAAAACCGTGAATAACCTAATAAAAATTGAAAAAATTAAAAACATTTAAAACCCCTAAAAAACTAAATATTATAAAAGCCTTACAGAATTCTAGAAACCCACAAAATACCTAAAAACCCTTCTAAATATGTATAAAACATTAAATGACCTAATAACCGTCAAAATCCCTAAAACCTCTAAAAACCCATAAAAATCCTAAAATATCATTAAAAACGTAAAAACCCTGAAAACCACTACCAAAGCCACAAAAAACTAAAAAAAATAAAAACACTAAAAACCTTAAATATTATAAAAACCCTACAAGAACCATAAAACCCTAAAAACTTATAAAAATCATTATTTCTATAAAAAAATTAAAAACACCTGAAATCCCATAAAATCCCTAAAAATAGCTAAAAAATAAAGAAACCATTAAATCCATACAACATTAAGAAAACTCAAAAAATCATAAAAACCATTAAAATCTAGAAAAACCGCTAAAATCCCAAAATGCATAAAAACCCAAAATGACAAAAATTCAAATAAAATCCAAACAAAATATGAAAATCCTTGAAATCCCTAAAAATCACTAAAGAAATAAAAAACACTCACCTACATAAAAACACTAAGAAAACCATTGAAACTAGATATTCTTAAGACCCATAATAACATAAAAACACTAAAAATACTAAAAAGGTTAAAAATACCATAAATTCACCAAAACCCGTAAAAATAATAAAAACCCATAAAACCTCTAAATACAACTAAAAATTATAAAAATACATCAAACCCCAAAAAATAATATAACAATTAAGAACATTAATGAAAGCATTAAGAGCATAAAAATATTAAAAAACCCTAAATACCGAAAAAAACTAGAAAATCCATATAACCAAAAAACCTATAAAACCCTCAAAATCCAAAAAAACCCCAAAAAATAGTACCAACTCTAAAAAGTCTCTAAAAATCCATAAAAACATAAAAAACCCAAAAATAATGAAAAAATCTAAAAATGTGATGAAAAAATTCAAATCATAAAAACACTTAAAACATCTAAAAAACTAAAAAATGTTAAAAACCCTAAAAAACATATAAAAACCATAAAACTCGTAGTTACTAAAACCCCATAATCCTCTCAAAATCAATAAAAACCATAAAAATCATAAAAAATCCCTAATAATCCTAAAAATGTATAAACCCCTAAAAAATCATAAACCCTCATAATCCCTTAAAACCAAGTAAAAAAATAAAACTCCTATAAACATACAAATCACTAATAATGCTAAAACCCTAAAAACCATAAAAACTAAAAAACCCATAAAAACCATTGATACTCAAGATTCCCAAAAAACCCATAAAAACCAAAAAAACCCAAAAAACCACTAAAAACTAAAACACATAAAATCCATAAAAACATTATAATCCTTAAAATTCCAAAAAAACATAAAAACCCAACAATTACAAGAAATAACATAAGAAAATATTAAAAACCTAACATCACTTAAATCCCATAAGGACATAAAAACATTAAAAATCATAAAAAACAATAAAACCATAAAAATTACAAACATTACAAACCCCTAAAAATATTATTAATCCCTAAAACCGCATATAAACCATAAAAATAGACAAAAAATATCTAAAAACCCATCAATCCCTAAGAAACAGTAAAAACTATAAAAACCCTTAAAACTCTTAGAAACTCAAAAACCATCTGATACACAAAAAACCAAACATAACCTAAAAAACCTACATCCCCTCAAAATACCTAAAAAGACTAAAACCCAAACATTCATTAAAAATACCTAAAAACCCTAAAAAATCCACTAAATCACATAAATGCCTAATAATTACTTAAAAAATAAAATCACTTAAAATCTCCTAAAATCATAAATATTATAAAAATCCTTAAAATCCTAAAAAAAATAAAAAACACTAAAATATCACAAAATACATCAACCAAAAAAATTATAAAAATCGATAAAAATATATAAAAACACTAATGATTTCAGAAAACATAAAAAGCTCTAAAACCCTTAAGAAATCCATAAAACCCTATAATCACATAAAATCCCTTAAAACCTAATAAACTAAAAACCCTAATTGACTATAAAACCCATAAAACCCATATACCTCTTAAAAATAAATAAAATCCATAAAACCCCTAAAGACAGTAAAAAACCATAAAACCGTTTAAACCCCAAAAAAGTAAAAAACATTAAATAACCATAAACCCATAAAACTGAAAAAATACTAAAATCCCAAAAAAACATAAAAAACCAAACAAACCAAAAAAAACTGTCAACATCTCTAAAAAACCCAAAACACAATAATTTTTATAAAAATAACTAAAATGTATAAAAACCTAAAAACCGTTAAATAACCTAAGAAATTATTAATATTTAATGGAAAATAAAACCCCCTAAAAACATAAACAATGATAAAATACCTAAAAAACCCAAAACACTAAAAATACTAGATGTCTCTAAAACCCTAAATCCAAAAAAATCCAAAAATATCACTAAAAATACCTAAAAACATCAAAACTCCTAAGAAACCACAAAACATTTAATAAATCCTTAAAAATAAAAAAAACTTAAGACCACTAAAAAAATTATAATACCTAAAATAACCTAAAACCCATAAGACCCATAAGACCCATAAAGCCATTAAAACACATAAAAATCTTAAAACCCACTAAAAACTATAAAATATTTTAAACCCCTAAATATTTCTAAAAACTATAAAAAACATTAAAACATCTAAAAACTCAAAAAACACTAAAACCCCAAAAAACCAAAAAACCTCGAAAAACAATTAGAATCCCAATAAGTAACTAAAAAGATATAATCCCATGAAAAACATTAGGAAATCATAAAAATGTTAAACACATAAAGCACCTAAAAACAAAAATAATCATTAAAACACCAAAAAAACCGCAAAAAAATTCAAAGATCCTTAAAACAATAAAAACCCTATAACCCTTAAAAACACTAAAAACACATAAAAACCCAAAAAAAACACTAAAAACAATAAAAAAGTTAAACCCATGCTAAAAATGTCAAAAAACACTAAAAACACTTAAAACCCCTAAAAACACGAAAACAACAATGAAAAACCAAAGAATCCCAAAAAAACCACAAAAAATCCTCAAAAACTCAAAAACTCAAAAACCCCTAAGAATCCATTAAAAACATAAATTTATATAAAAATATTAGAAAATCTATGAAAACACATAAAATAAAAAACCCCTATAAACTAGGGAACCACTAAGAAAACCTCAAAAACATAAAAAAAATAAAAAACACTAAAAACATTAAAATGAATAAAACCCTCAAAATCTACAAAAAACATAATACTCCTTAAAAATCCCAAAAATTTATTGAATATTTTAAAAACCTATAAACCATAAATACCCTAAAAAATAAAAACCCTAAAAATGCACAAATCTAGTAAAACAACTAAAAACACTAAAAGATCATAAACACACTAAAACCCCTAATACAAAAATAAATATTAAAAACTAAAATTCTCTAAAAACCCATAAAACCAGTAAAAACAATAAAAACCCATTAAATGACTAAAAACATTAAAAAACACTAAAAACCCTTAAGACACTAAAAAAAGTTCACTAAAAACCCAAGATACCAAAAAAACCTAAAAACATTAAAATCCTTAAAAACCCTCCAAATCTTAAAAACTAATAAAACCATAAAATTAATAAAAATCTCAAAAATAACATAAAAAAATAATTAGATAAAAACCATAAAAACCCTAAGGAAATCAATAAAATCCTAAAAATAATTTATAATCCTAAACCGCTAAAAAATATAAAACCCTCTAAACCCCTACAATGGCCCTCAAAACCCTATTATCAATAAAAACATAAACCTCTAAAAAACTAAATACCTAAAACCCTAATTGAACACTAAAAATCTATAAAAAAATTAAATTCTTACAACATTTAAAAACACTAAAAATATTAAAAATCCTAAGAAACTCACAAAACCTATAAAATCCCAAAAAAAAACTATAAAATAGAAAAAACCAAAAAAATCCAAAATTGAAAATAAATCCAAAAAACACATAAAAATCCCAAAAATCCCTCAATCTACATAAATTTTAAAACCCCCACTAAACCACTAGAAAAACATAAAAAACCAAAAAACACATTAGAAACCTAAAAACCTAAAAAATGATAAAAGAACCTAAAAATAATAAAACCCCCCAAAATCATAAAACTCCAAAAAACCCAAAAAAAAATTAAATAAACATTAAACTGTTAAAATCATTGAACAACTATAAAAAACATAAAACAATTAATAAAGACCAAAAAACCCTAAGACATCAATTAACCAAAAAACCCTTCAAAACCCAAAGAACCATGAACTCAAAAAAACCATAAATACCAATAAAAATAATAAAATTTCCTGTAAAACCATAAAATATAAAAACCCTAAAAACCATAATAAATCCTAATAAAACATTAATTCCAAAAAAAACATTTAAAACTGAAAAACCATAAAAACACTAAAACCCTATAAACACTAAAACCCTTAAAAATCCTAAAACACCATAAAATCCCTTAATACCCTAAAAACCATTAAAATACTCTAAAAATACCTCAAAAATCCATAACAATTTAGTAATCCCTAAAATCCTCTATAAATCATTAAAAAACAAAAAAATTAAACCCCTTAAAACCTATAAAAAACTAAAAGCTCCCAAAGGCCCTAAAAACCAATTAACCCCATAAAAACAACAAAAACTCAATAATAATCATATAAAACCATAAAACCCTAAAACAATTAAAAATTTTCCTTCTAAAAAACCACTTAAAACTCTACAAACCCTTTAATTCCATAAAAACGTTAAAAAACTCCAAAACCCCTTAATACCCTTACAAACTCAAAAAACTCCCTACAACCCCTAGAAACCCATAAAATCCTAAAAAAGTTCTAAAATCACTATAAACATAAAAAAGTATAAAAACCGTGATCGATTGTGGTATCTCCTCTATTCCATGGATTTCTTATTCTGAATAGAGACATGGTTGTTGATGGAGGTACATGATCTATTGATGTGGATTCAAATAATATAGAATTAGTGTTATTAGATTTAACACCACCCAATATCGTTATCCTTATATGGTTGGAATAAGCGGTGTGTGGTAGAGAATAGAGATTATTGATGTGACTGGTGAGCATATATCTCACATGCTGATAATAGGGAATATTTATTTTTGTGGATCTATAATGATTAACATGATTGGAGTTCAGTTTACCACAATGGGGAGTGAATATGTGATTGATGAGATTAGCTCTATGTCTATGAATACAGTGATAAAGGATCTATGTTTTGATTAAGTAGTGGAGACTAATTTGAATAGATCTCAAAGTGATGAGGAGGTGGTGATAGCTTCAATTGACGCTCGTAGTGTTTTACCGGTGTCTATTGCAGCAAAGACTGGTTGTAATCATCTAAATAGTGCTATAGTAGTTCCGATTGGGGTGATTCAATCAACTAATGATAAAACTATTAATCTGAATGCTATTAGGACTATCTAGAGCCCTGTGAAAGATGGATAAAACTCTAACAGAATACATTTTACTCATATGAATAATGCAATTCCAGATCATATTATTAAAAAGGGTGATAATGATTTTGTTTTTTAGAACACAGAGGCTATATTTGAAAGATTTAAGATATGAAATTATTAGCCTATTTCTAGGATGGTTCTTCTTACTATGGAAATGGTTTTGAAATTTGATGATCTGGTTCAAATGTTAACTTCTTTCTAGAATTATTTTTATTGGAGATGTATGCCTAGGGGTAGGGTAATCTTCTATGTCATTTTTCTATCCGAGTAAATTAAGGGTAGCTCTTGGGGTATTAGATAAATTACATTAAGGATATATATGAGTTTGTTTAAAGAATGGGATTTTCAGCTTAATCTATTTTCCTTAAAAAATACTAGGGAATAGGAATGGATCAAAATTTTTGGTCTTAACAAGATCCTATAAAATCCTAAGCTACTTTTTGATATATCCCATGTCGTTGTCATTTGAATCAAAATAGATAGAACCATTATGAAATCCATAGTCAGGAATTTTTCTAGGGTCATTGTATAGATTGACATAAGCATGTGCTTAGTTATGAATAAAATTCTACCCTCGTTGGATGATGAAATCCCTCTAAATGTGGAATATAAAATACTTCATTACATTTTATAATCATATAAAAATCAGGTCAAAGACACATGCAATAATATCGTTCATTAATCCTATTTATCTTTAAAAGGGCATCATGAGATATCTTGTAGGAAAAAACTTAAGATGAAATCTATGTAGAATAATTGGGATGGGTGTAGGAATGAATCTAGAAAGAAACCTATGTATGAGGTTGTGGTTAATGATTTGCATTGGCGTGACTCTTCCTCATTGATGAATCATGGTCATGAGTTTTATATTTCCATTTATATTCCATATACTAGCATAAATTATACTCCTAAGGAAGGATCACATCAAGTTAAGATGTTAAAGAAAAAAAGTACTAGTCTTGTATTGGATGGGATGTTCTAGGTGGATAAATTTTCTACTGTACTGGATTTTGATGATATGAATCAAGAGAAGGAGAATGAAGACAATGTTCTGACCCATGAAGGTGCTTTAGAAGATATTACATAACCTCATTTTCGGAAATGATTCATGTTGTTGGTGGATTCTAATCATTTAGGCCTCTAGGATGATTGTTCCAGTTATAATGATGCTTATAATCATGTTTTTTGTCATTAGGTGGTCAGGAAAAAATTTAATTCCTCTAGAATATCTTTGATGAGTGGGAATATATCTGATGATGAAGGGATAAATTACCATTCCCCCATGATGTCAATGAGCAGTGGTGGCCATGACTATTTTAAGGATTCAATAATACATGACAAAAAAATGGATGCGGATAGGGATAGTTTCACTCATATTCCTTCGAAGAGAAGGGAACAGAAAGACAACTCAAGAATATCATGGATTGTGTCCACTAGATCTTCTTCTAAGTTGTCAAAGAAGGCCAATTCAGAAATCCTTAAGTTCATTAATCAGGTTATGTCCCAATCTGTGTGGGAAACTACTGATAGATATAAATATGGAAATGACAAGTCCTATGATGATATTTAGCATTATTGTAGGAATGATGAGGTAAAATCCCTTTAGTTAGCCCCACCACTTAATTTTAATAAACTGTGTGAATATTTTCTTTATGGTGGACTTTTTTGGTAAAAAAACATGAAAAATCAAAAAACACTTAAATCCCCAAAAAAAGATTAAAAATGATAAACGAACTAAAAACCATAATTACTATAAATATTAAAAAGCCCATAAAACCATATATAACGCCTATAAACCTAAAATACGACAAAAAAACAATAAAATCCCTTTAAACCACTAAAATTTTTAGAAAATTTATAAAATCTTAAAACCTAAAAGAACTCAAAAAATTATAAATCCTCAAAAAACCAAAAAAACCAGAAAACCCCTAAAACCCCCCATAATCCAATAAAACCCAATAATAACATAGAAACCATAAAAACCCATATGAATACCTACAAATTTTAAGAATACTATATACCTAAAAACTCCCTAAGAAAAAATTACTCACCGAAAACACATAAAATTTCTAAACACCATAAAAATTCTAAAAACACTAACAAACCCACAACCCCTTAAAAAGTAATCAAAACCATAAAAATCCTGAAAAACCCTCAAAATCATTATAAACCGAAAAACCCTTAAAAATACAAAAAAAATCCCTAAATTTCAAAAAATAAATATATAAATCCCTAAAAATCCAAATGAAAACTATAAAAAACTAAATACACCTAAAAACAAATAAAATTATAATGAAGTGCTGGGGCCAGTCTGGAAAGGGGGGGTAGGGGGTAGGTGGAAGTAGTGGATTGACGTAAACTGAATGGTATGTGGAATTAGTCCATAGTTATGATAACTGGTGAGCCGAGCTGTGTGATCTTGCATGACATGGAGGTGGATAAACATTCATGTGATTTCAGGAGGTTGATAATACTGGATGATGGTTCCAACTCTGCTCTCTCTAAGAGGAGGACGAAGCGGGATTACTCAACTCTCCTCAGACCCATGGCTATATGGGCATCATCAAAGGTGTCAAAACTGAATGACAATGTTAACAAACGGGAGCAGCAACGCACCCCGGAGCAATAAAGACAAAGTGAGGATCATCTGATGCTCCTCGAACATTATGAGAACATCTTGTTAGGAAGGGAATCGAGTGGTATAGGTGCAGACTATAACATTTTCGATGATTATGCGACTTATGGATAAGCTGTAGAGGGTGTCCCTTATGGTGTAGCTTCAGTTTCTGACTTTGGTGGTGATGCTGAATGACTTTTTTTCTTTTGCAGTTTTCCTTATTTGTTTCTTAAGGTTGTTAATGGTTTTTGGGTGTCGGTTGATTGACTCCTCCCATCCCTTGTCTATTGTGTCACTTTTTCATAATAAATTATGGGGTTAGGAATAGCCTTGCTCTGCACCGTCCATGCCCTCAAAATTCCCAAAAATCCAAAAAATCAAAAAAATCCTAAAAAATACAGTAAATCACAAAAATACATTAAATCATTAAATAACCTAAGAAATCCTTAATAATCATAATACAAATAAATCCCATATAAAATAAAAAACACTAGAATTCCTAAATAATTGTAAAAATCCTAAAAACCATAAAAACATAAAAGAAAAAAAAACCCACTTAAAATCCCAATAAAATCGTAAAAACCATCTATAAA